>VZZY01020375.1:491337-505688 GCA_013400335.1 Eurystomus gularis | reverse complement strand
GCGCCTGTCATTGCGCTGTCGGTAACGCCGCCGGTACGTCCCGGAGCCTCACGGCCCAGGGAGCGTGTTTGTCGGTGCACGCCGGCGGTGTGGCCTCTGGGGCCAGCCCGGCCAGCCCCTGCAGCAGATGGAACCGTGCCGAGGGCAGCTGGCCTCACGCTGGTCACAAAACGCCTGGTTCCTTGGCACAGAGCCATTTCTCCGTGATTTCTGGAATGGCGTGAGCTGGGAAGTCTTGTCCCGAGCTACAGGCAGAGCCGTGGTCGGTGTCGGAGAGTGCAGCTGGAAAACAGCTGATGTGATCTCAGCGGAATGCCATGACCCCAGAATGCCCAGAATTCCTTCATTTTCCACAACAGCGTAACCCCAAAGCTCACCTCAGAGTGTCTGAGGAGCCTAACAGCCCCATGACACCCCGGGTGAGAGACACCCTCATGCTCCACTCGGCATCCACTGGCTGTGGAGCAGCTCCTGCCTTGTAAACGCGTGTCTCTGCTGTGTTGTAGATGCTGGGGGGGCTTCAGAGAGTCCTGATTCTGATTAGCAGCTTTGTTTTGTTTTGCCACATTTCACTTTGTTTTGAGAGCAGACTGGGGAATATGTATTTTTAAAAATTACTAATTTAAGCCAAGCCTCAACTTGGAACTTATCTTAGGATGAGTGTCCCACGCCATCCGATGGGTACAGCTGATTAGAAAGTTCCATGTGGGCCCACGAGAAGAAAGTGGTTGTTACAGGAGATTGTCCTTGGGTGCTTTTTGCTGCCCAGGAAGCCATTCCTGGCCTGACATAAGCAGCCTTCATCGAGGGTCTGGTCAGGCTGGGGTGAGGCTTGGGAGTGTGCACTGGCTGACGTCACTTCTGTTCCAGTGTTTCGGTTAATTACCCTGTACAGGCAGAGCCGTCTCTGGTAACAACCACAGGGGCACCAGTTCCAAGTGAAGGGTTTTTCTGGGTGTTCTTCTGGTCTAGTGAACCAACGTGCCAGAGGGGAGTGTGCGGTCCCTGCGTGTTTACATGTGTTATCATTTTTCACTTAGAAACAAACATGGCAAAGTGATTAAGCCTCTCCAGTATCAGTCAACAGTGGCACCAGGCACAGTTGCCAGAGTGGAACCAAATATTAAATGGTTTGGTGAGTTTGGTTTCTTGTCTTTTTTTGTTTTTTCAATTTTCAGGCTCAGCCAGCCTGAAATCTGTAGAACTGTGTGTTTGGAGGGGGTTTATTTCAGAATTGCGGTCTCGGTGCTGTGTGGGATGGATACTGGAAATGGAAGTGAAGGACCCGGCCGCAGGCACGGTGTGGGCTCACGCTTTGCACGTACCTGTGCTTGGGGTGTTTGCTTTCCACGTGCTCCTCTAAATGTGGTTTTTCTCTCTCCTTTGGCTGTCTCCTGGGGTTTCCCACATGTACATAGATTGTAGCCTATAAATATTAAGTGTCCTATGGATGCCTTTAATGGTGGGAAAGAAAGGGATTGGCTTGTTTATGCTAATCTGGGGTTTGCATCAAGTAAAATCCTCTATTCTTTGTCACCAGCATTTTTGATTCCAGGTGGACTATTAGTATGTCATTAGTGTAATTTTGAAGCAGTTACAATGAGGAATAGTTGGGTGCAATAGTTATTTTTATGTGCAGGAAATACTCGTGTCATCAAGCAATCATCCCTGCAGAAATTTCAAGAAGAGATGGAAAATGTCATGAAAGATCCTTACAAAGTGATCATGAAGCAAAGAAAGCTGCCAATGTCACTTTTCTATGACCGGATTAAACCACACGTGGGTATCGCTCGTGTGTTCAGGGTGTGGGCTGGGCTGTGTGCACAGAGCTGCCCTGACTGTTATTTATCCGTGGGCAGTCATGCTGTCTGTGCTCAGCCCGGTAAAACGGTGTGTTCGGGGCGTGTTGGGAGGGGAGATCAGAGCAGATGACTCGGGCAAGGATGTTTTTGAGAGCCTGGCACTGTGGCTGTCAAACGTGAAGGCAAAGAAACAGTGCGTTACTGCCCCACAGTTCGTGAGTAGGTCTGTTATTTATTAGAAAGTCTCATTTTCCGATAGGGAAGTTAACCCTGGAAGATCCCAGGTTAGTGTCCAAGCTCAGGAGGACTGCGCAGCCTCCCGCCACATGTGCCAGTGCTTCTCCTAGTGTGTGTGACACAGGGACCTTTTTGAGGATGCTTCGTGCTGCAGACGCTTTCGTGCAATGAATTTGAACTCAAATACGTGCTTTTCATCTTGAATTGGAAATTCTTGTGCTTGCAGCCTTCATTTCTAGTAAATCAAGTTTTAGTTGTTACCAGATTTCTTTTGTGAAGTTTAAGCTATCCTTTTGGACTCTTGTAAGCTCTTTCTTCACATGGAAACTTTCCAGGTTTGTGTTGTAAAAACGTTACCTAAATTAAGGAAAAAGTTATGAGAAACTAAAATGTGCGTTACAAAAACAAATTACCTTTCAGCAGTGAATTGTATGTGGTTCCAAGAAAAGCTGGCGTTTGTTACAGGCTTTAAAATCTACAATTTTGATTGTAATTATCCCTGACAAAAATCTGTGAATTTGGCGAGATTTGCGCACTTGTTAGAAGAATAAGAAATGATCAAAGATAGCAGCTGAATTTTCATCATTGTAGATTTAATTGCATTTGACACCATTTATGGTGAGAGAACTGAAGCATAGTTCTTTGGCAAGCGCAATGTGTTTTGTTGCTTATTAAATTTCTACTCGTATGTTTCTCAAAGATTAAGCTGGAAAACTCAAACATCGTTAGGAAAGCGCCTGTAACTCTTTGACAGGTTGCAGAGCTCTGTTGAACTAAGGTCTTGTTTGCTGCGTGTCATGAGGGATGGAAAAAATGGGGCTTTGTGGGGTTTTTTTACCAACCTGTTTTTCCTTAGACCTCCAGAGTTCACATTCTTGACACAGAAACATTTGAAACAACATTTGGCCCCAAATCACAGAGGAAAAGACCAAATCTTTCTGCGAGTGATGTGCAGTCTCTGGTGGAGAATGCTGAAGCCTCATCAGGATCTTATGATCAGGGCAAGGACCGAGACCTGGTGACCGAAGACACCGGTGTGAGGTAAACAGAAAGGGGAAACTGAAACAGTTCACTGGTCACGTTTCTGAAAAGCCAGCTTTGTTTTCAAAGAAGCGTCTCATACATCCATTGATGCTGTCGCCTTGTGAGGAATAAGGGAAGTGAAATCAGCTGAATTTGGGATTTTTTAATCCTGTGTTGTCTCTTGTATTTAACTGAGCTGTTGCTTCATGAGATTCTTCTGTCTTTATTCATAATTCATTTTCTGTTGCATGTCAGAGTGTGTCCAAACTCAGGTTCTGGGTTAGATCAGGAGCTGCCCCATGGGCAGGGGGGTGTCTCTGGAAGAACATGTGTCTGTGGGATCTTCTTGCAGATGGGTAGAGGGAAAGTGGGGGTGCAGGGAGGGGGGTTAAATCGCAGCTGCCTCGTCTCCTCTTTTGTCTGTAAAGGCTTTAGAGCCGACAGCAGCGTAACCCTGTCACTGTGGTGGCTGATGTCTCTGGGAATCCACTTCCAGGGATGAAGCACAAGAGGACATATATAAGAAAGGACAGTCCAAAAGAATCTGGGGTGAGCTCTACAAGGTAAGCAGCATTTGTAACATGCAGCAGAGTCATGTCTTGTCAGCCTTTATGAAACCAGGTGCTTCAGCACACCATTGGAAATCCTACACAGCAACAGTCGGAAAAGCTCCTAAACCAGCCATTGCTCTGCTAGAGAGGCCTTGATACAATTGAATTGGCTGTAAAGTTTCTTAGAAACGTTAAGATGGTGACTTTCTTCATCCAGAGATGTCCTGAGTTGGTCACTCCCTTGCCTGCTTTCCTGTCAACCTGGCTGAACTCCGACTCAAAACCATACACCTCATTCATTTTCAAATCTCTGCCTGCCTGAGCTTGATTCTTGAGCTTGTGTCCCACTGGAACAAACACCCTTAAAATACGTGATGTAGAGGTGGGCTGGCAGAGCCAGGCTGTCGGCTTCTCTTAGATTCCTGGGGCTTCACCACCAGGAAGCCAGTTGCACACCCTTAACTTTCTTTAGGCTAAAACCACCTGGCATGTTGATAGGGTTGTCTTTGGAGGGCTCTGACCCTCAGTGTCCCATGAGCCACCTTGGCGGCCAGAGAAAGGGAGACTGAGGATGAACTACGGTTGTAAGAGCGGTTTGTGCACTCTTAGTGACTGGTAGGTGTGAAATTGCTTGACGTTTTGCTCTGAATTTCTGAATGTAGCTTAAAACCTTTTCATTTAGACTTAAAAGCACTGGGAATGATAGAGCAAAACAGATTGCAGTAAGGCACTGCCAAAAATGCAGGAAATGGCTGTGAAACAAATTCACTTGGTTTGAAGCAAGTCATAAAATGGCAGCTCCCTGCTGTAGATGCTTAGTGGACTAACAGCAGGTTCCTGCTTGGTTGTGTGTTTCATACTGATCCAGAAAACAGACTTTATGTCCTGATCCTTTATGAAATGGCGGAACTGAATCGCTGCAGAATGGACGGCAAGCGTTGTTTTTGTCTACTGAAGCAATTAATTTTCCCATCTGGGTGCAGTGTTTTCATTCCCAAGTGCTACAACCATCTTCCTGGTGCATAAGAACAGGTAGAAGCCATTCAGCTGTCCAGCTGGAGGATTTAGGAGAAGAGACAGGGGAGGATCAATGGATATTAGTCTGAGATTCACTAGTCTATGGGGAAGTAACAGTTGTTCGTGAAGGATACCAGGTCTTTAAATTAATGATGTAGTTCAGAAAATCATTTACATTTTCTAAATGTATACTATAGGTGTCTTTCTGTAAAATAATTTCTTTCTGCGTGGTTGTTTTTTTTTTTCAGGTGATAGACTCATCAGATGTTGTTGTTCAAGTTCTCGATGCCAGGGATCCCATGGGCACTCGCTCCCCTCACGTGGAATCTTATCTTAAAAAGGAGAAGCACTGGAAACATCTGATTTTTGTCCTGAACAAATGTGATCTAGTTCCTACCTGGGCTACTGTAAGCACAGTCCTACCCCCTGGTCCTGCTTTGTTCCTTTTGTAGCCTCTGCTTGAATTCTGTGGCCAGTCCTCATGCTCATCTCAAAGGGTATAATGTAACTGCCTTAATGGGAACTCTCTGCTTGCCTGCTGTAAAAGTAACTATTACAATGTAAATCTGTCCAAGTTTGGCTGAGTTGAGCAACATTCACCAGCCACAAATTCTCTACTTCCTCTGTCTGGATTTAACAGTTCAACTGATGTCTCCAGAGTATGTTAAATGTTAGTCTGCTTAAGATCCGTATCCACCACAGCTGGTTTGCTTTATATTGTTAAACTAATTAGCTCTAGCTAGCAGTGAAGGCGTTTTTGGGAAATTGTTTGTCTTTCATAAAAACAATACTCTGTCCTTTTAGCTGTTGGGTTGGTGAAATGCTTCAAAGGTTCTTGCAGAGCAGTTTTCATAGACAGTTGCATTTATGACCCAAGTGAAGGTGCCGTGTCCTTCTGCTCATAAGCAGATCGTTTCGCTGCCTCCAGGGCACAGGAGCCCTCCTAACCGAGCCCTGTTTTCCTCTTCAGAAGCGCTGGGTTGCTGTCCTTTCCCAGGAGTATCCAACACTGGCTTTTCATGCCAGCCTCACGAACCCTTTTGGCAAGGGTGCTTTCATACAGCTTTTAAGGCAGTTTGGAAAGGTACGGAACAATTCTGAGGATTTGTATTGTTGTTGGGGGAGGCTGGAGGTTTCATGCGGAGTCTTGTTTTGTCAGTGTTTGGGGTTCAGTGCACTGCCCTGTGGCCATTCCACCAGCAAACAACAGCAAAGCTCCCCTCTCTGGAGAGAACATGGAAAGTATTCCCTCAAATACGTTCAAAGTGTTTGTCAAACCGAGGAGATCCAGAAAGAGGAGGTTTCACCATTGGACTCTGGCCTAGGTTTCTAGACAGAGCATCCCACTGATGCTCCTTGGTCTCGTTTGACTCTGTAGAAGCAAGGAACTTGTCCCCAAATACTGTTTGTATTTGCTTGGTTTCTCAAGCTGAGCGGTTTCCAACTAGGGCATTCACAAGTAATTTTAGAGCGCCCAGGAACAGAAGGGGTTCACATCTTCCTTTTGAAGTAGACAATGTTTTCTTCAATGGTTGGAGTTCTTTGTTGGTTTCTCCTGATAGAAAAGAGTTGATCTCATTTTTTGATCTAGTACTTTGGAGTCCCCTTTGCTTTCCAGTACAGTGGGAACAGCAGCTGCTCAAACACTCAGAATTACAGTAGTAATTCTGTCTCTGAGGTGTTAAAATGATGTGTTATTTCTTAACAGTTACACTCTGACAAGAAACAGATCAGCGTGGGGTTCATCGGTTACCCGAACGTTGGCAAAAGCTCAGTGATCAATACATTACGGTCTAAGAAGGTCTGCAATGTGGCCCCTATTGCAGGTGAAACAAAGGTAGGAAGAGATTCTTACATTAAATACAAAAATTAATTACGCAGGTGCATTGTCAAAGGCAGAATTCATGTAAAATTATCTCAATTGCATTTTGAAGTCTAGCACTTGAACTGTACAGGCTTTGACCCTGGGTTGGAGGGGCTGATTGGCAGGCAGTGCTCCGAGACTTTCCTGAGTTCCTCCTCTGCCTGTGCTGTGACCGGAATGCTCAGCTGCCCTGACTCGCTGTCTGTGCCCTCCCAGATCGAGCCATGGGTGTATTTGTGGTGTCAGGCTCAGTTAGTGCTGCTTTTCTAGCTCTGTTCTTCAAGAATGTGACAGTAGGAGACAACGTTACTGGAATCTTCTTTGCTGGCCTGTTCCTTTTACTCCTAAATATTGCTGAAGTTAAGGATCGTAGGATAGGAAAACCACAGAATATTGGAGTTTATGATTGTGTTGTCTTCACCTTGGTCCTGCGAGCTGTGGTTTGATAGAGAGCTGGAGGAATGGCGTTGGCCGATACAGGAGCAAGGTGCAACACGTCTTGGCTGGCTGACAACAATGCAAAGTTCTGTTCTGTTTGCGAGTTAATACCAAGTTCCTAAGATGACTCCTGTGCATGAAAACTGCATTTAAAAAGCAGGACAGAGGGCTGTGTGGAAGGAGGTAACGTGGAGACCTGCTGATCTTTCAGGTGTGGCAATACATCACCCTGATGCGGCGGATCTTCCTCATCGACTGCCCCGGTGTGGTTTATCCGTCCGGAGACAGCGAAACGGACATTGTGCTGAAGGGAGTGGTATGTGTCCGCCCGGAACGCTGGAGGGTCTTTGCTGTCGCTGTGATGGGTTCAGAGAAGTGAATGCCTGCTTTCAAGGGGTTGATAACCTACCATTTGTTTTCAGGTTCAAGTTGAAAAGATTAAGAGCCCTGAAGATCACATCAGTGCTGTGCTGGAGAGAGCCAAACCAGAGTACATCAGAAGGACGTACAAAATTGATTCCTGGAAGGACACAGAAGAATTCCTTGAGAAACTCGCTTCTAGGACTGGAAAGCTGCTAAAGGTGGAACAACTTTCTGCATTTGCAGGCTGGAAGAGCGTGTGGCCTCTTACTGACCACGGGCAATATGAATGTTTGTGTTGCCTATAGGTGACAGAAAGGTGGTGTGTCCTGCAGATGTTGATGTAAATTGTCACTGCGTTCTTTCAGGGTGGTGAGCCTGACATTCAAACTGTGAGTAAGATGGTTCTCAACGACTGGCAGAGAGGCAGAATCCCATTCTTCGTGAAGCCACCGAATGCAGAAACGGGTCCCCAGGTGAGAATGGGATAATGATATTCACTGTTTTTTTTCCCCACTGTGCCATGTAACTTGGACAGTGCGTGTCCTGGGCTCTGCCCGAGTCTGGTCAGTCAGGTGACACTCACTTGAATTTGGTGAGAACTGGGTAGTGATGCTCCTCACAGAAATAACAGCCATTTTACAATCATCTGATTACCAGACACGTCAGTAATTTTCCCATCGTTAGCCTGTGATCTTTCATCTCTTTTTCCAAAGAGATATCTCTTTCCAAAGAGATAAAATGGAAATTGCTCTTGGAGATGGTAGGACAGACTTTGTGGATAATATCTCCATTACACTTTTTCTTGTAGCCTTCTGCCTTGGAAGTACCTGTGCCATCGAGCCAAGATAATAATGAGAAAATCTCTGAGTTGGTGGCACCAACTGTGGAGCCAGTAGAAGAGAAGAATAATCCAGACACTGAAATAAAGCAGCTCATGTCACACGTTCGGCAGAACTTTGGGAGGATTAATGTGGCACCGCAGTTCTCAGAGGAAGACCTGGTTCCTGTGGATGTGCCGGGCTTTGACGAAACAGACAGTGATTCCTGTGGAGAGGAGGAGCAGGAAGAGCAGAAGGAGGAAAATGAGCAATGTCAAGATTCGCTGGAGGAGTCGCAGTTGGCTGTTCCGGATGCCAGGGAGAGCTCTAAGGCAATTCTTAAGGCTTTGGACGAGAAGATTGCAAAATACAAAAAATTCCTGGATAAAGCCAAAGCCAAGAGATTCTCAGCAATAAGGTCTCTGAATCTTTTTAGTGACTCAAATATTTGGGGGGGGCAAGACTGCTGTAGTGTGTTTTTAGGTGCAAAGGCTGTGGCTTTGCTGCTGACAGGCTACTGGGATCTACTGGAGGCTGATCACTTCTCAGAGATGGTTACATTTTGGTGTTACAACATTCTTTTATTGCTTATTTTATCTTTTGTAGAATCCCTAAGCAGCTGAGTGAAAAAGTGCTTGCAAAATCCATGCAGAAGTCTGAAGAACCCAAAGAAACTGAAGACAGAGGTAAAACAAGATCAGTAGATGTTCTTAATCCACATTTGGAAATCCCGCAAGCAAGAGAGGGGAGGGAGTTAGGGGCAGAAGCGTTCTTCAGCTCCCGATTGCAAGTTCTTTTTCCCTAAAGCTATTCAGATCTTTTGTGGCTAATGTAAGGGCTGCCCCGTGACCTTGCTGTAGCCCTTCTGTAGAACACCTGGCTGATGGTGAGATATGTCCCTCTACTAGTCAGTGAGGGCAAAATGAAGACAAATGCTGCCTTTGCAAAGAGCGGTGCTACAGGCAGGCTGCAGCCTGAGCAGCGGCTGTTCCCTGTGGTGTAATATTACACAGAGGGAGTGGAAGGGGTTTACGACGTTATAAAAGCACAGAGCTACTTCAGGCTATAGGTTTTCCTGTGGTGACTTCATGAGTCTGTGCCTTCGGTTCCCATAGTACGTTTAATTAAAGGCAAAGTCATGGGGGAGAACCCTCTTCTGACAGGACTATGAAGTTCTCCTGGACTTGTGTGGGACTTTAAGTGATCTGCTTCTCACGAGCAGTTCATGGTAACAGTGAGTGATCCTCTGGTAAGGAACGTGGGTGTTGTTAAAACACGACCAAAGGAACGCTCTGCTGCAGTAGCTGGATGGTGACCTCAGCACTGGGTTCTGTGAACAGATGGGTGTTGTGGAAGGTGCCTGGGTACAGACGTCTCTGCTGTTTGCAGGCAGTGCAGAGAAGAAAAGAAAAAGGAAAGCAGGAGAGGAAGGTGATGATGATGATGATGATGACCATCAGCCTTGCAAGAAACTTACATCCAAAGAAGTAAGTATGACTTTCCTGCTGTACACAAACAACCAGGATAACAGCTGACTTTTTACATACTTCAAGTTTTGACATAGTTTTTGTACGTTATCACTGAGGAGCTTTGTGACTGGGCACTGGTAGGAGGGGAGAGCACAGGGAGTGTAGCTGAGGTGGGGCAAGTGTGAGGACAGGGTGACCTGCTGCTGACGTGAGGTGTGACAGGGGCATGTTCTTGCTGCACAAGGACCCGTACAGGGGCCCAGCAAGTGACCACGACAGGAGGAGCGTTGGAGGGGAGAATCCTTTGTGGGGAATGCTTTCGGCGTGAGCCCACCCATTGATGCTGTTGAGAGCAGGGGCTGAGTGCTGGGAGGGTTTGGGACGGGGTGGGCAGCACTGCTCCCTCTCCAGAGAGCTGCTGCAGCTGGCCTCTGTTCGTGTTAGTCGAGCCTAACTAATTCTTCTAGAGTAACTTGAATACCAAGTGAAATAGCCTGTCTGTAGGACTTAAAGTGATTCGTAAGCAAGCGTGGACTGCGGGGGCTTTGTGGAGCCTTGCTGTGGACGTGGGGCTGTCAAAGGGCAGTGGAAGCCTGAATTTGAGAATGTCCTGTCACGTCTTTTGTTAAAGACCTCGCAGGACCGTGACATTAGGTTGCTTCTTGTTTACTACTTCTGCGAAGCGTATCTCCCTTTGTAACGTTTTAAGAGCGTGGGTGGATTCCATGTAGAGGTCCATCTATTCACATCAGTAACGTTTTGTTTGAAATGATTTATTTTACTGAAGGCGTGTGGAATGCAAAGTGAACAGCTTTTGAAAGAACGCAAACAAGTTCCGGCTGTGGCTGCTGCGGGTTTGCTAATGTGCTCTGTGTGTTTGCAGAGAAGACGAGCTGAGAGGCAGCAGCGCTCCAAGAAAGTCGGAGTCCGGTATTATGAAACTCACAACGTGAAAAATAAGAACAAGAACAAGAAGAAAACTGGCTTGGAGGGACAAAGATCAAAGCACAAAAAATACAAACATAAGTAATAACTGCTTATTCTATTAAATTTTACATAAAACAGCTCTAGTAGGTGGTGGCTTTTTTTTTTTAATATAAAACTTGTAGTTGCCATTCGAAGCCTGGTTTGACTCATCTGTCTCGTTCCCAGGAGCAGCCTCTCACTCTTTGTTTCTGCATCATCTGAAAGTTCTTTTTGCAGTTGGGAATCGTGGTGTTTCCACATCCCCATCTAAGACCAGTAAACACCGTGCTGGCAAATGTACCCCCAAGTGTCACTCAGTGCTGGGGGGTTTGCTGGGCTGGGAAATGAGCTTCATGGAGTTTTTCCTACGACTGCAGTGAATGATCCCCCCCTTGTCTGCTTGCTGTGTGTCACCGGGTCGTTACCCAGCTACCTCACGTAAAGATTCCGCTTGCTTCTGCCGAGGGGTGGTGCTTGGCGTGGTGTCGTACCCATCTTTCTCTAGAAATAACCACAGAGGGAGCTTTGCTCATCCGAGGCTTCTGCTATTGGTTCTGACGAGGGATTTTGAGGTACAGTTAACACCAACTTGCACGTACTCAAGGAAATTCCCTCCAAACAATTGTCTCGGAATTACCTGCAATCTCGTAGTGGTGTGTGTAATAATAATGTGCAATAGACTTTGTGTATTGTTTGTGAATTTTCTACAACACTTTCAAAGTAATAATGTTACAGAGGTGCTTGCAGATAGAAATGTTTATTGCTTTGAAGGTTGTCTGGTGTATTTACCAACAGGCAAGTCCCAGAGAGGTTCACTATTCAAAGAGCTGGATGCTCAGGAGGCATAGAAATTAATGCAGTAACTAATGAAGCTCTTGAATTTCAACTCTTCAAGAGAAAAAAAAGAACTAACACAGTGACGCTGTCTTCAGTTACCGGTAAGTGAAAAGTCAAGATGGTTTTATGGAGACAAATCTTTGTCACTAGTTGCAAGCTCCTTGCTCTGACAGCTCTTCTGAGCGCTGCCTCAAGGACAACCAAATAATTGCTTGTTTGACGCAATGATGCATTCAAGTTGGGCCTGAGAAACAAATGAGACAGGAAGTCAAATTAGATTCAACCTGAAAAATAAACCCGTGTTGCTGCAAAGTGCTGAACTGTCCGTTAGACGCTGCGAGCGCGGAGCCGAGGGAAGCGGCACGGCTGCCAGAGCAGCAGGCCGGGGTTTTTTCCCGAGCTCTCCCGTTCCTCACCGCATGTTTTATAAATTAGCTTTTCGTTCTTGGCGGAGGCACTTGTTGCATTCTGGCCCCGGCTCCATACAATGAAAGACTTGTTGTGTAATGTAAAGCAGTTAAGAGGAAATTCAATAAAAGCTGTTGAAACAGCGGTCTGAGTGCTCCGATTCCAGGCTGGACTGTGTTAGCTAAATGAAGTATTTGGCTTTCCAGCTTTTGGAACGTGGACTCTGACTCTGGGACAAAAGTAACTGGGAACAGTGAGTTTTTCAGTTACTGAGACAACTTGACGCCCAATTAGTAGACGGATGGGGGAGCTCCCCGTGCGGGGGGAGCGCGCTGCGCCCGCAGCTTCCAAGGTGCTCGGGTTCTCCTCTTCCTCCCGCTGCCATCAAAAGGAGCCGCGGCAGTGGGAACGCCGCTGCCGGAGTACTTGTGCTGCAAGGAAGGAACGCGGGTTCGGTGGCGACACATTTGATCTATCAGTTATTCCATTTTGTGCCCTAAAATGTTTCAAGATGGCCTGAAGATGTTAATGGTGCAGAAAGGAGAAGCTGCAGGAGCAGCAATGACACGGAAAGCGGCGCGGCGTGAAGGAAAGGGCTGTAGTTGTAGCCAGAAACATTCAATGTTGCTTATGGGAACTTCTTTACTCAAAAGATACGGGTTGTGGTTTTTTTTTTTTTTCGTTTCCAAAGCAAAGCGAGGAGCAGAAGTTCTGTTTTGACCAAAGCAGCATCACAGAGTCACTCCTGTGATTATACGCTCCCTGCCGCACACAATTGTTCTTACTAGGTGATATTGAACGTTAAATGGTGGGCCCTGTTATCAGGGAGTCAACTAATAGCAAAGAAACAAAACAGCTTCATTTGCTGTCTCTGGATTTTCTGGTTTGTCGCCGGGAAGCGTGTAACTATTGTAACCTGACCGTCATGTCAAGCAGAAATAGATCCCTGGGTTTTGGAGCCTCTGATCTGGGGGTCAGCTGCAAGCGTCTGCTCTCCTCCGGCTGACTCCAACAATTTATCACTTTCTGAGCAAATTCTGGTCTGTCCCTGGCAAACGCGTGAGCGGAATTCAGCTAACCCAACCTGCAGTTGGCATCCTCAGGGCTACGAGGAGTGACCTGTTGCTGAGGCAGCAGAGAACACCAGAGCACCATGTGCCCAGTCCATGGGGAATTTGAAGACAGTGGAACATTAATACAAATGCATCATGAGTGTAATGCTTCTAAAACTATAAGGAGAGTTAGAAAGGCATAGAAATAACTACAAAACGGGAATTTTTACCATTACTATTTGGAATTGTGGGGTTTTTTTCACTAACCTTCAGCTGCTGGTTAATTTTTTTCAGGGACTGAACCTCTTCAATGTGTTTCCTTTCTTCTATCTGCTGCCTTTCATTTTCACGTTTTTCAGTCGCTTCACATTTCTCTTTCTGTTCACTCACTTGCCTTTGCAGCTCCCGCTTTTCCTCTTCTAGCTCTGCAATCTTGGAAAAAAGCACAGGCATCTTCAGCTCTGTTTGTTAATAACTGACTTTCAGCTAAGAGGGGACAAAGCTGTATGTTGTGCAGTCGCCAGAGGGTTTCCAGTTATAATTTATGATTTATGGAGTGCAATGAAGCCCTGTGAGTACTTTGATCTCTGCTGCCATCCGGTGGAACTAGAAATAACTGACTCCCGAGGAAGTTTTTTATGTATCACGTGCAGAAAACTACATTTTGGGGTTAACAGCCCCACTTACTCTGTTTTCCATGTCAGATTTGCCTAGCTCGGCTTGAAGCGCCTTCCGCATGCCGAACGCCACGCTGCTCTCGTACAGCTTCTGGTAGGCAGTGAGGGTCATCTGGAGCTCATCCCGGACGCGAAGCAGCAGCAGCCCTCGCTCCGCACAGTTAATTGCAACCTCACGGATCAATTCATCTTTAAAGAAAGGGTAAAACAGCACCGTTTGAGTAGCTCCCGAACGGTTCGCCGGGAATGCCGGCACGCGGGGTCCAGAGCTGTCGTCCTTCCCGTGTTCTCTGCACCGCAGGAGCATCGTGGATTTACTAGAGAGCTGCAATTTATTCTTGTCACGGCCAGGGGGTCGAGCGCTAGCAAATAGAGGTGGGGCGGCGGTAACAGCGCTGACCCTCGAGCTGTAACAGCAAACTGCTACAAACGGGGAATAATTGTCTGCGGTTATCTGGAAGCCTCCAGGAGAGTCAAGAGTCCCCAGAAGGGCAACGGGACCCTGCAGCGGCGTGAAGGGAGAGGAGCGGGGGGGTGCGGAGAGAAGGGGGGGTGTGGAGCAGGGGCCGCGGAGCACTGCTCTCCGCACCCGCCGGGGGGGCACTGACCGAAGCACTGCGAGTAGAGCTCCCGGCGCACCGGGCAGATGCCGGTCTCCCGCGCCTGCCGCTGCTGCAGCCGCAGATCCAGCTGCTCCTGGAGCTGGACGACGTCCAGGCGGGTGCTGGGCTCGCTGGACACCTCCTGCACCCACCGCCGGTTCTCATCCTCCCACTCCCTGCCACGATAAAAACCGGCCGTTACCGGGAGTCACCGGGCGGGTCCGCCC
>VZZY01020375.1:461963-486272 GCA_013400335.1 Eurystomus gularis | reverse complement strand
CGCGGCTGGGACCGGTACCTCACCAACCAGAAGTGAGTCCCGCGGCCCCGGCCCCGCCCCGCCCCGCCGGGCTCCCGCGATCTTGTTTCTCTCCGTTCCAGGAACTCCAACAGCAAAAACGACCGGAGGAACCGCAAGTTCAAGGAGGCCGAGCGGCTCTTCAGCAAGTCCTCGGTCACCTCGGCAGCGGTGAGTGCCGGGCCCTGGCAGGGCTGAGCCGGACGCCGCTGGCCCCGGCCCTCGGTGCTCCCCGCCGCAGCCGGCCCCGCTCCTGCAGGACCCGTTCTCCATTTAAGCTCCTGTGCCCGCGCCGCCTCCCCTGTCCCGAGCGTCTTCATCCCACCTCGCAGCCTCTCGGAAACCCTTTTCCCGGTGCCCAGGGAGGCGAAGGGGAGCCGCGGTCAGGAGCCCCCCGAGCCCCCACGCACTTGTCACAGCTCCTCAGCCCCTTCTGCTGGCGCTGGGTCTCCCGCCCTTCCAAGCGAAGGGCTGATGTGTCCTCCTCGGTGAGGCGGTCGCTGAGCCCTGGAGAAGCGATGGGGGAACTGCTGCTTTCATTAACGTCCCTTCCGGTTTTCTAGGCGGTCAGCGCGTTAGCTGGAGTTCAGGACCAGCTCATTGAGAAGCGTAAGTCACTTCTTTGTTTCTCTCGGAAATTGGAAAGAATTGCACGTCTCCCCACCATCCATCTGGATCCGTGCTGTGCTCCCCGCTCCATCCAGGGATGCGGCTGCTCCTCCTCGGCCGGTCCTGAGCGCTCCCAGCACGGCCGCTGGCTGCAGAAGCAGCACGGTGTCACTGGGAGAAACAAAGTCAAGATGAGCTGCCTTTATCAAGTAAATGTATGTGCTCAGCAAGGGTTTATTGTGCGTGAAACTCATTTACATGGGTTTGGTGCCCTTCGGTGGAAGAGGTTAGAAGGGCTGAGGCACCATGTTCCTGTCCGTGTGTCTCCGGCAGGTGCGAGTGGCAGGGGGAGGAGCCGCTTACGGACTTTTAAAATGTTTTTGTAGTCGGTACCACACGGGATGCAATTCCCGGTTGCCGAGGCGGTAGCTCACCGTCCTCCAGAAATGTTTTCAGGTTCTCTCGCTTACCTCCCGGTGCCCTGAGGCTCGGCCCGGCTCCGCCGCCCCGGGAGCCGCCGCTGGGCGTTGCTGCTCCCGTGCAGGGCTGTGCCGGGGCAGCTGGGCCGGGCGCTGCGCGGAGTGACCGCCCTGCTCGTCTCTCTGTGTCCTGCTCTAGGCGAGCCGGGCAGTGGCACGGAAAGTGACACTTCTCCAGACTTCCACAATCAGGAGAATGAGCCCAACCAGGAGGATGCTGAAGAGCTGGACGGGTCAGTGCAGGGGGTGAAACCCCAGAAAGCTGCTTCCTCTACTTCTTCTGGGAGCCACCACAGCAGCCACAAAAAACGGAAGAACAAAAACCGACACAGGTCAGTGGTACCAGCAGCCTTCTTGTTGCGGTGTCCGAAGGGTTCAGCTGCTCTTGGGTTTGCCTCATTGCGTGAAAGCAGCTAGTGGCTTGTTACAGAAACGAGCAGCTCAGGTGATTTGTTTTGGTGATTTTTCTGGTTTTCAGTGTGTGTGTCCTGTAGCGTTCACCAGGACCCCACTGCCCCCGTTGGTCAAGGAGGGGAAGGCTTGAAGCTGGAGAAGTTAAACAAGCAGGACAGGGAACTAACCCTGCTCTGGCTCAGAGCTTTGACCCGGCTGTCCCAGTCCTGTACGGGGGAGTAAAGCTGCCTTCCTTCCACTGGAGGAAGGTCGCAGTCCTGGCCTCCTGTGCTGGCTCCTTGGTTTCTGCACAACCAAGATAGGAATGTTGGTACTTTCCTTGGAGAAGGAGGGGAAAAAGCAAATTGGAATGTTTTAGGGGTTGTGGACGCTGCTAGTATCTTCCCTGAGATTTCCACTCCAAGCCCTTGCAGCTGTTGTGACCCAAACCAGGTCTCTTTTGATTGTGGCATAGAAGAGTCACTTTGTCACCTTAACCTCAAAAGCGCTTGTTATTAAACTGACCTGAAACTCACGTGAAGCAAAGAATTCCTCAGCTCCTTGTGGCTGAGTTTGGATAACCAGTTCTGCCCCTTTCAGTACGCCCTGGGGTGTACAGTGCGAGGGCCCGTGCCTCGGAAATACGGAATGAAGCCCTGCCTGGCGGCTGCTCTCCGCGGGCCAGCACAGCCGGCTGCTCGGCGGGGTCTCGCTGCCCCCCGGATTTCTAGCGTGTGACAGCCCACTGTGGAGTCAGACCCTGAGGGGAAACCGTGGAGATCCCTGCTCCTGGAAAGAGACCTTCGCTGCAGAGCTCCACCTCTCTGGAAGTGACTGAACTGGTACCTGAAGAGTATGAGGAGTAAAGGAGCTTTCAAAAACCTCGTGTTCTTGCCAAGTCCGTGTTGGCTTTGCGTGTGGCTGGGCTCTCCGCTCCAAGGGGCCTTCCCAGACAGCTAGAGAGAGAAATGTTTTAAAGCAAAGTGCTGGAAATTTGCAAGGATTGCTGGGGGAAGGTTGGTTTGGGAGGTACGGAGGTAGGTACAGTGCTTCAGAAACGTTTAACTGCTTTTTCTTCTTCGTTAGGTTTTGAGTCATTGATGTGTCTTTAGTTCTTAGATAGAATTTTCTTCCCACAGAGGCTTAATTGGGCGAACATCCTAAAATCCTGGATGTCGCTTTGGTTCCTCATCATCTGGGAACCCAAAGCCGTTCAAAACTTTTTTTTTTTTTTTTGCCTGTAGACAATTGGAAAGAAGTTCAGGAGTAACTCAAGAAACTGCACCTGTGAACAAGTTCAGAGAAACAATCTGAAGTTCAGCTTCAGAAAATTGCTATTTCAAACAAATTATAAAATATTCGACTAAGCACCCCCAGGGACAGCCAGCCGGCCCGCTGCAGCTGCAGTGGGGGCGAGACAGATGCTCTCAGCAACAGAAATTCTTTTGCTCCATTTGCCTAACCCGAATTTTAGCATCAGGAGGAAGCTGCCCCGCTGACAGGTTGTGTGGCCTTGGGCTTCTGCCGCCTTCCTTCCGCTGAAGCAGCCGATGCTGGCTCCTGCCGGGGACAGTGCTGGACGTGAGGAGCCCTGCTCCGAGCCGCTGCCGCAGATCTTGTCAGCCCAGGAGATCCCTCCGGTGCGGCGGCACTGCGGAAGGCTTAGAAGTTAGTAATCGACTACTTTGTAATGCTTAGCGTGGCCAGATAGATAATTAAAAGAGGAAGATGATTAAGTTTGTCTGTAATAAAAACGCTGTTAAAATTGTAATTGCCGTTACTGACCGTCCCCTAGATTTTGGCAGGAAAGACCAAACAATTTTCTAGTTTTAGGTTAAAAAAGCCCAACCACAAACCAGTCCCGGTGTACTGGAGGGACAGCGAGGCGCTTTAAGAGGCACCGCAGCCCCGAGCACTCTTTTGGAGGAGACCCGAGTGTTTGTTTCCTGAGTGTCCTGGAATGGAAAAGAGAAAAATAAAAAGAACTGTTGGCATTTCTCGTTGTTCAGAAGCTCTTCCATTGCCAGCATTCGCTTGAGTTCTGCTCACCCGCCCTGAAGAACTGGGAGGTGCTGGGAACCAGCACCCTGGAGGGGCCCTGGCTGCGCTGGATCCTCTGCTGCGTCTGCCACGGGAGCTGTGTGGAGAGCTGGATTCAGACTGGGCAGAGCTGGTGCCATGGGCAGCTTGACTTCCAGCAGTCACAAACAGGGAGTCAGATAGAATTAGAGTCCTTGCTGCAGCCGTCCTCTGTTCCCTCTGAGACAGAAAGGCCAAGATGATGATTTTCTGTGTGCACACCAATTTTCACTGCTGAAAAGTATTTCGGGAGAAAACAATACCGGCTCCTCTTAGAAACTCCGTGCTGAAACGCGGTTAGAGCTGACCTGAGGATCAGTCCTGCCCAGCGCTGGCTCCGGGCAGAGCCGTGTCTGGAGGCAGCGCTGCGGCGTCCGCGCCGGGACCTGGGGTGTCACCGAGCCGTGGTCAGCTCTGAGTGACCGTGTTCCCTCCGTGGCTCCGGAGGAAGCGAGTGTGAGGGGGGGTGTGTGTGTGTGTGCGCGCTGAGAGAACACCCGAGTGCGGAGCTGGCCCCGTAGTTCTTGCCCTCTCCTCCTCTGCCTGGACAAGCTTTGCTTTGCCGTAACAATCCAGACAGAGCCGCTGCTTCCCGGCCACCCGCTCGCTGGTTTCTGCGAGCAGATCGGTTTTTCTCTGCGTGCCCTCGCGGATCGGAGAGCTTCCCCTTGCAGCACCTCAGGTTCCCTCCGCAGAACCACTCTGCTCTGGTCTAACGCCTCTTTTTTTTTTTTTTTTTCTCGGAAATCCAGCTGGGGAGGGGGACTCCGGATTGCCGGAGCTGGAGCGCTTTTTGTGCCCGATTCTAGTTAAGATATCTCAAGAACTTTGTGGCATTTGAACACTGGATTTATTATTTATTTTATTTCAGTTTTTGGTAATCTTGCTAGGGTGGCTAATCAACTAATTTATTTAATTCATTAGTATATTAATTTCTATTGCTTTCTTCCTTTCAAATGCTGCCCCTCAGCCCGTCTGGCATGTTTGATTATGACTTTGAGTAAGTTTGACTTGAATTAGTACTTGTGCTGTGTTGTTAGTGTGTAGACACCAATGTGCCTTTTGAGACCTTTCTAACCCATAGTTTATCTGTTTAATTGTAGGTATGTATATTAGGTTAGGCTGGGAAGTTTTTTTTAAAAACAGAAAAGCGTGATGGAGGTAACATTTTATTTAATAACTTCAGCAAAATTAAATTAACTTCACTCTTCTTTACCTTTCTGTTTCATTTTTAAATAGATAAACTTGTTAACTTAAAAACTTAGTTTAAAAACTGATTTCTTCTGGCTTTGCTTCTGAAGGAGATTAGTGTAGACTTGGAAATTTCCTTCTGGGAAAAATGTAATAAACTCGGTACCTTTGACTCACGTAATCCCTGTCATCTTTAACTCCTGTCTCTGCTCCAACTAAATCACCATTACCGCTATGTCTGGGTAATTACTGTGGCATAGTCACACCTCTAACAAATTAATGTAGAGCATGCGTGTTTAACCTTATTTCTTTATGCTGCATAACTTCCCTGTGATTTCGATTATGAACCGTTATTAACTCTTTCTTTGAGTGGACGGAAAATGCATTTTGGCAAATATTTAAAAATCCACTCTCCGTCTCTGCCGCTCTCTCGCCCAGTAACGCTGGGGCAGCGATTTGGCTCAGCCGAATTGAGAATGTGGATTGAATTAACCGAATAGTCTTTGTCGTAGCCTGTGCCATAAGCAGTAGCTGGTTCTTTGAACTCCAGTGTTGGTTTAATGTATTGAAATGGACATTTCTCTTATCTTTCCAACCACAGGATTGATCTCAAGTTAAACAAAAAGCCAAGAGCCGTAAGTATCCGCGCTCTGTCATTGTTTTCATTGCCCATCTGTAGACTTGCGTGGCTGACTCCTATCTCACAGAGCCTCCCTCTGCTGTAATTTAAGATCTTATTTTCACGGTTGAGGAGTGTCATGGTATGAAAGGAGCATTGTCCCGTGGGTTGAACGGTAAATGAGCCCAGGTAGGCTTGTTCCGAAGCGAGGTCGCAGTTCAGTCCCGTGCACTTCTTACGAAAAAAGCTGGTTTGCGTCCTGTTATCATGTCGTGATCTGGAGCACTAAAAGCATCTGGATTTGGTTGACGTGTTCTTGAACTAAGGTTTTGAAGTGTCCTTTCACTTGAATGTTTAGCTACAAGAAAAAAAAAAAATCTGTTTTCTGTTTTGCCTGCAACTAATGGTATGTAGAAAGGAGAGAAGACTGAGAATCCCAGCTCTGCACGCAGGACTGGAGGTAGGAGGGTCTTAACGCGCCTCTCCTTTCCTTTCTCCGCAGGACTACTAGACTCATCAGTGCCGATGCGTCTGGGATTTAGGTCTGCACGAATCCCCACTGAGAAAAACGCCAATCGACTGAACGAGCGCGATGGCAGCTCTGGCCAAGCTTCTGCAGATGGGAGCGACTCGCTCTAAAGAACTTCGGTGGGGGGAGAAAATCCTGGACCATGTACTTTGCATCATTTTTAAATTGCCTGAGCTGCAGGAAGACTAAGGTGTAGTAGTAGTTGTAGTCATCCCGAATTCCTGACTATTCTGTGCTTCCACCTCGGCTGGGAACTTCCTAAACTTGGCTGATCTCGCTGCTGCCACCCGTGCCATCGGCACACCATGGAGAGGTGTTTCTTTTCCCACTGGAACTGGGGTGTGGTTCAGTTCGTCCCATCCATGTTGTAAGACTTAGGTTACTTTTGTTGCTGATACTTTGCTTTGTAGATTTGGTTTTGTTTTGGTTTTTTGTTGTTTGTTTGTTTTTTTTAAAACCAAAGTGTATGGTTAAGAAATTGACTTTTGGTTTCTTTGTTTGGATCCACGCACAGTGGGAGGTTCTTCATTTTGATCCTTGCTCGAGCAGAGAAGAAGGTGGTTTACCTTTTCCTCTGACTTTTACTTTACTTCCCCCGACATTTCCGCAGTGCTTTTAGGCGCAGGGAAGGCCGGAGCTCGAAGCCATCTTGCTCTTTGCGATCTTTGCAGTTGGGTGGATTCTCTTTTTAATACAAACTTCTGTCATTTGTACATAAACAATAAAGTTACCTGTTTGTCTCTCTTCTCTTGTTTAGTTCAGTCCAAAATTTGGCTCCTGGTGCTTTTTATTTCTCCATCTGCTTTGTGAGGACTTTGCTGGAATTCTTCCACTTTGGCGGAGTAGCTGCTCCTTGTCTCACGGCCCTCGGGAGGTTTCCTTTGTGCTTTCTTTCCTCTGGTAGACATAACGTTGAGTCTTGAAAGGACTGCCAGGCGCTAATCTCCAGCTGCCTTCAACTAATCCCGCTTCAAGGTAGGGCTTGGATGGAAGTCAGCTCCTGCTGCTCCTGGCAGAGTGCCGGCCGATAAGGATGAGCAGCCGGGATCGCTGCTGGACGAGAACACCGAGGGATCAGTGCTGGGTGCTTTCCCCAGCAGCCAGGTCGAGATACCAGCACTGACGTGGAGATAAGCTTCAAGGCGGTAAATGGTTTCTGTTACCGGCGCTGTGACGCGTCTGCTTGAATGCAGGAGAGCCACGGGCAGGGCTGTGTCCCCCCCTGACACCCCCGGGTCTGCGCTTGTCCCAGCCGAGCCTCTGTCCCCTTCTGCTGCGGCTCTGCCTTCCTGCCATCCCGGCTCTCCGGCTGCCACCGGGCAGCCCCGGCGGTGTGGAGCAGAAACCCGGGGGGAAGGCGGGGGCACGCGGGCAGATTCTCCCGTGTCCCGGCGCTGGTTCCTGGATCAAGGCAGCTCCGTATCTGTTGGCGGCGGGAGCTGGTTTATCCGCAGAGCCCTGGCGCTGCTGCCGGCGCCGGCGGCCGCTTATCTGCGGGGGGTGTCGGGATGTCGCAGCTTAATGGGAGAGCTGCAAAGCTGTCCTACTTTTCTAAGTTACAGAGGTTAAATACAGGGGGGTGGAAGATCAAGAGAACTGCACAAACTCCTCTAAGGCTTTGCTTTTACATAGTTCTGGGAAAAAAAAAGAAGTCTTAGCTGACGGTTTTTGATTACTTGGTCTAGTTCAAAAGCCGTTTTTCTCCCGCTGCTGCTGCTGTTCCAAAGCAAGGATTGCAAGAGCGCCTGAACTTCAGAGGGTAAGATCTTTGGTGCCCCTCTTTGACCTCGAGGAAAGCTGCTGAGCCCTTTTGGCCAGAACGCTGACCTGCAGCGACAGCAAAGGGCGCGCGTAGGCTCTGCGCTCAGGCGGGTTTTGCAGCAGCGTCGATCGGCTCCACTTCCCCCGTGACGGGCAGTGGGGTGCTGCGGGGACACGGGCAGAACGGACCCTCTCCTGCCTCCGGCGGCGTTTGCCACCAACGGAAGGGACCAGCCTGTTCTGATGAGGACAGCGGTGGCAGCAGCACATTGATCAGGGCAGGCGCTTGGTTCACAGCGAAGGGCAGCCGGGGCTGCTGGTGCTGCTGAGCCCTCCGGGCCCTGCTGACGGGCAGCGGCCGTTCGGTGCCACGAGTCGGGAGGGGAAGAGGCCGGGGGCCCGTGGGCTCTGCCCCGGCAGAGGAGCAGGCGCTGATGGCCACGGCTCTGCAGCACCAGCTTCGCTGCGGTGCTACTGTCAGGTCAGGGGGGACTGTGCAGGGTCTCTGGTCACTGGGGACACGAGCACCATCGCCTGCAAGGGTGCTGAGGTGGATGCTGGAGTCTGACTCTCTTTAGGCCGTTGTGCCTAAAATGTTTATTTCTGAAGACTCCTATTTTTCCTCCTGAACAGCCAGAGTGACTGACGGTCCCTGGGAGAGCCAGTGCTTGCTCCTGGACACAGGGCGTCGGAGCAAGCACGGGCTCTTACCTGAACACTAATGGAAGTTACCATTAAATCCCAAGTCCTTTGCTTGCAGAAGGTGAATCCTGAGCAGAACAACAGCGGGGCGGCAGAGCAGCACCCGTCCTCATGGCCACCAAAGGTAGAGCAGGAGAGCCGCTAATCCCCTGGGCAGCCTCGTCACCAAGAGGATTAGGCAGGAGTTTATCGAGCCGAGGAAGCGGCCGAGCAGCCGCCCAGAGCTGACGCCAGGCAGGAGGGGCAGCAGCTGCCCCGGCCGGGGTCCGTGCGTGGGGCATCGCCAGGTAAGGGGGCAGGCGGGGAGGGGAGCAGCCCCACAGAGCACGGGCTGGGAGCTGACCCTGCAAACACTCGCCCTCCCTTTCGCTCCCTGGCACGGGCGAGCCGGGCTGGACCCCGGCGGGTGGTGTTGGTGCGCGACGCGGCTGCCACGTGGCTCTGGGGTGAGCGAGGCAGCAGCTGCTGGGGCCGCGGGCACATCTTCTCTCCATCTCCTGGTCTGCAGGGTCCCCATGGGCAGGCAGCGCAGCCCCACGGCGCCAAGGGGGAGGCAGCTCCTGCGTGCTGGGTGTTGGTGGCTCCTCTCGCTCGCTGGGACAGTGCTCCGGGGGCTGCGGTGGCTCTGGAGGCTGGTGTGGGTTGGTACCATGGGCGCCCTTCCCCAAGGGCCTTCACGAGCTTGTGTTGGTTCCAAACGTGGCGTGTGCCCAGCAGTGGGGGCCGGGGGGTGGTGGTGCTGCCAGGACTCTGTCTCTCTGGTGGTGGGACCTGTGGGTTGGTGTGGCTGTGGCATCTGTTGGGGGGTCACTGTGCCATCTGCCAGCATGGCTGGGAGATCTGCACCCTCATCCTTGAGAGTTGGCTCTTGGCTTGAGGCTCCATATGGTTCAGCCCACCAAGAGCCTTGGAGACAGTGCTCTGGGCTCTGCACCCCCCTGGGCAGCTTTGAACCCACCATTCTCACCACACGGCTGCCATCCTTTCCCCGCAGTACCTGCTGATCTGCTACAAGATCTGCTGGGACAGCGCCTTCCAAGTCACTGAGGAGGTGAGTCTCCCAGCATGGAGATCTCCGACCCCTCGGACATGGCTGAGGCCAGTGACATGGGCTGTTGGGTGGCCCCATGTCATCAGTGGGGCTGGAGGTCCCCTGGGGCATGGCACGGCTGGGTTCTCCAGCCAGGGGCCACTGGGGCTTGGCTCCCCATGGACCGGTCAGTCGCTGCTGTCCATGGCGCCTTTCAGCTCGGCGTGGCGCTGCGGCTGAGGCTGGAAAGCGTCAGCGAGGGGAGTGAGGAGGAGGAGTGTGACTCCACTTCTGCACTGGAGCCCGGGCAGGCAGGTGGGTCCTTGGCACGGCGGTGCGGGCAGGGGGTGGGTCCCAGCGGGGTGGGTGTCCCGGGGCACGGGCAGGAGCTGAGCTGTGGTGCCAGGGCAGCGGGGGAGCAGCAGCGGCGCAGCAACACCAGCGAGGCCGTGCTGGGCAGGCTGGAGGCACTGGAGGCCGACGTCCGCTTCCTCTGCACCGAGCTGGGCGCTGAGAAGCTGCTGTGGAGCAGCCGGTTCCTGGAGCTGCTGCGGGAGCAGCAAGGCCTGCGCCAGCGGGTGAGTCCCTGGGGTGGGTGGTCCCCAGGTCCCCCCAGTTCCCTCTGGTGCCCCGGACCCTCACACCCCATCCCAGCTGCAGGAGTGCCCGCGGCGCTGGGACAGCAGTGATGGCCCCGAGCTGCTGGGGGATGCCGCGGACCAAAGTGCCAGTGGGAGCGAGGAAGAGAGTCCAGCAGGTACCAGCTGGGGACTTGGGGCACAGGGACAGGGAGCCTGTGGCTGGGGAGGGGGAGCCTGCCACCTGCAGCCAGAGCTGGGGAAAGGGCAATGTGCTGAGTTCTGCCAGCGGGCATCATGGGGAACCCACCAGCTCCCGCGTGGGCAACACTAGTGGGCAATGGGCAGCCCTGGGAGGTACTTGGGAGCAGAGGGTGCTGGGGAAGGCTCACAGTTCTCTTCACCAGTTGCCAGTGGGAGCCCAGCTGGGTGTTCCCACCCTTGGCAGAGCTCTGGCCATCACTTCCCCTCTTGCCCTTTTGCTCTGTGCAAGGACGCCAGTGGATGGTGCCACGCTGGCAGCCAGCCCCCCCCGCCCAGGCAGCCTTTTGGGGCCAGCAGCTCCGTGACAGGCAGAACACCTAAGTGAAGGTGAGAGCAGCGCGTCAGTGAGACGGGAAGGAGCCCCAGGCACCACAGGACAGTGCGGCCCTGGGTGTGTTCCCGTGTCCCTGTTTGTGCCTCCATCCCTCAGTGCCAGCCGGGCCCTGCCCTTTCACCAGAACTGCCCCATTTCCCCGTAGCAGGAACGGGCTGGGAGGCAGCTCAGGCCGAGCTGCTGCCTGCTGGGCTGCCCAGGGCAGGGCACAGCCACCCCTTGCCCAGGGCCACCCCCGCGGCTGACTGTGCGTGGGGTAGATTGTGGCTCTAGGGCGGATTGTCTCTGGTGGAGCCCAGCTGCAGAGCTGCACCTCTTCCTGGTCTGCTGCGACTTGGTGGGAGCATCTATCAGTGAGGAGTAAGGTCACTGCCAGCTCCTGGTCACCCTGCACAAGCTGGAGCTGTAGATGGATTGCAAAACCCAGCTGCTGCCCTGCTTACTTCCCTGTTGGCCAGATACATCCCCTCCATCAGCTGCTCCACGCACATGTTGCAACTCCGGCCTGGCTCCTTGTGACAGCACTCGAGGGGAACCAGCTCTGCTTGGGTGGCCGAGGGGCCCTCGGCACCGGAGAGCAGCTCAGCCAGGGACGCTGTGCCACAGGCGCGGAGTGGAGCAGGGGCTGAGCTGGAGGGGCACCGGGCACCCCGCCATGCCGTGTCGCGTCAGGGCCCAGCAAAGAGGGGGTTGCTGAGCCTCCCACCCCAGGAGGGCAGATCCTGCATGGCCACAGGCCCCACACATGGTGGGACCGGTCTTAGGCTCCTGTGCAAGGCGTGGGGGTGCTGGGCTGCCCTGCGCCCCAGCCCTGCCACAGCCTCGGCGGCTGCTCACCCCACCATGGACTCGCCCCCGCTGCTGCAAAATACAGGTGCCCGCTCAGCCCTTGCCTGTGTTTGCTTTGTCTTTACACCACGTGGGCTGGGACAGCCGCGATGCCGCCGCGCTGCCACGACCCCGCAGCTCTCTGGGGAGGGGGTGCCAGGGCGAGCTCTTGCTGAAGCAGCGAGGGGCTCGGTCCCCACGCCCTGGCAGCCCAGCGCCGCGTGTGCCGCAGCGGTGAGTCAGTCCGGGAAGTGTTCCCTGCGGAGGGGAGCAGCACTTCCCGCCCGGGACACAATCCTGCCTGGTGGGAAGACTATGCAAACCAGCCGCACCTCGCCACGCTGGGCGAACGCTTTCCACCGCCGTTCCCACTGCTCAGACCGTGTCTTGCCAGCCCCGCGTGTGCGGCTCATCCCTGCGGGCCCTGGCACTGCCCTGTGTGCCCCCGGCAGCTGCCTACACCCTTGGCAGGAGTGACCCCACAAGTGTCTGGCAACTTAGTAAGTCCCCAAAAGTGCCAGGTAAAGGGGGTATGAAGCTACTTGCTGGCAACCGGCCTGTTGCAAAGGCTGGAGCTGCCCCTGAGACAAGGCAGCCACCCATACAGGGGCCTGCTGCTGTCCCCAGGGCCCGAAGAGCACATGGAAACCATCTCCACAGCCCTGGTTGCCCACCCTGGGGAACTGGCTGGGTGCAGGGACTGGGGACAGGCTCCTCCAGCGGGCAGGGCTCGGTCCTTCCAACGTGCCCGTGCAGCACCCGCATCAGGGACCTGATGCAATGTGAATAGAAGCCGCCTGACTCATCCTGCTCTCCCATCTCTCATCGCCTGGCTCTCCCATGGCCTTTGAGGTGCGACAGCTTCTTAGATCTAGTACCAAAATAAATCAGGTTCTGCAAATGAGCCACTTTGCTGCAGCAAAGCCCCAGGCCCAAATGGCGAGCCCCTGTCCCGCTGGAATCACAGCAGCAGCCATGCAGAGACCTCGGGAGCAGCAGCCATGTGAGACAGCCGCTCTGCAGCAAAGCAACAAGGTCCCAGCCCTGCTGCAGCCACAGCTCAGCTCTCCGGCGGCAATCCACGGGGCTGTGCTGGAAATCCCCTGCCAGCCCCAGTGACTCTGCCACTGACAGGGCTTAGGAGGTGCAGGGTGAAATCAAGCCCCACAAGCTCCATCCATCAGCTCTTCCTCCGCCCCCCCCAGAGCAGCCCCCATGGGTGGGCAGCACTCCCACCACCCACCTCTGAGTGAGGCAAGAGCTGCGGAAACCTCTCCCCCGGGCCAGCACCCCATGCAAATCCTCCTGACCTATTGCTCAACCAGCCGCTGTATTTATCCAGAACACTTGTGCAACACGGGCCTGGGGGGGGACCCGGGGAAGTTCAGGGCGAAGCTCAGGGAGCTTCTCTCTGGTGGCTTCTCCTGGAGGGCCGGAGGGCCGAGCTGGTTGCTGCAGCGAGGTTTTAGCTTTGCTCAGGGCAGTCTGCTCGAGAGATGGAGACAGTGAGAAAGCACTTCTGGTCTTTGGTGTTACTCCATAATGGAAAACTTTCCCCAGGCAAACCCTGGCCTTAAGGAGCACAGAGGCTTCAGGGCCCAAGCCCCCAGGCACCAAGGAAGGCTGGTGACAGGGAAACTGGAAAATGCGTGGCAGGAGGGCGAGCACTGATGGGTACCAGCACAGGCAGCACTCCCCCAGCCCCAGCATCCCCCTGCCACCGCCCGCTTGCCTTCTCTCCGGCAGGACCCAGACCCCCTCCTCCTGCTGTCGCACCCTTCTGTCCCCTCTGATACAACGTTTACTCTGTGGTTACTCGCTTTCTGCATTTCTGTCCCACCACCAGTGTCCCAACTGCTCCACACCCAGCGCAGGGCTGCTGCCGGGCCTGGGCCTCCTCTTCCAGTCTGCAGGAGGGAAGCAGCCCCGAGCTGGGTGAGAGCAGTGGTGTGATGCTGAGCCCGCGTCCCTGGGAGGTGGCCAGCCCCAGACGGGTGGCATTGCCACACTCCCACATGATGCCACCCACACACGTGCTTCCATCACGGAGCGGCCCCTTTCCCACAGCCCGTGCAGGAGCCTTGGGTCAGATTCCTGCCTTTGGAAATGCCATAATATGTTATGAGTTGAGCTCGCCACATCCTGGAAATCCCCCGATGGGAGGGAAGCAGGCGGGTTCAAACGAGTTCACAGAGCGAGAAGAGCACCAGGGTGAGGGGGGCAAACGCAGGAGAGCAGCTGAGCCCTGCAGACCCCGGTGTCCAATCCCCCCGGGCAGGAGCAGGGGCTGTGTCCACCAGCCGGGGCCTTTCCAGGGGAAGGGGAAATGAGAACCCAGGGGCCTCTACCCTGACCTCTGCCACAGCACAGCTTCCCCCTTCCTTCTTCCCTCTTTTGAGTGGTATTTTTAAAAACAAAGTCAAGAAACCCTGCAGCACTGACTGCTGAAGGAGGGCTCTTCCCCTGCCCGCTTGTCCTTTCATGGAGCAGTAGGAACAAAGCCTTTCCTTTGATGTGTCATTGCCTTTTCCACCTATTTCTAGCACAACTGGGAAGGCAAAGAGGAGACTCTTCTCCTCCTCTATCCCCAGCACACACTGGTGGATTCCTCTTTCCAAGCACCCTCACTCAGCCTCCTCACCTCCACACTGAAGTTGTCCCTACCACAATGCCCCTGCCTTGACCACCTGTTGAGGCTGCAGCCAGCGATCTCCTCATGCTGAGAGCAGGGACCTGGCTCCAGCAGTAGGCAATGCGGGTGACGAGTGAGAATGACCTGACCACTGCTGGAGGGTGAAGGATGGCACGCTGGAGCTGGAAGGAAAGAGCTAGCAGTGGAAGGGCTCACCAGACTGGTTTCACAGAGCTTGGCCAGCTGCCGTTGGCCCCATTGTCCAATGTGAAGAGCCTTGGGCGATCTCAGCAATTCTCCTCTTCCCCATGATTGTGCCCTGACACTTTTCAGGTCCCCCTTGTCCAGCTCAGCCTGGGAGCCCCCCTTCCCAAGAGAACAGCAGCCACTGCCCGCTGTCCCAGGGTAGGGAATGCTGCTCAGAGGAGCCAGCCTCCTGCAGGGCTCAGCACCAGCCTCACCAAGAGCACCAGGCTCACAGGATGAAGACAGGGCAACCCCAGCGAGTACAGGAAACTTCAGCACGGCGCCTGCGTGTGACCTCCTTAACGGTAACAGGTCAGCAAAGTGACAACATCTAACCTATTGCAGATGGGTAAGAAACACCACGGAAAGGCACAGCAGCCATGGCAGGTCCCTGCTGCCGCTGCGCCCCGAGGAAGCCGTGAGCCACAGGACGCATCTTGAAAGTTCCACAGCGGGATGGGCAGCTCCTCTGCTGCCTTCTGGGGGGAAAAGCTGCAGCAGTCACAGCTCTGAGCAGCATTCCCCAGGTTTCCTGAGCTCCTGGGCACCACAATGAAGGGGCCCATGGCGATGCTGGGCCCAGGGGACAGCAGTACTGACACTCAAACTTGGGGGGCTCCAGGGCAGGAGCCTGTGAGAAGAAATCAGAGAATTCAGAGGAAGTGGCCAGGTCTTTGGGGTGGCCTGACAGCACTGACCCTCCCAGATGGCTCCTGTGCCACCCGGACTGTCACTGCACTAGGAAAGGGCTGTCAACAGCAGAACCAAGCTCACTACCCGCCAGCTCTTCCCTTCCAAATCACAGCAATGAACCTCTGGTGCTTCTGCTCCGGTCCCTTTAGCTCTATCAAACCAGCTTTGAAAGCAGTAAAAACAAAACATCCTCCCCATCTACACATCCTGCAAAACTCAAATTATCTGTTCAATTATTTTACCAGAAGAGGAGCCTTAAAATCCTGCAGCATTTTTCAGCTACAGACCCCACTACAAACAGCAGAGAAGTCTTCACCTGGTAAGGTCTGACCAAACCTGTGACACATCACTCCATCCCAGAGCCACGTGAGCTCGCTGTCCCCTTCACATGACATCCTCAGGAAGGTTCCTCTCCCACAGCCAATAAGTGACCTTTCAGACCACAAGCTTTCAGATTTGCTTTTGGAAACCAAGCGCTATCTCCAGGAGCACTTGCTTTCCTTGGTTTTGATTAACTAGGA
This sequence comes from Eurystomus gularis, assembly GCA_013400335.1. Classification (NCBI taxonomy): domain Eukaryota; kingdom Metazoa; phylum Chordata; class Aves; order Coraciiformes; family Coraciidae; genus Eurystomus; species Eurystomus gularis. The sequence goes on along the minus strand of VZZY01020375.1, from coordinate 470,766 downwards.
ACAGTCATTGCCCTGTATGAAATTAAGATCTCAAGTTTGAATAAGGACCATAAAGTTATTTAACAAGTCTGATAAGAACTTGCAGTGCTACAGCAGAGCAGGTGGGAGGGGAAGATTGACACAGAACACGAGCACTGATATTCCCACTGCCTTTCCTTCCCAGTTCACACTTTAGAGCAAAGCCCTGACACGTTCCAGTTCACATGGTCACCTCAATATGACACTGATGTGCTACAACCAGATAAAATATATTTCCAGACTGTCCTGGGGAACTGCTCATTAGAACCGAAGCACAGCCCACACTATTCGTCCCAAAATAATTAGAAGCATGCTGCTCTTTAGCACCTGAGACACTCAAAAGCGCCGTGGCTCTCACGCTGCAGTCAGAGCCACACGCCAACACCGCGGCCCCTCATCGCTCCCCAACTGCCAGGGCATCCCCCGTGCCCCGAGTGACTTCAGGAATGCTGAACCACAGCGACCACAGGACAAGCTGTTACCTGCTGCACTAACCTGGAGCTGTCTGGGGGTATTTTTGAGCTGTCGCACTGCAACAATTATCAAGCCTGTCAATAACCAGCCATCAGACCGTGTATGGAGACCTGATTGTCAGAGGAACCCCAGGGAGGAAGGACAATTTCTCTGACTCTCCTGGAAAGCCAGCCAAAATGTTCAATGGTCCTCCAAAAAGCCACCAGATGCCAAAGAATTCAACTCAGCAGTTTATTTATGTAACACAAGTTCTTTGCTGTGGCTGCCCCACAGCTGCCTCCATCCCGTACATAAACTCTATACTGCATCATGACACAGAAGTTCAGTAGAAGTCAGCTTGTGAATACAAAATGTTAAATCTTCTGATTGCAAGAAGGAGAGTACATCAGCATTCCACCAGGAAAGCAAACCCACCGCGCCAGGTAACAATGGCTGAGTCAAGATAGTACTAATTAAAAACAGCATCAAGCAGCAACTTGCTGGACAATAACATTAAAAACCATTTTCCTGTAATTTACAAATATGCAAAGTATCAGGTTACTTAAAATTAAGAAGCATTTTGCTTACTAACATGAAACATTACTAATCTGTAATGTATCATAATTAACCAGGCATACAGGTTTCTGTGTCCCTGTGGTTTTCATGGCACATGGTGCCAGTCTGGGCAGGTCACTCCTTGGACAGTCAGAGGGAAGAGCAGCAATAGACAACACCGAGGAGGTTCTCGGGAACCACCACGTTCCTCTCTCCCTGTCATTACTTGCCCCTCCACAACCTTGGTGTAACCACAAGATGGACGTATTTTAAAAACATAACAAAAACACAGATACAATGTGTATCAACAAATCAACTGCTTCTGGCCCGCAAGTGCAAGAAACATCTTCGCATTCTAAGCACAGTGAAATCCCAGGACCAGAACCAATTACTACAGCAATTGGTTTTGCATATTTAAAATCTGTTATGGTATCTACAGTAAAAAACCACCTTACAGAGTAAGGGGGAATGACAGGGGAACAGTCTTACCAAGCAAATCTTATTCTGTTTGGATGCTGCTATGGTTTGAAGCTGAAGAGGACAGGGAAACCTCAGTAAGAAGGAAGATGAAGCAACAGCTTTATAGAGAAAAATATTAAGGAATCCTCAGGAACAGCATGGGCAGCAGTCCAGATGTGACTACAGCTGTTTGACTGAACACTCCAAACTATTGCTGTCTGAAAACAAAAGGCACAGCGTCACCCATCCTCCTCCTCAGTGTAGTACAGAGGTAGCCTAAGAGGGGTCACCAGGCAAGGTCGATGTTTGCGAGCAGCACCCGCAGCCCGGTCAGCCACGCGTTCCGACACAGCCCGTACGTGGCTTCGGAGCAGCGTCAGCCTCTCCTCCCGAGCAGGGACTGCAGTCCCAGCTCCTCTTATTTCTGGGAGCCGAGCAGCTCGCTAAGCACTTGTGGTACATGCTGGAGAATGACCTCATCTCAGGAAGGTGAGCTCAAGTGGGAGGGGTATGGAAAGAGTCATTCAAGAAGTGCAGCAATAAAACCAAATTAAAGCCAGCTAAGCCCAGCTTCATACTAGATTTATAATCCAACATTTTCCACAGATCTGCATGGTAGGATTTAGCAAAGAGGCTTAGTTAGGAGCTAAGAACAGCCTTGACAATGCAGTTCATCCTTCACAAACCAGCCTCATGCCACCGCAAAGGCAGCACCCCATCACCTTTCACAAGCCCCCTGAGTCCTCCCTCCGTACACCTGATTAATTTACCAAACCACCTTAAAACTGAAGGTGATAAGGGGAGTGAGGCCACATTCAGTCCTGAACTGTGGGAAACTGGGGTGTGCCAGACTCACCACACAATCCCAAAGGAAGCATCCTGCTCTGAAGCTACAGCCTCTCCTCTTGTCCAGCACCCAGAGCCTCCTCAGCCTCTTGGGAAGACGGGACCTTGGGGTGCTCTCATCTCCAGGAGGGGCACACTGTCATGTCTAGACCAGAATTTGCAGTGAGCATACCACACCCGGTACCCAGCCTCCAGCTAGAGCCTGGTACTTCCAAGGAATGAGGAGGAGCCCTCAGAAGGCATCTATGGCAGCTTCAGGGTGAAAACACTGCCCTCAGGCTTTTCAGGTGCCTGGCTGCTCTCAAATACCAGGGTTCTGAGACTTGTACGTCAGTATCTCTGCAGCCAGCCTTTGGGGGTCTAGGAGCCGAGGGAATCTGCTCATGACAGCATCAACTAGGTGGGGGTGGAATATGCCACACAGCTTGACGTGCACGTTGGCCCGCTCCTCTGCAAACTGGTCAGAGACAGCCCACTGGCAGGAGTCCCCGTACGCTGGCCCTGGGGCTCTCTGCACCGCACGAGGATCACGCACACTGGTAGATCTCACTTGAGGTGGTGGCATCTGGTACGGTTCAGACCAGTACTCACGAGAATGGGGTTGAGGGGTGTTATACTCACTGGGCAGACTGTATTGCCCCGTGTTAGCTGGGTGTACAGGTACGCCATAGCCTGAGAAAGAGTGAGGTGGTCCTGAGTGAGGTATCTCAGGGTTATACTGCAAGAAGCTAGCACCAGAGGAAGAAGATTTGTGGGAACCATGCTTGTAGGAGACCAGACCATTCTGCTCTAGGCTGGGAGAATGTGGGTAGACAGGTCTCTGCCTCCCGCAGGTGCAGACGGCCACTGGATCAGCATGGGAATGATCACAGTGGCCAGTGGATCTGTAAGGCCACATGTCAGACAGTTGGTTCTCCAGAGACCCAATGCCTGAGTCGAGGTGCTCCTGAGAGATGTAAGACAGAGAGTCCATATGAGGCTGCTGGTACCTGTCAGAGGACCTGTGGCTCCCACTGTTAGGGGGCACGCTGCCTGACACACAGCCTTTGACCTGAAGTGGAACGTCGCTGGACTTTGCTTTGTGGGTCAAGCTTTTCCTCTCTGCAGAGACCTTCTGCAAAGAGCTTTTATCACCCTCTGTGGGCACAGAGCACAAGAGCTCTGCCTGGGAACCTCTCTTGCCCTTTTTCTCCTCCTTGGCACTGGTACTTCTGGTAGGAGACAACCTTGCATTGGCTCGGAGTTCATCAGCTAAGGAGCGCTGGGGCTGATTGATCCTTTCAGGGTGGTAGAATTTACACTTAATTCCATAAGTGCATTTCTTCCCTGCAAGGAAAGGCAAAGCATGGAATGAGCATGGGATGAGCAGCTTATTTTACCAGATATACAAATCAGACTTGCAGACACCCCAGTCTTCATGGTCAGGAGGCAGGTCTTACCATAAGGGCACTGTTGTTTCTTGTGTTCTGGCACCACAGGTTTCTTCCTGAGAAAGTTATCCAGGCTGGGGCCATGTCGTCCTAAGGGATCATCTGGAGGCATAAACCTAAACAAAAATAAATCTCAATCAGGAGCTGATCCCTTTCTCGGATCAGGGCTTCATTTCTACTCAAATGTCCCATTTCACTGAAGATTAAAAGCTATGTGAACCCTAAAGAGCTTTCCCATTTCCCTGCAGAGATAACCCTCCTGTCACCTGGTAATGACCAGCATGAAATGCTTCACTCCAGGCACAGAAGAGGTTTTGTGCTCTGTCACTGACCAGAATTAGCATCTGCTGGTGGGCCTCCTAATGATTGCCATGTCAGGAAATCAAGCCCTGGAGCTCTCCTAGGAACTCCACTACAGCAGAGCTCTGAGCTCCAAACCATGAACAGCCACTGAGATGACTCCAATTCCTTATGCCTCTGTACCTCAATACAGTTGGGTAGTTCTTCCCACCACACTTTCTCCTACAAAATAAATACCTCTACAGGATATTTATTTTCATTCTGTACCAGCATGTTGCCCTTTTCATGCATCAACTGCTATTGCTTCCTTTAGACAACACACTCACACGGCTCTTTTTTAAAAGCAAAGGAAGAATGGGAACATACTTATCATTAACAAAGGAATACATCAGCAGACGCTCCTCAATGAATTTCTTCCACTCAGGACGCTCATTCTGCAGGTCCCGATAAGTATCGTTAGAAACCACAATGCCATCAGACTCATGTGCCAGTTTCACAATGAATCGATCATCATAACAGACGACACGCTTGCCTCCAACCCGCCTGGAAGGAGTGAAGACCAGAATTTTCTTCTTTTCAAGGTCACGGAGAATGTACTGGTCTAGAACAAACACAACTGTGAACACACTTACACAGCACAAAGGCCTTTGCACAGACAAAGTAATGTTATAAGCAAACAACAAAACTCATGCAGAGTCATTTCATCTCTCCACAACCCAGCCTGTGTTCTCATCTCTTTTCTTACACCTTCCACCAGGCTGTCAGAGGTGGATTCCCAGCCCCAGTTGGAGGCACACCAGAGGCTGCTGTAAAACAGCGAGTCCCACCCCCAGGATCCTCTGCCTGTACCCAGGGATTTGCACTGAGACTGGCAGGCTGGTGGCTTCTGCAGCGCCACACTGCAGATTTCTCAACAGAGCTACGTGGAAATCTCAGCTGTTTGCAAGTTCAGAGCAAACTCCCCTCAATTTGAATAGTTCTGACTAAACTCAAGCTTTAACTTGTAGAAGTTGTGCACAGGGTCCAGTAGGTTACAGTCAAATACACAGCACAAGGATGTGTCCCTGAAAGGGGAAGTTTGGAAGCAGGGTAGAATTACACTCTTTGTTTGCTGAATTATTCCAACTGATCCAGGCAAGAACTTGCTCGGGGGAGAAGTTAATGACTAATTCTTACTGGTCAGCTCAGCTTACTGGATCTCCTGCTACTCAGGTCTTCCATTCAGAAGTTAATTACTAACTAGCCAGAACTTTGCAAGCTCATTAAGTGACAAACAGTAATCCTGAAAGCTACTTTTGGTTTTCATGTTTCCACACCTGTTATAAGTACATCTGGTCTTGGCTGCTCCTTCCTCCAAGATGGCACAAAGACTGTGATATCCTTGTGTCCCCTGTCCCAAAACCACTGGACAGCCAGGAGGATACCTCGGCAGGAGAATACTTCTTTATTTCCATGGCTGCATCAAGAAGAAAATGGATAATTTCAATATTCAGGTTACATACAGACTAGTCAGGCAACACACTAAGCAAATGGACCCAGCAACACAAGACAACCTTTAGCGAAGAAGTGTTAGAGAAGCACAATCAGTATCTATTGCTCATCTTGTGTAAATAGCAGCACTAAGGTCATCACAGAATTACTTCTGCTTTTCAGCACCTCACTATACCCAAATCCTCACTGGGAGGGATAAAGCAGCCGTCACTGCTGCAGCTGCTCTGAAACAGAGCCAGCTCCGGGCTCTAGATCTTTATTTTTAGCCCTGAGTACAACGTGATCTTGAACATCCTTTGTCCTATTCTGCCAGTTCAAGCCAGCAGCCAACCTCTGCCAGTGGCAGCTGCACCCTCGCTGGGCATCTGCTTGCAAAGTTCAGGAAAACAAGACATTTTATGCACTTGAGAATATCAGCACTGAGAAAAGAGGTTTCTTCATCACATTATGGCCCCAGAAGGAGGTTACAAACGCACTATTTGCACAAACCAGCAGCACCTCCAGTGAACAGGAACGGTGCTGAATGCCTCAGCAGGCAGTGTGAGAGCAAAGCTTGACACCACGGGCAGAAGCTACGTACCAACGCAAAAAGCTGCTTCTTAATTAGGTCATATCAATAAGTTTCCAGAACTTCTCAGAGGAAAGCAGCGCTCCTGCTTTACAAGCACCAGTATTTACAGTGCTATCAGCTCTTCTGTTGATAAAGGTTCTGACAAGCTTTCAACATTTCTGCATTACAGCCCAAGTTGTCACTCTGGGGATCCAATGGCCTGCGTTTCAGAGTGACACTGGGGTAAGATGTCCTACACTGGAGATAACTGGTTTCACCACTCAGTAAGATCTTCCCCACCTGGGCACTACCTGCCCCAAGCTTTACTCTTCCCACCTACACTGAAATGACGCTTCAGCTCCCACCACCACTTGACGTGCCAGTGAACTGCTCCATGAAGTCATTACTAAAGAGCTGACATCCCAGCAGAGGCATTGCTAAGAAGTGCAGTTACTGTAGTACCACTGGAAATAAACTTTACTGCTCCTCCCACCCTCGCCCTTCTCTGAAACTATGAAGGGGACTGAAGAGCTACACCAAAATACTTATTTTAGGAGAACTATACACTTAGCAATGAAACGAAAACATAATGAAGATACAAGAGGTGTCTCTAAAAGCCCCACACTAGAGAAAGGCTGATGTTAACAGCTGGAAGACAGATGCTCCAAGTCTTCTCCACTGTCAGACTGGTTTTGCTATAGACAGCCAGACACAGGTCACTACAATATTTTAGCGATAAACACAAAAAGCAGAGATTTTTTTGAGTCCCTGCTACCAATCTCAAATCTACAGAAAGTAGCTAATTGGGCTGATCTGATTTGGCAGCAGCCAAGAAAAAATTCCCTTAGAAGGAAGTAAAAGCTAATTTCCACTATGATTTGCATATGTTTGTCAAGAGCTGTTCAGGGAGGCCGCTACACGCTGCAAATGAATCAGCAGGGAACATCACACCATCAATACAGGAAGTTTCAGAATGGAATTCCCCTTCTAGCAAATTGCTTAAAAAAAGCCAGACTGCTTTTCTTATGTCAAGCTGCCCTATCAGCAGCGTCCTTGCTGCCTGGCCTGCCCTGAGTCACATTTGCTGTGATCTCTCCTGCACTTTTGGGGCTCACTTTCAAGGGCAAGAGTCTCCTCATTTGAGGAAACAGAACCAATTCTGTTGTTCAAGCCGGAGCATTTATCTAAGGTAAACTTCACTGCAAGAGCCACACTTATCAGCTCAGGTCTCACCATGGGCCGTTTCTTCAAGTGACCGCAGGGCTGTTGGAGAGCTGCAGGAGCAGGACTGTGCTCTCCCACAGACACCAAGGTCACATCTTTCACTCTCCAGCCCCACTCAACCACCACCAGAATTCCTCCCCTGCCAGAGGACTCATCAGCTGTGGTTGTCAGTCACCCATCAGACTGTTCTCAGTCCTGTTCCCAGAACTGTCAACCTCAGCTTAGAGAAAAACCACACCTGCAACCAGCTCTCCTCTCAGCACTTTCACCTTGGACAAAACACAGAGCAGCTGTGTGTCACCCTTTCTTTATAAAAAAGTCCACACACACAAACATACACTACAAGCTAAAGCAGAGCAAAGAAGGCTTGTTTTGAACTGCAACAACAGAGCCCAATTGAGGAACCAGGAGCATTAAATCCATGGAGGCCAGAGCCAGCTGCACAGAGGTGGGGAGAGCAGCACCAGGGCTGGGGTCAGGGCACGCAACGCTTGCCAGCGAGGGGAACAGAAGTCAAGGTGAAAGTAGGAACATCACGCCAATAAATATACTGCCCAGAGACTGTGGGTGCTCCACAGATATCTGGGCTCCTGCACTCCTGAGCTACTGCCCCAACCCACATGGCTCCACAGGCTGCTGCTGGCTGCAGAGCCCAGCAGGGTCTGTGCAACAAGCACCCAAACAGCCGGGATGCTGAGGGTGAGTCACAGCCCTGCCCTGGTGACACCAGGTACCCGAGTGCCCCTTTGACAGCTCACCCATTCCCTACACTGTATGGAAATTCAACCGAAGTACAGCAGTCACCATTTGGAGACTGGTCTCCCATGCAGGAGACAGTTCTGTATTACAAAGCCTTCTCTAATTAACCCTGTAATTATTTATTGAGCAACTTCCTGCTACAGAAACTTACATAAAGCCATTAGGTAAGAGAACAACGTATCTTCAGTTATCCTCCTCATCAGCTAGAAAATAGCAGGAACTGTCTTTATTCCCCGGGAAGCACACCTGCTCCTGCCCTGTGACCACTGGCCACGGGCTGGCAGAGACCACGGGCAGGAGAGGCCGTCAGGGCAGACTGCGCCTGCAAGCGTGATGCTCATCCGCACGACAGCCGTGCATGTCAGTGAGGTGCCTTGGAAAATATTACCAGCCACTACCAGGGTACCCAGCGGTAGCGGTCTGCAGTCAAAAACCCCCCGAGCTTTTCAGAGTCGAAGCTCTCGGCGCTTGGCAAACCTCATCAGTGTCACAGGAGCGCAGAGCCTCGCCGGGCCACCGCCGAGAGCCCCGGGGAGCCCGCCGTGCCCACCCAGACGCCCCAAACACACCTCATGGCCACGTTGCTGCCATCGATCACGATGGGCTTCAGGTTGTCGCTCTCGGTCTCCTCCGGGGCCGGTGCGGGCGCGGGGCTCTTGTTGGCGGCCCCGCCCCGAGGGACCAGCGGGGCCTCCGGGGCCTCCGGCGGGGCCTCGCC
>VZZY01020375.1:353661-461216 GCA_013400335.1 Eurystomus gularis | reverse complement strand
CCCCGCGGGTCCCTCCGGTCCCTGCCAGCGCCGCGCAGAGCCGCCCGGCGGGCGCAGGGCCTGGGCCGGGAAACCCCGCTTAGCGGAGGCCGGCAAGCCGCCATCGAGGTGGCAGAGACGCTGCTTCCTCAGAGGGCTTTCCGGCTTGCCCTTGGCTGCTGTTACTCTCAGGTTAAAAACATTACAACTCCGTTCTGGCCGTTTTTCACTCCCCTGAGGTGCGTGTCAAATGGTGAATGAGTCCCAGAGCTCCGAAACGTGCTCGGTGCTTCCCGAGCGCGCATCTCCTGACCCGCACGGGTGCAGCGTAGGGCAGCGCCAGCCTGCTGCCCCTCGCCGTGCCAAAGTCCAGGCTTCAGAAAACATTGCTCCAGCTCTGGCATGCTCCGGTGGAAAGCTGAGGAGATCTGCGAGCTGAACCCAGAAAGGGAGGGAAATGGGGCAGTGGGTTCTGTCAGGTGCAGGGACAACCCCGCCGTCGCTGAGGAGTCGCTGGGAATGCAGCGCTGCTGTTTAAGCCAAGCCTAAGCTGTCGGCAGCTTCAGGCTGAAGGAACGTGTGAAGCCACAAGCTTCAGGCACATCAGCAAAGGCACGCTGTGTGTTTTGATGTTCTGTATGAGCCACGCTTCCAGCAGCCAGTGGTTGGACCCAGCACACGGTGATGGAGGTCGCCTGATGTGTGGACATGGCAGTGGTCAGGGGTGCTGGCAGTGTCTCCTGCCGTGGTGGCCTCTCCTGCATCGGCGGTGGCCAGCCCGAGGGTGTCCACCAGGCTGCACCCCGGGCATGCACCGCCTGACACACGTCTCTTTGCACCACTCAGGTCCTGATGTGATGCAGGTGGCTGTGATTCGGTGATGGAGGCTTATCAGCCCGGCTGCTAGAGGAGATAAGAGCCTCCGGAAGCATCTGTCAGGCAGCAGCGCCCGTCCCCTGGCTGTTCGCTGGAGCCACCCTTGCAGGCTGCGTGTAACGGCAGGAATCGAACTAACATTTCACAATGTGCAAAAATTTTATGTCTCTGACTTCTGATTAATCATTCCTAAACAATTTAATGAAGGTAGCTGCAAATTTGCTTCCCTGAGGGCATGTACCAGAGCCCAACTCGAGAGCAAGGAACTCTCCCAGTTACAGGAATACATTTGCATTCATCTTCCTTGTGGTTACCCTGAAACAATCATTTTTTCTTGTCTCTGGCCATGTCTGAAACCGCACTGTGTACTCAACAGTAACACACACACAGAGGCTAGATTCACATTGGAGATAATATCCTTAGTCAGTGCTTAAGTAGGTGCTTTCCCAACTCTTCTTTCCCTTGGAATCTACTCCAGTCAGCATGAAATTAGCATTGTTTGTGTGCTTTTGCTTCCAGGCTAAAGTCTATTGCACCAAAAAGTATGGCCACAGATGTGCTTTTTATAGGAAATACCCGAATTGAGGGCCACAAATCTGGATCTTCTGATTTATGCAAAGCAATGACAGCAACTGCACACTGCCCGGATTGATCTGGGAAACCGAGAAGCCAGGATTGGGACAGGGCCTCTTGGCTTCTCCACCGGAGAAGTCAAGAGGGGTCATATGCTGGCCACGCCCCAAACCACCAAAGTGGTTACTTTTGATTTTTTTCTTTTTTCTTTTTCACATTTGCAAATTGCTTTGAAGAGAAAGTGCTTCAGTTGTTTGGCATCGCCAGGGCTGTGGTCGAGGCTGCAGCTTCTGAGGGTGTGAAGATTTCCAGAACAAAGCCTCTGCCAGGATCTGCGATGCCCCAAGGCCCTTTGCTACACCTACAAGGCAGGAGCTGGTTCTTCCTTGGGGCACGGAGAGGGGCTGGAGGCGCAGAGCTGTCCCACAGTGTCACCCCTCTGCCCACTGTTGAGAAAGGCTCCTGTGGCTTCTCAGTTCCAAAGCAAGAAACCAGCTCTCACTTCATTGATGTGATTTGAAAGTGAATGGACCCGTTTGACTTCACAGCACCAAGGAGGAGGCTTTGCGGTGAAATTCCTTGTGTCCTCAGGGACAGCCGCAGTCCCCTGGCCCTCACGCTGTGTGGGTGCTGCTGTACCCTCTTTGTGGTGGTTCCCAGGAGCCAGCTGCCATCCAGCACCCTCCAAACACGCCCATAGGTCTGTGCCTCTCTCTGCTGTGTCACATCCAGCAGAACTTCAGCAAAGCCACTGCCTGGGGAACAAGTACCCTGCAGAAAACCATGATGGCAGCAGCCCAGTGACATTGGGTTTGCGAGCTGTCCTGGAGTAGGGAATGCCAGAGGAGCTGCAGAACGGAGAATCAGGCTGAGGGGAAGGAAGGGAGCCATGTTCAGAAGAGCCTAAATAGCACCAAGTCTGCCAGAGACATGCCAATAGTGATTTCATGAATTTCATAAGGGGTACTGAGCACCTCCATGGTGTTCTGCAGAAGTGCTTTCCAACCTGCACACGCTGCTTCCAGCTCCAGACCCCAACAAACCCCACTTTGTTCTGGGCAAGCCATCCTGCACATCCTGCTGTGCACCAGAGGTCAAGCCCTCCCCTCACAGTGATCTGACCTTCATTCTGCTGGGCTGGTGGGGTTGGGTGGCATGACGAGGACATGGCCCTGGGGCTAAGGTGCCCAGTGGGGTTTGTTGGGGAGGCTCAGCTGGGCTGAGCAGGTGCCAGCTGCTGTGCCAGCCGTCGTGCAGCTGCATCGTCCCCTTTCTGCAGTGGGATGGGCTGTCCGCTGGCACTGCTGGGCTGCCGAGCAGTGCTCATGCCTCCGTCCCGCTGCGAGATATCTGCGCCCGCAGGAAAGTGGTGGAAATCCCCTCGGCAGCGCACGCAGGCACCGGGCCTTTCCTGAGCAGGAACTTGTGAGAGCGAGGGGGAGGGCGGCAGGCGAGGCCAGATGCTAGACCACAGGATGTGCCGACCGCGACCAGCTGGGTATCGACGGCAGCCAGCAGCGTCTTGTGCTGCTGAAGGGTTCCCTTCCTGAATCGGGGCTTCGAGTGAGCAGAAGAGGGATAAAAGCTCCCGTGGGCAGCGGTGGCAGCGAGGTAGCCTGTGATAGCTGGAGCTCTGTCCCGGGGACGGGCTCAGTCCCTCCTCCTCCATCTCCTTCCACTCTTCTGCCAACCCAACATCTGCTTTCCTCCAGTCTGGTTCCTTGCTCACAAACAGGTCTCATAAAATCCTGACATCACATTTTTCCAGGGATTTTTTCTAGGGATAACCAGTCCCATATCCCAGATTTTGAAGGAAGAGCTTGTCCTCTGGCAAAGCCTTTCATGTCCCACTCGTACATTTAACACAGTCAAAATAGGCGGCCTTTGGGGGTCTTTTTGTCTGCTGGCGGGGAAGACACTTGTCTCGTGCCACTTCCTTGGGCAGCGGTGCCAGTGCCACAGAACGATTGCTCACCAGCCTCAATCAGGAGCCTTGTCAGCACAGTGGCCGTGGACCTGGCTTGCCTACCTATGGGACCTCAAGGCAGCTAACTCGCTTTTAAAAATGGGCTAATTATACCTCATTTATGAATGCCTATGTGGGACCACTTATCTTAATTAAGGACAATTTAAATGGCCTTATTTAGTAGCATTTGGGAGTAAATTAAACTGAATTAAGGCCACTTTAATTCCAAATGAGAGTTTTATGCAGAATTTTAATGCTCTTTAATCCACTTTAGATTTAGTTACTTCAATTTAACTTTCTTATGAGTCCTGTGTAGACAAGCCCCGAGCACCGAGGGCAGGTGCCTGCACCCGGGTACAGAGCTCGGGTCATGCCACAGCCTCGATGGGAGGGGACAGGACCGGTGGCCTTGGGGTCTGTGCGTTCCTGACAGCTTTGGCATCAAAAATTCCCCACTCATCTGCTGAGTGACCTCATGGCTCATCTCACTGCACTTACCAACATGAGCTCCTGGGTGATGTGAACAATTCCAGGTGGATTAACTGAATCCCCGTATCTCCTGCGACGCTGGCTGAGCTGCATCTGCATTTGCTTTTACCGTGAGTGGTATAATTTATTACACACTACTCAGCACACCCAGGAATTAAAGGAAAAAAAAAACAAGTGATGATTTATGCCCTTTCTTTGGAAGAGGGTCACCATGCCTCACGAGGAAAGCTGTGCAATAATACTGGAAGGAAAGCTTAGCAACATCCCTTTATGGCTGTTTGCTTTTATTGCCGCAACCACTCACATTTATGGAGACGCTGACTGAGAGACCATCTGCTCCTCTTGCTTGCCTCAATAAAGACATCTCTGATGGCAGCATCATAGCTGGTTGCCAGAGTGAGAACCCATCAGCTGACACATCGCTCCAGTTTGGAAGCGTGCCCAGTGGGAAGGTCCCTCCCCCTGTCGCATGTTGGGCAAGAGCTGCTGGCCTCCCAACCCTGGTGCTGTGTGCCATGGTGATTCAAGAGCAGAATAGGTAGCTCCAGTCTTCTCGGAAAAAAGCAAGGGAGAACTAGAGGAGAAGCTAAACAAGGATTTGCAGAACTTACTGACTCATGTTGTGAGCTTGGATGCTCACAGAGCTCGTCCCATTGCCAGCTCTCCTCCCAGTTCTGCCTTCATCCACGAGTATGGGATTCCTTTGCAGCTGCAGAAGAATAGATAGATTTTTCTCTGAGATATTATTTCTTGAACTTATTCTCTGGCTTTTAAGGAGATCCTCATAAGCACTCTGCAGAGTAACTTACTCCCTGCATAGCCCAAGGCCTCCTTGTAAAGTAGATGGGTTTTGAGGCCGTCGCTTGCTCTGGAGGACAGCACACGCTCCCGAGGGACCATGCCAGAGCAATTTATTCGGCTGTCACCACGACTGTCTGTGAGTCTGACTAGACACAGCCTGAGGTACTACTCCGAGTAAGCAGCCTTGATCTCTACCTTTGGTCTGAGTGGATGATGGCGTTAAGCTATAGGAGGATGGGCTCATTTCCCCAGTGACAGATGGATCGGGCACACCCCGACTATTTTTTTCCCTTGTGCTTTTGTCAAGGAAAAGAGATATCCTTTCAAGGTCTCTTTGGCCATAAATCTGTTACTGTTGAGGGTTGAAGTGGCAGAGGCTGCAGAAGCGTCACCATTGCCTGGGCTGTCCTGGGTGCAGCACGGGCACGTGAGCTCTCAGCTGACCAGCCAGGGATGGTGACCTGGTGAGGGGGCTGCAAGATGAATCCTCCCCACCGGTCCCACTCTAGGGCTGTGCAGCTCGGCATGTGTCTCCTGAGGTCTTCCAGGAACCGTAAAACTGCACCCCAGCAAGGCACAGCTGGCGTCAGACAGCTCCCAAGGAACCCTGTCCTTCCAGCAAGAAAGGCTGGAAGCCTGGGAAGTGGTTCCCTCACATCCCTGTGCCAAAGACAGGAGGCCTGGTCCTGCTGCCCCTGCCCAGGGTACAGCAGTGACTCAGTATCTGGATGATTCCTCCCTGTTGTGATCACCTCATCAAGGTTTAACAGAGGTACCCCAACCACTCGCACTCAGGTGGCACCTTCTCCTTTCCGAAGTATCGCTCCTGGCTTGCTGGGTAACCTCGGGTTTACCACAGCAGAGCCAAAAGCAAAGAGAAATAGACTCCACTAATAAATAATGATGGGGAAAACCAAGCAAGTTACGCAAGTGTCTGTGACAGCAGCTATTTACTGTTTTGCTAAGCCCTTCCCAGTCACAGCCCCACTGCCAGAAAATGTCAACTCTCCCCTCTCCAGAAACATCCCTGCCTGCTAAGCCCGGGTTTTGCTCAGATGCAGCATCTGTAGCCACAGATTTGCTGTGCTCTGACATGCCTGGAAGCATTTACTACTTCAGAGCTGAAAGAATAATAGAAGTTGAACAAACATTTCATGGCATTAACATAAGATGTTTAAATAGACGGTCACAGAATATTTTATCCCACCCAGAGCAATGTGAAGAGCAGAGGATTTATGCCTATTGCTGAGCAAATACCTCTTGAGAAGTCATATCCATCTGGGAAGCAGTTTTTGTTCTAAGGAACTGAAAGCAGAGCACACCTCAGACAAGTGGGTGGCAGTGCCAGGAGCTCTCCTGAGCTTCGCCCCCAGGGATGGTGGAGGCTTCTACGGAGCAGACCTCACCTGGGCGCAGGAGACACAGAGCTCACCGTGCCCACAGACAGCACAGCTGGATCTCTGGAGCACTGGCCCCAGCAGAGCTGCCTGGGGATGCCCCTTGCTCTGCAGGGAGAGGGGAGATGGGTTTGCTCTTCCCCTGTGCCTCGTACGTGTCGGGGCAGGAGACAAAGCTTCCCAAAGTGCCCAGGGCAGAGATCCCTGCAGATCCTGAGGGACAGCCCCAGTGTCCATTCATGGCCTTGTGGGCACGTGTCCATCACATGGCCCCAGCGTGAGGGCGCGTGGTGACATCAGGGCCCAGCACAGCACGTGGGCTGGGAGCAAGCCAGGTCAGCAAGGCTGGCTTCACAGCCAGGCGCTGAGACAGTGCAGCGCCATGGCTTGTAGCTGTTAGTCATCTGCAGGCACATCTCCGGGATGAACGGAGACATGTAGCAAGAGCCAGAGGTATGAAGCGCTTCCCGAGCAAGGGACATACGTCCCTGTGCTGTCTGCTCTGAGCTTTGCTGTTGGGTTTTCAGCCCTGAGAGCAGGAACATCTCCCTGAGTCACGGGGACGTGCTCTCCCCTGGCAGCTCTCGGTGCCCGCAGGAGGAGGGAGCAGCCGAGGGGCAGCCACCATCCCAGCCTGGCCATCGGCTCCCGCAGCCGAGGGCACTGCTGCCAGCAGCCGCTCTCCGACAGCCCAGTCCCGAGCTGCTGCACATGCTGGTGGTGCCACCACGCAACAAGAGTGTTACGGAGAGGAAGGCTGTCCACTCAGGAATAACTTCCAGGTGTTCCCAGGCTGGAGCGTCTGCTCTGGGCACCCAGGCAGTCAGGGAAGGACTGGACATGTCCTTCCCTTACAAGCCCCGCTGAAGCCTACAAACCCAAAGGGTTAAGCCTCGACAGCACCTTCAGGACCTCCTGTGCTAAGTGGGCTCTTGTGAACCCTCAGAACAGCGGCTGAGGGTCCCCAGCGTTCCTGTTCAAGCTCTGCCAGGCACCGAGCTGAGCACACTTTGCCGGTGCAGAAACGTATTTCCTCTTTCCCACGGCCATTTTGGGGGTCACTGGGGACCCCAGACATGGCGGGGCTGTGCTGCTGCCTGCGCAATGTGGGACAGCGCTGGCTGCCCAGAGCCCTCCCACGAGACGGATGTGTGTCAGCGGGGCAGAAAGACAAACAGACGGCATGGCTCTCCCCGCGCAGCTCCATGATGTCAGTGGCCGCGGGAACCGCTCCGTTGCCGAGCTGAAGTGAGTCAGGCTGTGTCAGCGTGGCGGCCGGCGGGCAGGCTCCAGGAGGTGGTTTCCTACCTGCTCAAGCTGAATGTAGAGAAGGTGTCACCTGGCCCGTGGAACAGTGGCAAAGCTCATTCCCAGCGCTTGGCCGATGGCCACGAGCGCGGGCACGGATGAGGTGTCTGGTATCGGAGGAAAGCGCCGTGTTTCGCACGCCTCGCAGCAGTTGTGCAACACACACAACGCAGAGGTGCAAACGGGGCCGGCCTGTCCCTGCACAGCAGCCCATGTCCGTGAGGCAAGACCGTGCTTTTGCTGCCTTTGCCTGGGGATTTCCCCAGCGTGAGGCGTGCCGTGACACTGTGGAGCTGTGCCAGGCTCCGGCTGCTCCTGGGGAGCTGCGGATTTCTGCAGCACCCAGGGCACTGAGCTCCCCCAGCACAGCCCCGTGCCTGGGACGCTGTGGCTGGTGGCTTTGGCCCCTGTCACCTCCTGTGCTTCACCCCGATCCTGCTCTGCTCAGTGCTGCTGAGGCACCGCCGCGGGACAGCTCAGCCGGGCCCCAGCCTGTCTTTCCACTTTTACACAACTGTGTAGAAAAGGAGTGATGCCTTTATTGCTAAACAGCATCTGGAGCAGAAGACTCAAGAGACACCACATTCAGGAACAGCATGTGGGAGCCGAGGTCTGTCAGACTGTTCCAGCTCAGACCTCACAAAGCCTTTGCCAACATCCTCCCAGCCCACACGCCTGATTCACATCGGACAGAGAGTGAAGAGTGCAGAGAAGTGATTGCACTTTTAGTTTTGCTCTTCGGGACAAGATACCCCTTTTCTACTAATTGGATTTGTTTTCTCAGCCTTCCACCTAGAGGCCTGAACAAGGTTTTGCAGTTCAGCCCTTCTGATTGATTGTCCCCAGCGATGTAGCTTCAGCATTTGGGATGGAAAGGACAACAGGATACAGGGAGCACATAGGGAGAGGCTGAGGACCTGTTAATGCCACCTTCCACCATGCTGATTAACACAATTTCTGGGCTTGTCTGTCCAATCTTATGTGCAGAAATGGAAATTTCCTTTGGTTTATAATCTTGAATTCTCCATACGGTAAATACCAACAACTTCCGAGTGCTTGGAGCAGAAGATAATCCTGGCGTGCCTCTCTCACGTCCCTGCCGTGTGCAGAGCTGACAGCGCAGCACGTCCTTTGCTCTGTCCTGGTCCACACTCAGTGTTTCTGGGGAGGGTGGGGGTTGGCTGGTTACCAGCGATAGCTGCATTTTAGCAGAAACCATCTTCTCGGGAAAACAGAAGACTGGCTTCTGATTTCTGTTTAGATTTGCTTTAGCAGTGACTCTGCTCATTAAAGTGCTGTTGAAATGAAGAGAAAAACCTGAGTTCCAGCATTGGATCCGCGCTGCCAGGCTCCCACCTAGAGGAGTGAAACGGGTGCTGCAGGATCATGGGTGCTGCAGGGCCATGGGTGCTGCAGGGCCAGCGTGGGACAGGGCTGGCTGTGAGGGACTTTCCTCTGGTCTTGCTACAGCCAGCAGCCCCAGGTTGTGAAACCCGGTCTGAAATCCCCACAGAAATGTCTACGTGTGTTTTTGAAGGCGCAGCGCTGGCAGAGCCGGCTGTCCCCGCTGCCAGCCTGGCCGTCGCTGTGGAGCATCGTCGCCGAGGTCAGCCCCACGCTGCCACAAAACCTTCAGCGCGATGAGGCGAAGCGAAGAGTTCTGAGCTGTGCTTAGTGCAACACTGCAAACACTGATCCGTTTACCACGACTGTAAAGAAATCCATGCTAATAACCTGTTGCAGCGTAAGGCATTTAGACAATTCTCTATCTTTTTTGTAATTCTTTGTAACAATAATTAAATGACCTTTAAAATGGCAGTGGGTGGAAAAATTCAGTAAAGCTGAATAGCAATTCAGCAACTGCTAAAGAATATTGAAAATCAAGAATAAAAAACCCTCACTTTGATGTTAAGGGATGAGGAAAAAAAAAATTAAGTGAAGCAATCAAGTGTGAGGCTGGAAGTTTGTTCTTCATTTGCACTGATTCACAGATCCAGTTGGGCAGAATAAATGTGGGAGCTCCACAAACCCAACGGAGCCGTGCACGGGGACCTCGGCTGGCCTCAGACCCCCTTGTCCCATTCTCTGTTCCCAGTGGTCAGAACTGCTGCTCCAGAGCAAGGGACAGCAACGCAGGCGATGACACAAAGGGAGCTTTGCCCTGGGCAGCAGCTCTCAGAGCGTGGCTGGGCTGGCACTGCCGAGAGCTGAGGTCCTGCTGAAGGTCCTTCCTGAGAAGCTGGTTGAATTGCCTGGGTGTGCTCACAGGCCAGGTCTGAAAAGCTGGAGAGGACGGTGCTGGTCCCTCTGCCCTGTACCCACTTGCCAAGCAGCAAACGTCCCCTTTGCCCTTCTCACTTTGGGCTCTGATTTCCACGCCTGTGCAACGTCAGGGCAGCTTTGGGACTACCTGAGGCCAGGATGATGGTTCCTTGGTGCCGACCATCAACAGGGCTCAACGAGTGCCCTCACACCCGAGCGAAGGGACCTGTCTCCCTTCATCAGCACTCCTGCTTGTCTGGAGGGGACGGCAGGGCCAGGCACAGGGCTGGGGACACCCAGGCTGGGGACACGCAGGGTGCTCTGCACCCAGCAGGTGGGTGGCAGAGGCCAGGGCAGGCAGAGCCCACGCCGTGCTGGCAGAGGAGCCGTCGCCGCGCAGCGCTGCCGGCCGCCCGCCTCCGCCAGTATCGCCGCTCCGCAGCCGCGCCTTGGATTTGATCCCCTACAGTACATGGGATTTATCTCTCTCACTTTCATGTGCCTTTAAGGAAACACCACTTTTTATCTCATTTCTGCTGCTTTTTATCATCACAAAGAGTTTTTAATGAAATGAGAATGCGTCTGTTTCTGCAGGCTGGAGCGGCGTGGGTAATTTCAATATAAAACAAACAAGGCGCCTTTCAAAATTAAAATTTGATGTGTGGCATTTTCTTATTTAACAGAATGCACAAAGACAGGCAAAACCAATTAACGGGAGGTTGAGACTCAGCACTCGGCAAAATTAAACAATGGGACTCTGCAAAAAGAATGATTTGTTCAAAGGGAGCTGGAGAAAGGGATGGAGAGGAGGAGAGGAAGCAACACTGCTCTCAAACCCTCACCATCTCTTAAAAAAATAAATGCAAACAATGCATCTTACCTCACGTTCCTCAGACAGGCTTCAGAGTCCCTCAGACCAGGTGGAAACACTGAGGAAGGGCAAAGGTAACGTCTGGGGATGGAAGCACCCCCCAGGTGCGGGCGAGCGGCAGGAGGGGTTGGCTCCCAAAACGTTCCTGCCCCAGGCTGGCAGCTCCCGCAGGGTGCAGGGCTCCTCCGGACACCCTTCAGGAGGGTGCTGCTTCCTCCCCCAGACTTCCCTGTTTCCAAATCCCCTCCCACCACGACAAAATCTGTTCCAGCAGAAATTAAGCAGGAGACATAGAAGAAACAAAGGCTAGAAGAGGAAGGTGGCGGGGCTGGAGCAGACGGGCAGCGATGCTGCCACGGGCCCCTGATTGCGGTGGGTTCGTTACACTGGGGGGTCCCGATGAACCGTCTTACAAGAGAGGAAGAGTTGGAATTAAGGCCAATCACTCCTTGTCAACCTGGGGGCTGTGCCTGCGGGGTTCCAGACTTACAGTCCCTGGGAGCAAGTCTGAGCTGGAGACTCTGATTGCTGCAATCACCGCAACACGGGGATGGGGCTTATTTGCCTGTTCTGCACATCATTTGTGGGGTGAAGTGCTGAGTCCTTTAGGGCAGCAAGGTGTCAAGGCGTATTTAACCAGTGGTTCGGTCCTGCTGGGCCAGGGCAGGGCTGCGAGTCCTGCCTTGCAGCATCACACGAGCAAGTGAGAAGAGTGTTTATCTCGCTGACGCTCCCTTTGCCGGAGCGGCAGAGATCATAGCAGGAGAGAGACCCTCTGCCTGCTGAATGAACTACCGAGCAGCATTATCTACTGTGCTTCCAGCTCGGGTTCCTCGAGCAACTCACGGAGGAGGCAGAAGGCTCTTCTTCACAAGGAGTCCAGCCCCAAGCACGAGCTTGCTCCTTGCACGTAGCCGCTCTCAGCTCCAGGTTTTGAAAGAGGCAGCGATTCCTGGGAGCAAGGACTTGGGAAGGGATGTGCTGAGCAGATCTTTGGTGCACCCACAGCCGCCTGGGCAGAAAGAGGTGATGAGCACTTTACACCCTCTGCGGAAGAAAGCTAATGTAGCACTATTTCAGCCCAAGGCTATTGATGACTGATAGTCTGGTGGTGCCAGATGAGAGGGGGGAGCCCCAGGCCTGGGTTTGGAGGGGATACCAGCTCCCAGCCAGCTTGCTTACTGGCCAGCCTGGCAGGGCAGGTCCTTGGCAGAGCCGCAGGCAGCTGAGGAATCACCCCAGGGTGCTGGGAGCTGCGGGTCCAGCCCGGCCACAGGAGCACCCGGAGAGCAGCACAGAGCAGGAACCTCCTGTATCCAGGAAATGACACTTTTCACGGAAAGGAGAGAAGCAAGCGAGTCTGTGGAAAGAGCGGGACAAGCTGCTAAGACAGGTAATCCATCTCTGGAGCGTCTGTGTCAAGATGATTCATGTCTTCCAATTTATTCCCAGCTCAAATCTGAAGTAAATCAGCCCAGACCGTTCCCCGCCCCGTGTGGCAGGACACAACGCCGGGGTGCAGGGGAACTTCCCACCCATCCATCTCACTGCTCTCGCAGCTCCCGACTTCAATGCTTGTCCCACAAAATTACAGCCAGACTGTTTGTTTGTTGATAGGTGAAGGGAGGCAAGGAGGTGCCCTGGGAAGGGAGATGGGATGTGAAAGGCGATGATGAGAATGGATTTTTCTTAATATGCTGTTCAGTTGCTTTTCTGCAGCAATTTCTTTCACATGAGAATAGCCTGGGAAGAACATTATCAATATTAGTTCTAACCTGTAACAAGAAAGTTCTCCACAGTCTTAATTACCTTTTAAAACTACTTAACAATTCTGTCTCCCTGCCGTGGCCCTTCTGCCAGCCCTGAGCCATGCTCACACCACCTCCGCCAGCCCCGGTGCCAGCCCCAGTGCCTGCATGAAGCGCCAGCACTGCCGAGGCCAATCCAGCTGCTCCCATTCTCATTTTCTGGCTCTTGGGAGTAATTGTGGCTGCACTTTTGGGCACGAGTGGCAAAAGTCAGCGTGGGACTGAGGGTGACCAGCCCGAGAGCTGCGGGAGATGCTTTAGACACTAACTCACTTCATAAGAAGCGTGCTGTCGCAGGCCAGAGTAAGTGTTTATCTACCTGATTAATACAAATCGGTAAGTGACTGGCAGTTTGATGGAAGGGATATTTGTGGAACTCCGCAGTCATTTGTAACTCACGTTTAATGTCTTTTCTGCTGCTCAGTACCGGCTGTGCACAGCTCGGGCTGTGCAGCAAAGGCAGCGGACCCGAGCAGCCCGTCCTCCAGAGCTTCCCTCGGAATGCCGGTCCGGGGAGCACGGCTGCTCCTGCTCGCCAGCTTCCCTCCTCTCCCTTTGGCAGGAGAAGCCACGGCAGCCGGGAGGGAGCCTGGCAGCAAGAGTGGGAGGCGAAGCCAAGTGCCAGTGAGGTCTCAGCCGAGTGTTGACATGGGCTGGGAACCATTTTGACTTGTCTGCTACCAGCTCTGCTCTTTGCAGGAGCTGGTGAGTTATCCCTTAAAGCCTCATTTTAATTTTGCTGCTATTATTTTGAGCCAATGGGTTTGGAAATTCTTGGAAAATGGGACTTGTCTGCCTGGGTAAGGCGGGACTTGGCAGAGCCCAGTCACATGTCACAGACAAGGGCAGCTTCTGGGTAGGAAAACGCAGGAGAGAGCCAGGGAAGGGAAAGACCCCAGGGCAGCATCTCACCCCTCTCCCTGCTCCAGGCCCTGTCCACCCTGGCTCTGACAGATATTTTTAGGGCAGTTCCTAAAAGGATCCACGAAGGAGATTTTTTTTAGCTGCTCTTGGGCAGCCTCTGTTGCTTAGCATCCTGCAGACATGGTTTCTGGAGCTGTGCCTCCAAAATGTCCTAGAAAGGGTCCCCAGAAGAAATCATCTCCAGACAGGCTGGCCTTTATGTACTCCAGCCATGTTTAATTTGCTGAATATTTCATGTTGTTGTGTTTGGTAGCTCTTCTAACTCCTCAAAAGTGAGAAGGCAAACTTTTAAATCTATTATCTTGGGCCATTTCGCATCTGTTACCCCATGGCTGCAGTCCCAGCGCTGGAGGCACCATATGGCTCGCATTGTTATTAGAAAAGCAGCGCACACGCAAAGAGCAGCAGGACCGAAAAAAAAAAATGGCCTGGAATTAAAATTCACCTTGTTGCTAACTGCAGACTAAATGACTAAGCCAGAGGGACGAGGTGTCTCGTTGCAATGGTTAGGGCGGTGTTTATTTCTCTTCTGAAGGAGCCCTGAAGTATTTCTCTATTGCGCCTGATTTAAAAACAGAGGAGTCACTTCCCCTCCAAGTGCAGCACCATTCTTCCTCCTATAGCTAATGAGAGTTGCACGAATATGAGAGTGGTAAAACAGGCCCTAAATAGTACTTAAATTTTTCATGATACGGGAAATAAGAGTGTCCCTGAAGGGAGCTGCTTCTGTTAAGTACTGGCACAGTGGAAGTAATCCATTCATGTATCAAACCTGCAATTAGAGCTACCTGGGTGAGCTGCCCATCATCCCCCAGCAGAACGCGCCTCAGCCTGGTGTGAGGAGCCTGCACACTGGGGCCTCCTGGACCCCACCTCTGAGGCCACGGCAGAGTAAACCACGGGCAGCCTCTGTCTGTGGGCACAGCCCTTTCCCCGGAGCTGGGGGTCCCCGTGGAGCTGGGGGAGCCTCTGCCGTGGGGATGCACATGCCCCATCCGAGGAGCGGGCACCCCCCTGCTGCCAGAGCTCTGGCACAACGAGGTCCAGTCCCAAACGCCCACCCAGCATCACACGGCAGCAGGAGAGACCTGCGAGGGGCTGGGAGAGCTATTTTCTGACCCAGTGAACACCAGTAACGTGGGTCTGTGACCTGCGTGCCCAAATTCCCTTTTCCCTCGGGTGCCGATCGGGAGGGCAGCAGGAAGGAGGTGGACATGCTTTTGTGATGAAAGGCAGGAAGATCCCCAGCCCCTGCTCTGTGCTGGGTGTGGACAGGTAAGTTTTCCATGTGCAGCGAGGAGATGGGCAGCAGGCTGCCAACACAGCTCAGCGTACGCCCGGGTAAAAACCGCAGCCCAGACCTCTCTCGTCAGAGGTAATTGCATCTCCCCGGCCCAGCCCATCCACGGTGCTCCCCGCTGAGTGCAGGGTACACACTTCGCTGTGCTTTGGGTTGAATGCTTGAGCAGACCTGGGTTGGACAACCATAAGGCATCAGTTGGAGGATGCTTCCCGCTAATGAGATCTCTGAGGGTTTCTGCTTTCACCTTTCTCTGCTCTGCTCCGTATGTGTAACGGCAGCCAGGCTGGCACTGCCATCAGCATCTCCTGCTACCGCACAGCTCTCTGGTGCTCGCAAGGGGAATTTGCTTGCTCTGCAAGCTGAAATTTGGCATTAAAGGGTCTTCCTTCCTCTTTGAAGTTGAAGCTAAGAGCAAAAAATGTGGCAGTTTGGGGAAGGAGCCCAGGAATGAACAAACTCCTGAGGTGTGCCACCGCTCTCTGCACTGATCCTGGATCCTGGGATCACATGGATCCCTTCCCTCCCCTGGCCCTGTGCTCTCCAACCCTCCCCAGTGTGTCCAGGCTGAGACACCCTGAGCAGGAGTAAACCGCAGAAGCTCCCGCAGGTGAGCCCAGCCCTCACCAACGCTGCACGACGGCCGAGCTCTGGGGAAGCAGCATCAGAACCTGCCGGCAACGTTCCGAGCCCAGGCGCTCACTGGCTGCCTGTCCCCCTGCCCCTGTCCTCAGCTGTAGGTGAGAGACTTTTAGCAAGACACCTGCCAACACCGACCATATATAGAAACAGGAGCTGTTTTCTTTTGGAGCAATGTTATCTGCTCTTTTTGAAGAGAGAACCTACTGCTGCTGCCCTTGTGCCCTTTTGATGGTAGCTACATCCCAGTGGTCCCCTCTTCGTGTCCTCCCCTAGCCAGGCTCTGGATGGCACAGGGCAGGACTGAGATTTCAGCTCTGATTTCCTCTGCTCCGTTTCATCCCCCTGCATGGCGGTTTTTTCCAAGACTTGTAGCTGTCTTTGATCTCAGAATATTGATGTAAATATTGTATGATCCTGCCTCAGCCTCCAAGAAACCCAGATGTTCAATTGATTAGATCTTAACATCGAGTTCAAGAACTCTGAAAAGCGTATGAAATAATAAACTTGTTCCAGTGTGAAATTTCTCTGTTCAGGATCAAATTCAGGGTTAATTCATTACTCCTGACAGCTATTGCAGGAGACAGAGCAGTTAAGTAAACTAATTGCGGGGTGGATTCTGCATGAGCTCAAGTCAACAGGTCACATACAATTAATATTCAAATCAATCTGACACAGGGAGGCGTAATACACCGCTCATGTCTGCGGTCTGTGTGAAAGATGAGAGAAGGATTGAAACATCTTGCAGGAGGAACCATCAGGACTCGAGGCAGGGAAGCTGAGATGACATCTAACTGCAGCCGCTGCTCACCTGCATCCCTTCACCGCCAAGAGATGCTCTGTTGAACACCGTCACTCTGCCAGCCGAGACAGGTGGAGCTTGTTGGAGTGCCCTTATGCACAAGCCCAACTTATACTTCAAAAGGAGAGACTCCAGCTTTGTTTTATCTCTAAGAGACCATTAATCATCGTTGGTGTTAGATGAAGTTCTTCCCCACCACCACTCAAAATGCTTGTTAAGGGACGGTAGCAAAAGCTGTCTCCTACCTCGATGGGGAGCGGTGGGGTTGCAGTCCCGGTGGGGTTAACCCAGCGAGGGAGGGATCCTAAGACAAAGGGAAGGGGAAAATTCAGGTGTTAAGAGTTAGAGTCATTTTTTTTAAAGCCCACCAAGGGATGACTGTCTGCAGTTCATCACAGCCAGGCAGGCAGGGAAATCACTCGTCCGCAGCTGCAGCGGTTGCAGTAAATGGAGCTGGGGCAGATCATGAGTGTTCAAGAGTCGGGAACCGAGTCACAAAGAAATCAACATATTAACGACAGTCACCTCCAGTTTACCTTTGGGCGAGGGGCTCTCCCTTGGACAGGTGACCCAGCACGGGTGGCTGTCCCTTCCCATCCCCAGGGCTGTTTCCCTGGAGCTCTTCCCAGCCCATGTCCCCCCTGCACCCCACGGGGTCCCTGCTGTTTGTTCAAGTGTTCAAATATCCTGTCCAGGGTCAGGATCTGGGGCTTGCAGCCCCGTCTCTGGGTGCCAGGGTCCCGGTGCCCTGCTGCAGGACGTACTGCTGAGGACACACAGACACAGGGACCTTTTCCCAGCTCACACATGCCGTGGTCACCTGGAGCACGGGAAGGCAGCCGCTGGTGCCTCTCTGCCACTTTTGAAGAGCAAGGAGATGCCTCCATTGGACTTCAGCCGTTGGCAGCAGGGACCTTTGTTCTGCACGTTCCTCAGCTCGCGGCCCTGTGCCGTGCAAGGCTGTGGTGCCATTGCCATGATTATGGTGATTAGAGAACTGGAACACCCCAGCTCGCAGCACAGGGCAGCTCTGTGGCTCTGCCGGATGCGGGGAGCAGCCGTCGGGAGTGTGACCTCGCAGGGGTGTTGATTGCTCCTCACACCTGCGTTTGGAGAGGGCAGGATGAGGACTAGCGTGCCTAATAGTGGCAGCAGTGACAGTCTAAATTATATTATCATGTCTTACTGGTTACACCGGCTTTTCTAATTGCCAGCGAGCATGGGTGAGGTGCTGAGACAGGTCTGAGCTCCGAAGTGCCCGTTGCCTGGCAAAGGGGCCGGTGGAGGTACCGAGCGGTGCCAGCCCAGGGACCCCCCTTCCCCACACTGTGAGGAGATGCTGAAGATGCTGTGGAGCCAGCCCAGCTGAGGACCGAGGGGCGAAGGGGTCGTTACTGTTCCGAGCTGCTCCCAGCACAGGCACCGTGTCCGGACGGGGACACCGAGGCTGCACATGGCCGGGCCGGGGCAGCGGCACCGGAGCCGGAGCGGGGCTGGACCCCGGCACAGCACTCGGCATCCCCGGCCAGCCGGGATCCCGGTGGAAAGCTGAGTAAGGCTGAGCCCAAGTTTTCCTAGAGTTCCTCATGCTGTTGTTTAGATAAGTTTAAATGAGCTGTGATTAAGCTAATTTCAAGCTAATTAACTCAGAAATATATCCTCCACTTTTTAAAATTCTAAGTGGCTGTTCATTAGGAGCGAGCGAACGGGTAACGGCTGCGTCACTGCAGCACGAGGAGCTAAATGCAGAATAAGCAGTGGAGTCATTACTGAAATATGAATATTTGTTATCTAATTAAATGGCATAATTAACGGTCCGTTACTGTACCGCTGTGCGGATGCGTGCCCTGGTGCAGGTGGGTGCCGGGGATTCGGCTCCCGACCTCCCGCTGCCCTCCCGGATGCTCGGCGCAGGGTCAGCGCTGCCGGACGCTTCCAGCCCTGGCCCCGCTGCGATGGGTGCGAGCGCTGGGGAGGGGTTGATGCTCAGGGACCAGCCCTTGGTATGTACGCCGGCCAGGACATGGACCAGGACCCTGCCTGGAAATTCTCCCTGCTTAGAGGCTGGTTGTGCCCAGGGCAGGAGCCCATGTGCACCCTTCCCATGTCAAAAACCAAGCTGGAAGCATCTGCACCAGCCATGCTCCTGGGCTGGCTGCGACGCGGCTGCAATCCCAGCACTGCCAGGGCAATGAAAAATGGATGGAAACAAGATCGGGAGAGGAAACCGTGGGTCTATCCAGGGAGACAGCCTTGTCTGTGGGCCAAGGGCAATGAGTCTAGCTGTGCCATTGCTGAGATCTAATGGCTTTTGCAGTTCAGTTTCTGGCTCACTGGAGCATCACTTGATGAAACGCGCGGAGGAAGGGCCGGGCAATCCCCAGACCTTCGGTTCGGGCTGAGCGAGCACAGAGCCGCGGCAGCCTCCCTGGGCAGCCCCCTTTGGAAAGGCCTTTCGGTGACTGTGGTCCAGAGGAGCCAGGATCGCTCACCCAGCCTCTGACACTGACAAACCCCCTTGAAAACGCAGCACAGGAGCTCTGGCTGTGCCTGGCAGAGGCGTCAGCCCTGCTGCGGTGGCACAGAGGCTGAAGTGACAGCAGCGTGTCAGCAGCAGGATTTCACGAGGAGCAGACGATGCTCAAGTAGGGGACCTCTGCATTAAAAAAACACAAAGCCATAACACAGAGCATCAGTGGGTGCAGCAAAGATCTACACTGTGTATCATCATAACTCATGAGTTTTCCTTTCCCGCTCGGATCATTCTGCATTGAATGGAAACCTGAGAGCTCTTTCCTTTATTCTTATATCCTTCTCTCCACAGCTCTTGTTCCTTCAAGTGAAAAACCTGAAAATCCCTGAGAAGGTCACGAAATACAGTTACAATGGAGTGAGAGGCATTAGACTGAAGGATTGATCCTGGTAGTGAAGCGATTTCCCTCTGTTGTGCACATATAAATACATCTGGATTGTGTGTTGAGTGATGAGATGCCTGCACAGACGGGCTCTTGGCACGGGGAAGGAGACAGAGCGTGCTCTGTGGCATGTCCCCAGGCTGCCGGAGTCGGCCGGGTCCTCAGTGTGCTCCTCTCTCGTCCTCCAGAAGGGCTGGAGGGACCAGGGTGCTCCGGGCAGGGTGTGGTGCTCCTGGCAGGACGTGGTGGGCTCTGTGGCACCAGGTGAAACACTGGTGGGTACCAGCCTGGGTGCCTCTGGCTCATTTTTCAACCTGCAGTGTTGGACCAGGCATGAAGGATTGCCACGTGCCACCCCTGCAGCTGCAGTTTAAGAAAGGGCTTTGGAAAAGAGACCTGATAGCTCACGTCTGCTTCATGCATAAATGAGTTATTAGAGCCTCTCTCCCTGGTGCTCCCAGCTCTCCCACGCTCCTCCGCAGCAGTGGGTGAAGGTGCTGCACTGGGGATGTTCTTCCACTGGGGAGCATCACAAGGACAATTTCTCCAGGATTCAATACTGTGAAGCCAAGTGAACAAGCAACAAGGAAAAAACCTGGTCTTGGGATCCTTGTGTAAATTCTGCCCTGAGTCTTCCCAAACGGAACAGAGAGACCCTCTGGGTACCTGGGAACCTCCATTTCCCTGCCTCGTCTGGACCAATTCAGGGCCATGTGCTTCTCCACTAATGCCAGGGCTCAGATCTCCCTCTTCCCCCAGCCCCCATAAGCACGTCCCCTTGCAGCCCTCCTGCAGGAAACGTGGTGGCCCAGCTTTGGGTTTCCCACCGCCCTGGTTCCTTCCAGCACCCTGCAGTGATATTATTGAAATTTCACAGTCATCAGTTTCAGAAATTATTTCTGAAGTTTCCGCTGCTCTTGGAGTCGTAATAATTAATTCATACGTTTTCCGCCAGGAGCAGGGGAGCGGGAGCCACCATCCCTGCCAGCAGCTCCTTCCTCTGATGTCTTCAGGTTGCAACAGACTTTTTTTCTTGACAGATGCAAATAATAACAACATTATTCGGGGCCTGCCCGCCCCTTTTCTGCTCCTTTCAGGGAGACAAGAACACGCACCACCGAAGCTGCGCCAGCAGGTTTCCTTCCTCGCTCATCACCGGGCTGACGATGCACGGTCAGAGTGACACAGCTCCTGTGCAGGGGCTGCGGAGCTCAGCTTCCATGGAACAGCCCAGCAAAAGTGTCTTTCCAAAGGGCACGATAAATCAATGCTAAAATCTATTCTGGCTAATAACGCAAAGATACGTTCTAGCAGGAGAGAAGACGCTATCTGGAACGCGATCGGGTGTGAACCGTTCCTCTCCGGGCTCGCTCTCCTCCCAGCCCGCTTTGCACAGCTCGCGCTCGGGGCTGGGGCTGCTCTCCATGCTGGGCACTTTGATGCTAATTTGAGGTAATGAATTGGACTTAAAAGACATAATCTCCAGTTCCGTGATCCTCATCTGTGGCTTCAGAGATCTATGAAAGGTTTAGTGCAAACTAATTCTTTGTGAGAGCTTGCTCTTGTGATCAGTAGTGATGAAGGGAAACACCACATGATTATTTCATAACTCTCAGAAATGCACAGAGGTTTTTTTTTTCCCCTCTGTATCCTTGCCTTCTTGAAAGGAAAGTAGAAGCAAAGTTGTGGTGGAAGAGCAGAAAATCCATCCCAGTTTTGGGCCTGGGATCATGCTCCAGCTTCCCCCGCAAAAGCAGTCGGTGCTGCTCTGTGGCTCTGGCTCCATGCCCCAGCGCCGGACACCCTGGGCAGGTGATGGCCAAGCTGAGGGTCTTCACTGCACTTTTACTGTCCTCTGCTGTGAAGGAGCAGCCTGTCTGCATTCCTGCTCTTCTCAAAGATGTGGAGGCTTCACCCAGGGAGGGAATTCGGCTCAGGTCCGTGCAGGCAGGGTGCCGGCAGCTCTCCCCTCCCAGAGAGAATCCTTCCCCTCGCTTCTCTGTACTTCAGGTCAGACTCCTCCTCCCACAACACCTCTGATGGTTCACAGTGGGCAGAGGTGGACGACAGGGACTCAAACTCCAGCAGGTCCCAGGCTGGCATGGCCAGGTTTCCTCAGCTGATGCCGGTACCTGGGCCAGGCACAGCACAGACCCCAGGGGACAGGGCAGATAAAACTTCAGATCTACAATGCATGAAATTTAACAGAAAAATACCTTCTTTCTGGTTATGAAGGCTGAATTATCCCCAAGGGATCCTCTCTGCTATGAAGGAGAACGCTGGGAACTGGACGGGTTTGCCCAGGTACAAGGAGGGTCTTAAACTGAGATTAACGACTCTGCTGACGCCGTCAGCCTCCCAGCCCGAGCCCCCCGATGCCGCAGGGGACAAACAGCCACGCTGGGCCCCTGACGCTGCCGGAGATGTGCTGCCGGCCCCGGCCAGGTCTATGGCGTGATCTCAAAGGGGACCATCTCAGATGCTTGGGCTGGGATTTTTACTGGCGTTTAAACGAGGGGCTGTTTTGGCATCCTGCGAAGTGCAAAGGTCTGGCACTACAGACCTGGGAGAAAAAGCTCTTCATCTGAATGCCGTTCACAGTAATAACGGCAGCATATGGCAAGTGACATTTCAAAGCACCTAAATCTCACCAAGGCACAGGTAGGCTTCCCAAACGTAAAATACTCAGCCTACTGCATTAGAAAATGTGAGAGAGGTAGGAAATCCGGTGCTGACAACGCCGGGAGTTAGAAGAGAGCCCCCGGAAAACAACTTAGTGAATGATACCAAAGTTCACAAATCTAAGTGTCTTAAGAGCGCACTTCCCCAACAGCTGGACATTCCCTTTAATTCTCATCATCTTGTAACACATTAAAGGCAAACAGGCATTCATCAAAAGGGAGTATTCTCAAATGTTATAGCAAACTGACTTTAGATTATTGCTGGAGATTGAGCATGTCATGAGGAAGGGGCCCAGGGCTGCAGCTCCCGAGCAGGGCACGCGCGTCAGCAGGGAGGACTCTCACCCGCGGTACGGACGGGTTAAAACACCTGATGCTGAATCAGAGTCACCACCGTGAGCCCTTCGCATTCACTCACCAGCTCCCCTCAGACCCCTGTTTTTCTCCTGGGAGAACAGCAACCCCTCCAGGTCCCCGAGCACGGTGGCTTCAAGAGAGCCGTCCCCGGTCCTGGGATGGGTGGCCATTCAGAGGAGACCCAGACCCAGCCATCAGCGACAGACCTGCCTCAGCAAGGAGACGATTCCTCCCTTGCAGGATTCCTCCCCGATTCCTGCCACTGCCTCCCCACCACACTCCTCCTCGCCGCTCATCACCCGGCACCTCACACCCTGCCATGGAGGGGTGCAGCCAACACCTCCCCGGGATGGGATGCAGGAGAGGAGCCAGCTGCTCTGTGCCTGGCAGATCGGACAATATCCCTCAGAGAATTGTTGGGAAATATTGCTTTTTGTGCTTCCTGGTAATCCAGAAAATGTTTGGGCTTCCAACCCAGCAGCGAGGGGCCGAGCCAGTGTCACAGCCGTGGGACTGCCCGGCAGAGCTCCTGTGAGCACCCGTCCCCTGCGCCGGGCACCCGCCTGTCTGTCTGTCTGTTCACATAGCTCATGGTGGTTACCAGCGTCTCTACTCCTTGTCAGCTTTATGTTTGGTAATGTGGTTGAGCAAATCAATAATGGGTTGTTGCTTTTTTTTTTTAACCATTATAAAACAGCCGAGGTATGAGTGGGTGAAAAATGACAGATGAGCGGAAACAAATCCTCCGGAATCATAAAAAGATACCGGAGGGGAAAAAAAAGGCTTTTTACTGTGATTGTGCAGAAAATCAATAAAGCACCACTACAAGGCGGTTCTGCAGATAACAAGCAGATTATATCAGTTTTCATGGAACATATTGTTTGGCAGGCAGAATGCTCTCAGAGGCTGTAATGGTGCATCATAAAGTTTAAGTTAGTGTTGTCAGCTGGGAGATTTAAATAAAACCTAAATGCTGACATTTTGGATGGTTGTTATTTATTCAATAGCCTGAGATGTCAACCCTTGTTGTCTTCAGTTTTGTGAGCGAGAGAAGCTCCAGGCAGAGGCAGGCGGTCCTTACACGGGTGATGGAGCCATGTTTCATCCTGCGCTTCAGCGCGATCCCAGGGGAACTCTCCCAGACACAGGCTCACCTTTCTGACACGGAAAATCCCCACAGCAGAAATGTCCACCCTGCCCTCAGATGTGCAGACCGCCCGGCCACGCAGCTGCTGGAGGCTGCTCCGGCTGGACCCCCCGAACGCCCCGGGGCTGGGCTGGATGCCGGCAGTGGATGCTCCAGCCCCGCACCGGAGCTGCCACCACTTGCCAGCCCAGACATCCCGCAACTCCCTCGTGTAACCGCTGCGGGAGGTCAGACAGGCCGAGCACCGAGGGGCTGAGCTAATTACGGCAGGACTCCATGGCTCACCCTGCAAATCAAGCTGATCGATGCCACGCCAATGACAGAGCAGAAATGAGTTCGCCCTGAGCAGCCACCCTTCCCTCCCCAGCCCCAGCTCATCTGGGACATCAGATCAATAGAAGAAATATTATTGGTGCTTAAAGTCAAATGGTTTCAATCTACCCACTGCAACACTATTATTTGTTCTCCGCGGGACGTGTTTTTAATAGGCCCGTTGCCAATTGCAGGCGGTAGCAGAGCGCTCCCTCTTATGCTAATTGCAAAGCTAATTGTTCTTATTGCAAAACCCATTATATAGTATAGTTATATTGCAGTTAACGAGATGTTTGCATTAAATGGCTCACTAAAAGTCAATAAAAAGAAATTTGCTTGACTATTCCTTTAATTTTTCAGATGCGGTGTTAATGCACTGTTAATTCTCCCTAAAGGCCTGGTTTCATCAGACTGCTTAAGGCAGGACTAATACATATATATAGAGAGAGAGAGTGCAAAGGCGTTAGAGCAGAACGCCACAGCAGTAAGCACAGGATATTGGTGGGATGTTTTGCCGCACCAACGCCGAACGGGCGTGCAGTGGCCCAGCAGAGCTGACCCCAACGACAGCATCGGGCTGCTCGGTCTCCCTGGCAGGGTGGCACGATGTCACCCAGGGTGCTGCCGTCGGAGGACAGGGCGACTGGTGGAAACCACCCTGAGATAAGGGAGGAGATTGCAGCGGGTGCATCGGCCTCGCTGGGAACCACTCCCTGGGGATGCAGCATGGCCGGGGCTGCCCGCACCCTCCTGTGCCCCCAGCCCAGCAGCGATGCCCCCCCCAGCCCTGGCACGGCCGTGGGCAGAGCACGGGGCAGCTGCTTCCGTGGCTACAGCCTTCCCCGTCCCCATCGGTGTGTGCACCGCTCGGTTCCGCAGAACGGCTCGGTGACAGCTCAGCTGTGGCGAGCGCTGCCTGCCTCACAGGAACTACCATTTTATTGGGGTTTACCAGCATTTTGCCTGCGATTTCTGAGAGCAGACTGCCAGCCTTTCGGGGCACAGCAAAGTGCAGCAGGAGCAATGTGAATATCTCCTTCTCCCAAATTAGCGCTCGTAGCACCTTTAGAAAGAATCCCAAGCATCTGAACTCTGAGCAGAAAAGCCTCGTTTAACCTGTAATGAACTATAAAGAAAGAATAAATGCCTTCTATACTAACTTGTCTTGCCAAAGCCCCTTCCTACTTCATTTGTCCCATTGTGGTGTGCGCTCGGCGGGACGCTGCCCTCGGGTTTTCACCTGCTACCTGAGCACAGAGCTGGAGCCGCTCAGAGAACAGCCAGACCCCGTGGCCGGTCTCGGGCTGGGTGAGAGATTTCTGCACGAGGAACGTTTTCAAGTGCAAATGCAAAACAATCTGGTGAATACCAGGAATATTTTAAATAGAAGTGAATGTGTAAAGGAAATCCTTTAGTCTCACTTCCCACTTTGCCTGGCACAGGCTCCTGACATGCTGCCAAGCAAGATATGACAGAGAATTATGCCTTTAAAAACGAACAGAGAAGTGAGAGGCTGAAAAGCAGAATAAAGGGTCAGCCACACTCCTATTGCCTGAAACAAGGCTGCTCCTTGCGATCCGACGGCTTCATTAGCTCACCTGAGCACAGAGAGAGACAGGAGGAACGCAGGATGCTGGTACCCTTGTTCTGTTTCCAAAAAGGTACTATTGCTGTTTGTTAAAAGCCCCGATGCCAGGCACTGGCTTTGCCTGGCTGAGTCCCCACACCCAGCATCCCGCGAGCACACGCTGTCGCTGCTGGGGCTCCACCGGCCCCCGGCCGGCATCAAGGCTCCTGCTGCATCCCCCCGCCTCCCACCGCTGCCCTCGCCAAACACCTCAGGGTGTTTTGGGGCTCCTTTGTTCTAGGACAGGCTTACTGTAGCTCTGCAAATGTGCTCTTAGAAAATAACCACGCTAATCCACGGCGCTGCAGCCCACCACGCAACGAGGCACGACGCGCACCACGTAGGGCTTAGCTACTTCAAAGTGTGCAGGAGAATAAACAAGATGACAAGGAACCATGAAAGGCACGACGCGAAATGAGCTTTAACGAGAGTTCAGAGTCATTACCTAGATCAAAGTTAGACAGGACACAAGCATATTCAGAAATCGGCCGTAAGAGCTGAGAGCGAAGAGCCCTGCGCCCGCGGCGAGGGCAAGCAGAGCTGCGTGGCCCCCGCGCCGGCACTCCTGTGCATCTGGAAAGCGAGGGTCAGAAATGGGTGCAAGGGGCTGGGGAGCCACTCTGAAAAATTCATGATGGCTGATCCAGCAAAGGCTGCAGGAGCAGAGTCCCGTAAAAGGTGGAAAGTGGAAAGGTGCCGCGAGACTTGTGTGGTGCTTGACCTGGCACCAAGCACCTCAGTGCTGTGCAGCAGGCGTGGGGAGGTGAGGAAGGGACCCAACCGCCTCCCTTGCTGCCACTGAAGCCACCAAAGTCCAGGTCTCGTATGGTCCCAGCCAGAGCGGGGAAGGGAGGGTGGCTGGGATGCCCCTTCACTCCCCCTGCCCCAGCCTGGCCACGTGCCCTGGCCCTGAGGACCTTGACAGGACACACAAGTGGCTCAGGGGGACAGGAGAAGCTGTGCTGCGTGGCCAGGGTGTGGAAAGGCAGGTCTGTATGTTCTAGAGCAAATTACACTACAACTAAAAAGTAAGAAATAGCAGCAGGGATCTCCAGCACAGACTTCTGCGAGCACAAAAGAGAAAGGAGGGCAGTGAAGGAGCAGGACAGTGGCTTTGAATATGCTATAAATCAATTTAAACCCCAGAAACCAGAGTCTCGGTGCACCTCACCCTTCAAATTCATGATGGCGATTGCTGTGTTTTGCAAGTCCCTATTGTTTCTCCAAGTTAAGGGCACCACTCAAGAAAGCCAAGCTATGAAAGGCTTCCCACCACGTTTTATAATTTACTCTGGAACTTATTCCAAGAGAAAGCAGAATAAAAACACAACTTTAAAATCCCCCAAGGTTACTCTCAGACTCCACTGGAAACCCTTCCCAAAGCCCTGGTTCCTGTTCCAACTGGGAAAAGACAGGGAGCAATAAATCATGCTGGAAAGGCAAATGGCAGCAATTAAAGCCCCCTCAGCGAGGCTGCCTGTCTCCGGGCCAGGCTGGACCACAGCCAGGCTCCTGCTGCCCACCAGCACCGCTGCCCTGACATCTCCCGCTGCCGACAGCCGGTGCTGCCGTGGGGAGGAGGCCGAGCACCGCAGCATCCTCCGGCACTGCCAGGAGTGCCGTGGCCCCCAGTGCCGTACTGCCCTTGAGAAACAGCCCACAGCTCCGATACACAACTTGGGAGAGGCAGGATGCTCAGGGTCACATTGACTAGAGGCATCTCTGAGTTCCTAAAGGACATGGGGAGCATTCCCAGGATCACGGTAACGGGCAGGTGTCCTCGGCCGGGTTGTGCTCGGATGCTAAACCTGCTCCCCGGAGCTGCCTGGAGCCGTGGCCGGGTTGGGGAGGGCAGCCCGACTCCGCGTCCCTTCACTGACGCTTCCGCTGCCATTCGGCAACAGGCACCATTCCAGCTCCTTGCCAACTTTTACCAAAATACTGCTGTCACTAAGCCTCGAGAGCAGTGTTAGGACCTTCCCAACGGCAGGAAGGAAGTGGCACCTCTTGGAACCTGCACTGCTCAGAGTGCCGGCCTGAAATATGGAGCTGGCAGTTACGCTGTCCGTAACAGCTGATTATTAGTTGATGATGACGACCGAGTGCTCTGACAGCCAAGCTCTGTGCCATCGCTGCCAACCACTCACCAGGGGCAGAGCCAGCTGGGACAGGAGCTCCGGGCTCGGGCTGCTCCCCGAGGGCTCCCCACGGCCAAGGGAAAACCATCTTATCGAGGGACCCGAACATCTGCCAACGGGCGAGAACGCTCTGCACCGGTGGGACTGCACCGGGCCGTTTGCATCTCCCCACATCCACATCACCAGGCGTTACTGCCTTGAAAGAATCAAGTTTCTGTTCTGTAGGACTAATCTGCAGTTTCATTAAGAGCAGGGCTTGATTACTAAATTTTTAACCAGGGGAAGCTCCCCAGTCCATTACTGCCTTCCTCCCATGTTTATTAAAGCAATAACTTTGTTTTTAAAAGGGACATGTTTCCCTTGAGCTCTCTCACACTTTGGTGCCCTGATTAAAAAATATAAATTAGAGATTGAGCAGGTCTCTTGCTTCAAAAGAGCGTAAATTGGGCGGCTCGAAATCCTGGGGAAAGTCAGACCATGAAACACTGTGAGATGGGTCTGCAGATGATCACGCGTGAGATGAGAAGAGGATGAAGGTGTAGGCGGAGCAGCGTGCCAAGGCCCTTATTTACAGCTCTGTACACTTTGTGGAAGTTCTGATTAAAATTTCATTACCTCTTTCTTTCGCAGAGAAGAAGGGCTCTGCAGGATGCTCTGCCGGCTGGCACAGCCCCTGCCTCCAGAGCCTTTGAGGACAGCTGCTCCTACGTCCCCGGGCACCGTGTCCCCTCCAAACTCGGCTCCACGTCCTTGCATTTGAGTTTTGCAGCCCAAATCTGAGCGACAAGGAGCAACTCAGGGTGCAGGCAGGGCAGGAAGCCTGGGGCTAACGGGGCAGCAGGGGTGCAGATGTCCCGCAGCGGCACGTGCCCGAGGCAGGCTGCGGGAATAAACCTGGAATAAAGGTTCATTCTGATGTGGTTTCGGCATCCTACAGGGGATTTGTTGCTTTCACTATATTTGGAATCTTCTTCCTTTAATTTCACCTCATCAGCAAAATGTAAACCATTTCAACAGGCAGCACAGGGGATGAGTTTGCCCGAGCACCCCTCGAGACCTGGCTTCTCCCGTAGCTCTGGAAAAGAACGATGTGGGAGCTTTTTTCATTAAGTGGAGCCCAAGCGTCAGAATGTCTTCCAACAGCCTTTTGCTTAATCAAACAGGGCATGTGGCGGTGCCCTCGCACGGAGGGTGAACTGTGCTGGCATCCCCATTGCCTCTCCTCAGGGTCCTGCAGGGGTACTTCCATTTTCCCGTGATTTTCATGACCTCTCGGATGCCGTTGGACATGTCTCAGTAGCTCTGGGCCACACAGTTGCCTTTGTGACGCGGAGAGTTTGTTTTCAGCAGGCAACAGGCCTGAGATGCACGGTCCACACCGGTCCCTTAGGAACCCTGCAAGGCTCTTTTGACTGCCAAGCTGTGCTAACTCAGTGGAAGGACTTTGGAACCCAGCACTGCCCCGGGGGTGGGACGGGGGGGACTTGCTCTGCCCAAGCAACAGGAGGTTTTCTCACAGCCCACAGGAAAGGAAAAATACTCGTGTAGAGCTAAGTGATATTTATCTGATGAGTGAAGTACTCAAAAAAAGGCGGCTACAGGTTGATTGAGATTATTCATTATTTTGTGATGAATTTAGAAAATCATTCCAGCCAAAAAAAGAAGATAATTTTGCTCAGTGTTAAAGACATCCAAAGGTTCTAAAGGGAGCATTGCAACTTTTCATTTTGAAATGAAATGATTGCGGGCTTTATTTCTTCTATTTACTGAAGAAAGGAAAGCTCGAATGCAAAGAGCATCGAAAGGTTT
Source organism: Eurystomus gularis (assembly GCA_013400335.1). Lineage (NCBI taxonomy): Eukaryota > Metazoa > Chordata > Aves > Coraciiformes > Coraciidae > Eurystomus > Eurystomus gularis. The sequence goes on along the minus strand of VZZY01020375.1, from coordinate 432,235 downwards.
CATTTCACATTAACCCGAAATAATTTTTTAATTATTTCTCTGGTTTGCTGTGCCGTGCAGCAGCCGGGACTCACCCCCACCGCTTTGTTCTCCCCCTTTGTTCTTTCTTCTTCGTGCTCCCCGCGTACACCCGCGTCCCGCCGAGCGCAGCAGTGACGGGGGACACGCGCAGTAACGATCGCATCGGTTTAACTGGTTAATGTATTTGCAGATGTAAATTCACACCAAAATTGCCTCACACGTCAGTGACGGGCGCCTGCGAGGATTTCTCAGCCGTGCAACACCCGTGTGAGTGGAAATAATTCTGCAGGATGAAACCTTGTCTGTTCTGAGGGGTGCACACCCATCACGGGCAACATTTCCTTCCTTCTGCTTTATTTCTTACTTTGTAAAAGCCGTGTCATTATTTATTACTCCCATTTCTACATTCTGAAAGCTTAATGGGTATTTTAAGGCCTGTACTGCTCAGACGTACTAATGCAAGTCTACGCACGACTGTGCTTTGATTTTTTTTACGTCGCATGTAGATACTGATTGACATCATAGGAAATGCCGGCGCCAGAATCCTTTCGAATGCACTGGAGGTGGCAGGAACAGCCCGAGCCCCCGGCAGTGACCCCGGTGTGGCTGCGGCCGGGATTAAATCCCACATCGGCTGGGAAGGTCCCTGGATTTCACGATCTCCGTCCTACCCGGGAAGGGCAGGAGTGTGCACAGGAGATGGAGCCGACTGCTCCTCAGCGTTGGTGACAGCAGACCCAAGACGGAGCAGGTGCCTCTGTGCGTGCTGGGGGAGCTGCGGGGTTTTTTTCAGTGCAAAGGCTTCACGGGGAAGCAGCGATTTCTGACAAAGTCCTTCCCACCACTGTCAGGGAGGAGGAACACGCGCCTGTGTGTGATTAACGCACCAAACCGCCCCGCTGCCCTGCTGGGGAGGGCTGCAAAGTGCTGCTCCATCAGCAGGGAGCCGGTGGTGGCAGGGCTGGACCAGCCCTGCCCTGGCTCGGGGTCATCGAGCCTGGCTCTGCCTGCGACCCAAAGCTGGACCATGACAGAAAACACACGCGTTCGGTCCCTGCCTGAGCAAGAGGCAATTGCTCTCTCATGGCCATGGCCATAAATTGTGCTAGTTGGAAAATAAAAAAAAGGAAAAAGGAGAGAACAGCTGACACAAATTAATTCCCCAAATCCCCAGCTCGGGAGCCAGAATGAAAATATAATTTTCTTTGTCCTTCATGTCCTGAGCGTGCTCCACGGGCTGGGGTGGTGGAAATCCGGGGTCCCAGTGCAGGGAGACGTGCCTGCAGCAGGAGCAGCCCTGGGGTGGGTGGTCAGGACAGCCCATGAGCCGTGGGTCCTGGTGGTATATTGGCATTGTTAGATGGAGAGGCAGGTCAGGGAATTATGTGAACTTATGCCTGAGTTCCCCTCTTCTATTCTGTTCCTACAAATTCAGTCAAGTGCTGATGAGATGAAGATTTAATGCCGAGCAAGAAGGAACAACTGGCTGGAATAAAAACATGTGAGAGCGCAAGATTTACGGGGAACACGCAGGAGAAGACGAGTCACGTTGGATGTTTGGATGCCAGTGGCTTCCCTCTGCCTGGCACAGATGAGTGACCCCCTGGCCATGGTCTTGCCAAGCACAGGCCCCAGCTCTGCGGAGCATTAAACCTCCTCCATCCCGGTCCCATCCATGCCCCGAGCCCGGCCGGCCGCCGCCGAGCTGCCCCCTCCACTGAGGGCACCCGCACCCCGCAGCAGTGCCGGACGCACCCCGAGAGCCACAGATCCCTATATTCCTTCAGGAAAACATCCCTTCTCCTCTGAGGACAGCCTGACTTTCCTTCGGGCTCTGCTGGCTCTTCTGCTCTTTTTCCAGGATTCAGTCTTACACCATCTACAAGTCCAGGAAAATGGAATTTAGTGTTTGGCCACAAATAAATAGTTCTGGCACTTTTATACAAAACGGTATTTTTTCCCGAGGTTCCCACACACAGCTGTACGTATGTAGTCCCACACGTGCCCATACGTACATACGTGCATACCTGAGCTCCTCAACCTCCTGGCCTCTCGCAGCCTTACCCGGGGCCAGCGGCGATCGCTGCCGCTTCATACATAAACATAATCCATACATAATACATGTCTGCGCCTTCAGCGGAGAGACGCGGCCAGACTTTTCTCTGTTATCTTTCCGTTTCCATGGTAATAAAAGTAGCTTCTGATAATGGCCATTTCCTAAGTACAGTGAGGTTTGGTAATTTTAGAAGCATTATAGCACAGACTTCTAATGGTCAGTGCTGCGCAGGGTCGTTCTGCCTCGGGCTTTTCATTGCGAGTGGATGGAAACAGGTCCTCGGAGGCCAGGGTGGATGCCGGGCTGAGGGTTCTCTGGTTATCCTTAGTTTATTCCTAGTGAGCCTGTTCCCAAGGGTGAAAGCCCCACAAGTGGTCCAGACGGCTTTGCTCAGTCTCGGGCACATCTGGTGCAACCCCACGGGAAGCCCTCAGCTCGCATGTCACCTCAACGAGCCTGGCAACCAGCAGCTGATTTCCTTATTACCATTAAAAAGAAATAATGACTCATATTTCCCAAAGCCTGTAATACAACTGTGTGGAAGTGATATCCAATTAATGTCCTGTAGGATGAAATCCAGCTCTGTGTGGATCATAAAGATGACTTTTGATTCCAGTGCTCCGCTCCCGGCTCCCCCAGCTCCGCGCTTTGGCTCCCACGTGAGCTGCCGATCCGGTGCCTACGCACACACCTGACCCTTTTACGTGGCTACTGCTGCAGCAGGAGCCCTTGGCCAGTCCAGGGATGCTCAGCAGGAGCACGGGATCAGGACCAGGACCCCTCCTTCCCTCGGGTGTGTGGGGGCTGCATCCACCCCCTCCTGCGATGCTTCACCACACAGACACCCTGGTCCTCAATGAAATGGAACAACCCTGGCATGAGGGAATATTCCATTTTTTTCACATGCCCCGTGCCCAGTTTGAGGACTTAGAGGCAATTCAATTCCTCGAGCAGGCGGGCACATTGGCTGCAGCCTCGCTGGGGGCACAGCGGCTCTTCCCAGGCCGTCCCCAGGGACAGCCCAGCGACCTCACCCCGGCGGCACCTTAACAAACGCGTGTAATTTAATCAGCAGATCTGCTGAGAATAATTCTGACCTGCAGAATCCCATTTCTCCTACCCTCAACAAGCCAATCTTTAATATGAAGTGTGAACCTTCTAATTTAGTGCCATATCAAATAATAACTATCGTGTTTAAACTGTTGCTAATATTAGTCAAACAATCACAGATAAGAGCCAGAGGCTCCTTGTCTCTCTCACTACCACATACTTGCAATTAATATTTATAAAGCAGGAAGGATATTTTTTTAAAAGGGAATTTTAAGTTGTCCTTCATATTTTCAGACACAGGCTGCAAAATTTATAGGCTCTCCTTCACCTGCACTCTAAGAGAACCAAGCTTTTCATCTGATATATTTATAATTTTAGCCTGTAGGGACAGATATGAAGCGAACCAGAGCTGGTGATTGCAGGGAGCTGAGGAGGAGAGAGGAGAAGCCAGCAGCCCCAGCCCCAGGTCGGTGGGCTTGGCTCCCCAGGGGGTCTGTCACCCCTGTCCCGCAGCACCCACGGTCGTGGGCAGGCAGAGAGGTGCCCGGACAGGCTACGGAGCAGCCAAATCACCGCGCTGCCAACCAGGACCTGGACGTGCGGCTGGAACCGCAGCAGCAGCGATGGGCACTGGCCCTGATGGGCACCAGCAGAGACAGGTACCAGCAGTGATGGCACTGGCAGTGGTGGCACTGGCAGCACTCACTGCCATGCAACACACCACCAGTGCCTGATCGTGGGCTCGGTTTCACAGAGAGCTCTGGAAAGGCCCCAGGATTTGAGGATAGGAAGAAATCTTTTGAAGCACTACTTTAAAAAAACAAACCAAACTTACTTTCACTCTTTGGTGAAAGTTTTAATAATTTCCCATTGCTCTATGTAGAATCTTTACAATTATTTATTCACAATATTCCTGAATATCTCATTGTGAAACTAAAATTAAAATATCCCAACAGACTATGGCAGAAACCTTTGCATAAACCTGATAGGATCTTCCCGCAGTAATAAGTCCCCAAGGTAAAATAAATTACAGAAGAAAATGTTTCAAAATAACTGTTCCCAATTAAAACTTCACCCAGGGTTTACACTCCACGAGTACTCTTTTTTTTTTCAACATGATAAGCATAAAAATGACACGTGCTCAGGCAATGAATATGAGCCAGTGAATCAAGTTATTTATTCACTCTGCTTATTTAAATGCGGGTTCTGGGGACACAGACCCTCGTCCCCTGGCCCGTGTGATTCACTCTAATTCACACTTGTGCTCGTGCTGGCAAAAACACCCGGGCACGAGGAGGCTCCTGGGTACGTACGTGCACAGGGCACACGCAAGCAGAGACACGTGTGGTAACACCCCGGCACACACGGCACCCGGGCGTGCACAGGGATGTCCCCGTCACAGCGCAAGGCTTTAGCTGCAAAATCCTCCTCCCTCACAAAAGAGCCAGATGGAACGACATAAAATGTCCGTGCTCCCCATGGTCCCGTGCAGGGAAAGCAAACAGGAAAGAAGGAAATATGATGAGTGATGTCTAATGGTCTTTTCTGCGCCATCAGGATTTAGAGGCGGGTAACGCCATGCTTCTCCTTCCCCAGCGCTCACAAAGCCCAGCCTTCCCCAGTGCCTCCGTCGTGGGGCACACCAAGGTCTGTGGCAGCCAGGCCAGGAGCCCTTTGGAGCGGCTGCCCGGCTCACCTCCACACGGCACCATTCCATGGTTTTCCCATTCCGGTTGTGACTCGTCCCTGCCCGGGAGAACGGCGAGGGCGGCTGCTCCGATCACACCCAACCCGCCCAGGCTGCTGCCCACCCACCGCCCGGCACCATCGCTCCGTCCGCCCGGGACGAGCCCTGCCAGGCACGGCTTTGCCGGCGCCCGTTGGGCAGCGGGACACAGCTCGGCCCTCTGGTGAGGAGAGGAGCCGTGGGAGGGCTGCACAGCATCCCAGCACGCACGGGCCAGCCCTGGCACCCGGCCCAGCCCCATCCAGGGGAAGGCAAAGCAGGAACAGCCCAAGGCTACTTGCTCCCAGCGATGGCAGAGCGGGACCCACACGCCACACTGGGTACTAGCTCCTGAGCTGGAATGGCCAGACTCCCTTCTGTTATTTCTCACTTCATTATTCCCTTGCATTTTTTAATTAATATCAATAAAAGATGCATTAGAATTGCAGAAATCGTGGAAATGTCAAACATCTCTCACTCGGTTTGGTAAGAACTTCGCTAAGTACCAAATGCAAATGTGCAGCTGGTGCCTTTGACATTTTGGTTCCTTTGCTGGCACAGGCTAATCAATTCAGTTTCTAATTTTAATTTTATCAGCAGCAAATCTGTTAGATTTTAAAGGCTCTGATGTAGGCCAATTAATTTCTAATCAAATTACCTATGTTCTGATAGGTTTTGCCTGAGCTCTCGGCGGCTCCGTGAATTGCAGTCCCAGGTCTGCAGCCCATGACCTTGCCGGCGGCAGATGGAGCGATGCCTCGTCCTGCTCCGCTTGGCGAGGACACGTTAATCAACTCATTAGCCGTGGTGAGGGCGCAGAGGAGGACTGTCCTCTTCTCACCTGCTGCTAATGCTCAAAAACGTGCAGCCCCAGCCCTCACTGCAAACCCACTGGGACCCCAGTCCTTTCCACTGGGACCCCAGTCCTTTCCAATGGTATCCCAGTCCTTTCTGCTGGCTCAGACCTGCCTCATCCACCTTGGAGAGGAGCTGCTCGAGTCCCTTCATGCCATCCCATCTCCTCCTCACTTCCCATCACTTCCAAGCCAGTACAGGTTTTTTTGCTAAGCTGACCAACAGTGCTCGCCCGTGGGATCCGCGGTTATCAGCTCAAAAGCACGAGGTCCTGCCCAGCATTCCCAGGGCCCCGCGGTCCCCAGTGTCCCCTTGCCTGGCCACCACCCTGGGAAGGTGCCTGGGCCGGTTTCTTCCCGTCCATGACCTGCAGCAGTGAAAACAAGGTACAGCTTTCTGCCAAAAAGGGGCCCCGTTTCCGAGGACGCACGCACACGAGGGTGTGTGCGAGGCGCTTGTTGCTGGGAAAGTTTCTTCATGATAAAAAATTGTTGCATTCTTAGGAGTGCTAGAATAGGGAAGAGAATTGGAAATATGGTTCCTCTCAGTGTCAGCTAACTTGCTATTTAGATGCTGGTCTTAAAATATGTTAGACGATGTACAGGAGGAGTTTGTATTTACTGACATTTTAATTTTTTAAGCTTTTTTTATTCCTGCCTGCAAGTCTCTTTGACGAAGGGTGTTATTAGTGTGGCAATTAACCAACCCAGCTATCAAACTTGTGCAATGCAGCATTAAATAAATCTCAGAATTGATTGCTTTCCAATTCTGAACAGATATGTATGTGTCTATCTGTGCATACATATACACATGGAGAAATATCTGCGCCCATGTGTGTCTGCTTGATTGTCAAGTGGGAATGAATCACAGCTAAAGCTTGATTTTGCCTAGAGATACCTTTTTAAAAAAACACTCTTAAATATCAACATTATCACTTACAAGAAGTATTTCCTAGAAAAATATTACATGTTTATAGCAGGGGTGGCATTCCAGGACAGACGGGTGGGGCCAGGGCCATGGCCACAAGGACCCTGCCCTGGCTGAGATCCCACACCCACATCCCCGCTTCCTGACAAGGGGCCTGATTCTTACGCTTGGAGGTGGTTTTCAGGGATGTCCCAAAGTCTTCCACCAGCTCGGTCCATGAAGCAGAACAAGGCAAGGGGTGCTCTTCCTAATCAGGAGAGACAGCAGCTCTTTGTAGGCAGGTAAGCCTTTTAAAGGTCTCTCCAACAGTCAGTCAAACCCCATCCCATCTCTCCGACAGCTTTGCACCACCAGCCAGCTCTGCTCACACCCGCATGTGCCCAGCTCTCTTCCACCAGCCACAGGAAGGTTTGTCTTCCCTCTCACCCGGCAAAGGAACCCGAACCAGTGTCACGACCTGTTATCCTGCAGAGCTAAACAGCCTTTTAATAGCGCTAATGAAAATATCTGCAACTTTCTCATTTACAAGCCAGAAAAATAATAAGTTCAGGTCTGAAGACAATGATTGAGGCTGGGTGACATTTACCTCCCGTGACAGCTCTGGAGGCTGGGATCACGTTCCCTTCGCCTTGTTGGCACGGCTCTTCTTAACAGTATTTGTTTTCCTAAGGTTGCCAGGCTTTCAAAACCAGCCCCTGAAGCGCACGTGCAATATCGGCCGTGCCTCTGCCTCGTGCACACGCGTCTGCTCCCGCAGCAACGATCCGCACGTGCAAAACCCGACGGGTTTGGGGGCTCCAGTTCTGCCCACCAGCCACGACGCTTCTGTCCAAATGACTTGTGCAGCTACTACCCAGGTGAAGCAAGAGCTGGTTATCTCAGGAGCACACCCCTCCACCGCAGCGCCGGGAGTCAGCGCTGCCGGGCCCAGCCAGGAGGGAAGAGGGAAAACCATCCACCATCCATCTGCTCCCCGCAGCAGGGAGCCACGGGCCAGCACTGGCAGCAGGAGCGGTGGCACTGTGACATCCCTGCGGTTCCAGAACAACCCCCTGGGAATCACAGGGAAGCACTGGGCCAGAGCTGGATCTTATGCCGCAAGCACCAGTTTTCTGCCCCTCCAGCCCCCCGACCACACGGACCTGCCCGCTGGGGCACACGCTGTGCCCGCAGCACAGAGCAGAACCCCTGGAAGGGCTTCAGCGCAGCTCTCCAGGCTGCACGTCCGCTAAGCGGCTTGAGAAGCGCGAGTTGATTGTTGCAGGCCCAGAGGGAAGCAGTCGAGAGCGCATCCTACCACTGCTCCAGGTTTGTATCTGCTCCATCATTATCTGCGGCCCGTAGTAATCTTCCATCTTTATACTTTAATTTGTAAGCAGACAAAGAGATTTTGCAGCCTTTCATGTGCTGAATGACAGGCTCAGCTCCCTCCCCCAGCATTTCCTCTCTGACTCACTCATCAGAAGCTATTTTAAAATGTGCTAATGGCAAAAAACACGTTTTCATCTTTACTTTTCTGAGTAAACAAAGAAACTCCCCTTTGGGGTATTTAAAAAGGCTTTTGTCTCTTCCCACCCCACGTCCATGGGCCGTACGCTGTGAGCCGGAGCTGGGATGATGCCCTGGTCACTGCGCAGGGTTCCAGGACTCCATCCATGCAGGAAACCTCGTGGTCTCGTAGCTAAACCTCTGCTGCTTCTCCTCGGCTGCCGTGCTCGAGGCTGACTGAGCAGCTACGATGCCAGGCCAAGGCTGGGGACACGCAGCTCCCAGCTCCTGCGACTGCTCATCCCACAGCTCGTGGGAGGGTAACGCTCGAGGCGGGCGAGAGCGCGGCAGCCCCCAGCCAGCGCTGTCCCCTTCAGAAGTGGCTTCAGAACCATCTCTCCTGGCAGGGGACTCAGCGGGGTGGGACTGACCCAGCTCTGCCCCGCAACAGGGCTTTAAGTTTCTCCCCAGCGACAAGCAGGGCTCACCCAAGCTGTTCATGCAATAAACTCTTCACTCCAACTAAGGTTAGGGAAGGAAGCCAAAGCAGGAGAATCAAATTACTGATTTTATCACTACACAAGGATTTTTCACCCCTTTTATGAGCTGTCCTGCTCAGAGGTGGTTCCCTCCTCTCTGTCCACGGCCACAGCCGAGGTGAAGGAGAGGGAAACGTGTCTCCATCTCCCCACTCTGCAGGGTAAGCGAGGGGAAGCACCGGAGCCGAGATGTTTAAATCAAGCATCCTAATGCCATGTTGCTGTGCAACCACAGCAGAGCAGTGGGCGTGCCTGCGAGCGGGCGGCCCCGCGGGAGGACAACTTCCACAGCAGAAGTTTCTCCATCGCGGATCCCGCGCACGCTGGTTCCTCCTCCCTGCGCCTTTCCCTCCATGAGGGCAGCTGTTGCTTGAGCAAGCCCAGAGCTTTTTTTGCCTCATCAATCTATCCTGGTGGGCCTTCCATACATTTCTTTTTATCCCGCCTGACATCTGTTCGCAATTTGTTTCTAATTCCTCACTCTGCTCCTCCTTGCCTGACTCTGGCTGTAGAGCTGAGGTAAACTTCTCGTGCAGACCTCAGGCATGAGCATCTTGCAGGGAGAAAACTTCCACCACGACTTCCACTCCACCTCACACCCAGTGAGGGAGAAGCTGCTTCCCTCGGGAGGTGAATCTCTGCAGCACAGCCCCGGGCAGGGCCAGGGCGGTGGGACGGGGGCTGAGAGCAGTTCCTCACAGCAGCCTGACCCTCACCACCTACTCAGGACCACCGGGCAGCTGCTGTGCGGCTTGCCAGGGATATCTGCATTTCAGTGGACAGGCAAATAACCCTTAATATCGGCTTCTTAAAGGGCAAAGTCAGCTCTGAGTTATTCTGGACATACGCAGGTGCAAGCGAGAGCCAAACATTGCCCAAGGTTTGCAGGATGCTTTGGATCTTCTGGAACGAGGAGATATAAACTAATGGGTGGATGCCAGCTGGTAATGGTAAGCAGATGGCAGGAAGACTGCTGAGAGAGGACTAGTTTATTTACTTGCTTATTCATTTATAGACCATATTTTAGGAAAAGAAAATTAACCTGACTTTGTACCACCCACCTGCACTCAGAGAGAGCGGGCACAGGCATGGGCCATGGCTACCTGCGCCTCTCCCTGCTCCTCCTGCTGTGGGTTCCTGCTGCTCATCTTTATCTGCTGCTTAGGAAGGCTGGTGGACAGGGATCAGGTCCTTCCAGTCTTCTGCACAGCTCTGCAAAGCTGGGGCTGATCCTAGAGCGGAGCTGGGATGTGAAAACTAATAAGAAGCACATCCGAACTACAGGAAAACACACTGCGAGGGGCCACTTCCCTGCCTCAGGCGAGCGCAGCTCTGCTACGCTGTTCCTAGAGACACTTATTTATCCTGTTCTTAGAAATCAAGAATTCCACATCTTCTCCAGCAACCTGTTCTCACGCTAGCTCTCCTTAAATTTGACAATCTCCTTTGTTACCGTGTCCACAGTGAGGACTCACTGGGATCCTGCTCTCCCAGCTTTGAGCCCCATCTACTTGTGCAAGACCCTTCGATCTAATTCTGCAGTAACTCCTCTACACCTCAAAAATGTCCCCACTATGGGAAACTATGTCCCACCCCCAATTGCTTCAAACCTCACCTCAACTCTGGAATCTCCCTAAAACAGCGGGAGAGCTCAGTGAGCCCAGACACCATGAATCCCACACAAACCTCAGGTGGTCTCAGGGCAACTGGTCCTGACAGCACCCTCTGGAACATCTCACAGCTGATGGTCCAAGGGGTCTGCCTGTAAGGGCCTCTTTGGGGTAAAACCTTCACAGCACGCCCAGCTGATGCTGGAGCAAAAATGCCACGAGTACCTGACCTCACTACAGCTCACCTCCCCCAGAGCTGCTGTCTCAGTGGCAGGAACACTTCTGCCTTTCAACTTGAATTTAATTACCTCAGCAAAAATTCAGGAGTCATTTGATATGTGCCCATCTCACACGCTACTGCGGGAGCTTCCTTTTGTCACTCCACTGGCTTTTGCTAGCCGTGCTGAGAAGCCATGAAGCTCCACATCCCTTCCCCTTCCTGTTCCAGCTGCTTTCCATGTCTCAGATTGCTGGATAAAACCACCTCAGGGCTGACCTCAGGTTCAGACATCTCCAGCCTCAGCGGCCAGGTCTAACCACCAGCCATGGCCGGAGGGACAGACCCATCACCCCAGGCTTCCCCAGCCCCTCTGCCCCGTCCCTCCTGGAGCACACGGTGGGTTTTGCTGGGAACATCGGGGACGAGAGTGGCGATGCCCTGCCCAGCCCTGGCACCTCGCACGTCCCCACGGCAGCAGCGTGCTCACCATTGCTCAGCAGCGCTGGTCCAGCTCCATCTGCATTGTTGCTAATTGAGCTTTTCTTCCTCTCTCTTGTTTTTGCTGTTAGCAATTAGCATTAATAATCCCCCTCCTCTCCGCGGGGAATACGACACGAATCCTCGAGCGAGAGCACGCCGCCTCCACGCCGCCCGGCCCCGCAGAGCCGAGGCCGCCTCCGCATCCCCACGGCCCCGCGCACCCACCTCCTCCGGACGCGGTTTCAGGGAGTGAGGGGAGGAATCACTGGAGGGGTGCTGGGAACCCACCTCCTCCTGCTTCACCTCCCCCTTCACCTGGGGAAGGAGCTCACCCAGAAACTACAGACAAGGATTTGGGGAGCCAGGACAGGAGGAATTCAGGTGGGGAGGAAGCACAGAGCCTGGCGAGCCCTCGTAGCCCACCCTGGGAACCCAGCCCTTGGCCACACCATGCCAGGCACCACAGAACCGACCTCTCAGCCCAGAAAGAGACCTTCTCCCACCCTGCTCTTGCTGTACGTTTTTCCCCTTCTTGATGAAAAGAAGTTCTTTTCTGATTGAACTAATTACGCTGATTGAATTTCCTCCCTCTCCCTCTCTCTGAGTGTGAAAGGTTTCCTTAATTTGATGGGGGTAATTGTTATGCACACACTGTCAGATGTTAATGCAATTCCGTGATTGACAGGTAATCAGCACATCAGTTGTACAAAAAGAGTGAATAAGTCTGTAATTTTATTTCCCCTGATTCCACTGTGTGGGATGGCAGGAAAATCTAAATTAGCAATCAGGGAAGGTAACCCTGCTCCCAGCAGCCCGGGCGGGTGGCTGGGGCTGTCGCTGCAAGGTCTCACTCCAGCTCCGAGGGGCTTACCTGCAAACCCGCCGCTCGCTGCCGATCCCTGGACGGCTGCTTTTGACGGGAGCTCCTTCGGGGCTCAGATCTGCTCCTGCATCCGTGCTGCCATCCGCACGCAGCGTGCACAGCTCCAGCCAGAGCGGGAACCCGCTTCCTACAGAGACAGGAAGAAACATCCTCAGGAACCTCAAAGTTGTGGTACCCCAAAGTCCCCCCGATAAACCTGTGAGCAACGTAAAGCCCCGTGGGCTTTGCTAAGCTGGAGGATAGAGTCGCATGAGGATGCACGCGTGTCTCTGGGGCCATCCCCAGGGCCAGAGCCCACACTGCTGATCGCTGCCTCCAGAGACAGTAAGACACAGAGGTTATTGATGAGATAATTGCTGGTGGGGCTCCCCTGGGCTTCCCGCGGCAGGGAGGGAAGGGAGCAGCTCGGAGATTTTTGCTGGCGGAGCTGAGTGACAGAGGAAGAACCAGACCGGCGTTCCCACCAGCAGCTGACAGCGTCTGCCCATCTCATTTACTGCTTGTCAGCGGCTGACAAGCCCCAGACAGGCAGGACGTAGGCATGCCAAAACAGAAATTTCTCCAGAACGTTTTCTGAGGCTGCTTATATTCTTCTTTTCTTTCTTTGGCAAGACCCTGATGTAATATTGCTCATCTCCTACCCTGGATCCCAGGGATATCGCTGTTGGCACAACAGCACCAATGAAAGGTGGAGCAGAAGCACGTGTCCCCCGGGGGATCTGCTCTTGCTGTTGGGGCCGAGGTCCCCGCTGTGGGCACAGCCTGGTGTGCACAAACAGGGCTGTGGAGGAGCAACCACACGGTGCCGGGTGCCCACCCAGAGCTGGGAGAGAACCACGGAACAAGGAACCTGGTGACCACCTGCCATGTCCCAGACAAACGGGAGAACGTTCTCCTGGAACGCCATCCCCAGGAGCTTCTGGAGGAAAAGACCACCCTGGCCAGCCCTCCCCAGCATAAGGGGCAAGCTCCCCAGCCCAGGCAGGGCCACAGGTGGGGCTGGGGGCTTGGGGACCTGCAGACAAGAGGGGAAATGGAGACACCGAAGAGGACTGCGAGGAGCATCCACTGAACGCCGGCATTAACATAATAAAGGGTCAAATCCTCTGTATGAGGAGCTGGGAGTGAATAGCTAGATTTACCATTAGCAGGATTTATCTGAAATATTTAAAATCCCTTTTGGAAGGATTTCAGTTGTTAGTGAGGCTGGTTCTCTTCCCCAGAGCACGCATAAAACAGGCTATTCAAGGCAGAAGAATCCGTGCTGCTTCGGATGCGCAGCGCTGCCCCGCACTTCAATAGGATTGCAGCGGGTGTAAGCCAGCGCAGAGCTCTGCCCGGAATGGAGATGATACAGGAGACTCAAGGAGCTTAGTGCTTCTTAGGGAAAGAAACAGGGTGTGAGAGGAGAAGATTAGAGCAGGACCTCGCTGTAGTCAATAAATCCCAAGGAAAAGAAGAGACGGCTATGCTGGCAGAGCTCCCCTCACACTGTAGAACACATAAAACATCATCTCCAGCTAAAAGGGTGTTTGACATTGGAGAAAATTAGATAGATTTTTTTTTATCCAGTGCAAGTCACATGCAAAATAAATTGCAAAGGGCAGCAGCGGGAGCAGCTGGTAAAGGCAGATTAAAAATCAGATTTAGACAAGCATCTTCAGGCAAAAGAGATACTTAGGATTAGGCTGCTAATTTGTAATCACAGATGGGATGGGCCGTGTTGTCTAGGCAGTGTAAATAGGCTGTAGGAGGAGCACCGGGCGCCGCAGACGTCGCATGAGGGAGACAGGAGTGGGAGAATGTGCCAGGAGGAAAATCCCAGGTCCATGGGGACTGTGCCAGGGCTGGCTCAGCCCAGGGCTCGGAGCTGCCCGGGGAGCCCAGCAGTGCCCCGCTCACCAGTACCGGGATGGAGCAAATCACCCCTCGCGCCACAGCACAGAGCTGCTCACAATAAAACCCAGCACATGAATCTTTGGCTCTTTAACAGCCTAGAAGGAAAGATTAGATGCTACTTAAGTCAAACTCCGGAGTGTGCTGAGGCCCTGAGAGCGGGGCAGAGGCGATGCGCACACCTGGGGCAGCCGAGAGCCCCAGAACTCCTCTTCCCCAACATGGGGGTAACTTCAACTCCAGCACAGTCTCTATTTGCTATTTTATGGCCTTGAGTCAGAAATTTTCTGCTGCTCTGTTCCTCAAATACGCTGCAATATTTGTGAATTGATCAGGGTCAGGGCAGATTAAACAAATTGTCTCCAAGTGCCGGTTTTTGCCTTTCCAGGCCCCAGCAGCCCCCGTCTGGTGGAGGGCTGGGGGGCTCCGAGTCTGTGTGTCTGCAGCATCCAGAGAAAACCTGCTTAGCCCATGTCAGACGAGTCCTTTCCACTGTAATCACAAGCATCAGAGAAGTGACGCGTTGCAATCAGTCAATGCACATAATAAATGATTCCAGAGCAGAGGCACCCCCAGTCCCAGGGGGTCTCTGGGTGGCTGGCTGGGGTTTGCTGGGACCTGCTGTCCCAACAGGGTGGTGGGATGCTGAGGGATCCTGCACTCCCAGGCTCCCCTCTCCCACCAGCCCTGGGTCTCTTCCCAGCCTGGGAAGAACAAACCCACCAGGCTTTGCTTGCTCTTGCTGGATTTTCCAGCTCATCCCAGCCCACTCTCTTGTTTTCCAGCTGCAGGCCAGGTCCGGGGCAGGAGCCCCACTCCCAGCCCGGGGGCTGCTGTACAAACTGGACGGATGCACTTGACCAGGCGAGCTGCTGATGGTCACAGCACCAACACAGCCAGGCTGCATGGCAGAGAGAAATAAATATTATTGACCCTCCTGAGTGCTAAATCATACAATCTTAGTGCTTCTGAGAAGCAGGAGGCGCGTTGGCCACAGAGCAGCCGGCTCAGAGCGTCGCCTGCTCCATCCTCGGGCATGGACAGCACGCTGAAGCCGGGCATGCAGTCCAGGCACACGCCTGGAAGGAGCTGGACTTTGCTTCCCAGCTCCTGCTCTGCAGCCAATTGTAAAAACTGCCAAGAATTGGGACATTTCCAGGTGTGGGTGTGGAGCCAGAGCCGGCATCAGCCGGCAGCCCTGGCCAGGACATGGCAATCCTCAAGCGACCTGCTGTTAGATCCACCGGTGGCTCTGCTGAAGGCTCTCTGACAGGGTCTGCTGGGAGGATCGTGTGTGTTCAGCACAAAACATGGAAACTGGGGAGGGAGGTGTAGAACATAGAAGAGGTGATAGGTTGTTCAGCAGTTATCTGTTACCAAGTGCTGCTGGAAGTAATCCCTCGCTGCCACCTTCCAGCAGCTGCCACCTCAGTGCCCTGCCTGGAGAGGGCCTGGGAATGGCCGGGACACCTCTGCGTGGCATGTGTGGGACAGGACCGCGCGGGTCGGTGTCTGCGCTGGGGCAGTGCATGGCGCGGGGTCTGGCACAGCCGCGCTGGCACCGGCTCAGCCCCCAGACCTGGTCACACAGACCCGGGTTGGCCACGCAGCTGCTTCCCACATAAGTGCTTCTGTGGCCGTGACCTGCGGCTGCAATGTGACATCCTGTCTCGACATGGCGGCCCCGCTGTGACAGCTTCGGGAGCGAGGAGAGCAGCCGTAAGAGCAGGCAGGCTGGTGACAGGCTTTTAGCAACACTTTCCTCTGACCCTGCGCACCCAGGGAGCTGCGACGGCTCCGTGTGTCCCCGGAGCCTCCTCCCCAGGATGGATCCCACCACCAGCAGCCACAGCAGCAGCACGCTTGGCTGGACCAGCAAGGCAATTAGAGCAACTAGTTACGATTTCTTCCTACTCTCACGCCTTCGTGCTCTCTCTCACATGCAGACGTGGCATTTGTGCTGCTTCTCGCCCTGGCACAGACAACGTGTGCTGCTCCGGGAACCGCTGGGCTTTGACACCTTTTCCTGCCCTTCAAGCTCCCGCTCCTCTTTCTCACAGCACGGTTCATCAGCTTTGGCTTTTATTTCAAAATGGAACCCCCGGATGTTTCTGAGGGTGCTCACACTGGGTTGTCCCACTGCTGAGTGGTACTCAAAGCCCTCGGCAGCAGAAAATCAGACCCAGGAGCTATAAATCACTTCTGTTCATCAAGCTCCCGAAGCATGAAATGGCCTCGCCGTGGCTCCAAGGGCTGCCCGACCCCACGAGCAGAACGCGGCTCTGCCTGCACTGACCTGCTCCTCCTGTCCCAGCCAGGCTGGGCTCTGCTGGGATACCCATCAGGCTGGGATACCCACCACCATGCTGGGGTCACCCCTTCCCAAGGGATCGCAGCTCTGCCACCAGCTACGCCAAGCTAGCCCGTGGGTAAGCGGCCAAATGAGTTAGTTCTGATCCCATTCTCATGAAATAAAATAACTTCTTCTGAAACTATTTGGAGCAGATGGCCAAAGACTCTGAATTCTCCATCTCCCTTCCTTCATCTTGAAGAACAACTGACACTGAACCTAAAGGGAAAAGCAAACGCCCAAGCCTCTGTATCTCTGAGCTGGAGGAAACCGCTGAAGAAAATATTGGCTTGAAAAAGTGCCAAGGGAAAATATTCTGTGAGCGACAGCAGCATGGTGCTCACGTGCAAGAAAAGAGACAGAAGCGCTGGAAGGAGCAGAGCAGAGCGCGGAGCCGGCAGCCGCCGCGGGAGCATCCCAGCTGGAGCAGCCTGAAACTATGGAACCNGCTGGAGGAAACCGCTGAAGAAAATATTGGCTTGAAAAAGTGCCAAGGGAAAATATTCTGTGAGCGACAGCAGCATGGTGCTCACGTGCAAGAAAAGAGACAGAAGCGCTGGAAGGAGCAGAGCAGAGCGCGGACCTGGCGGGAGCATCCCAGCTGGAGCGGCCTGAAACTACGGAACTGTTTGGGCAAGAAAAACCCATGTCCCGGGGCGGCTTTTTAATCTCCCAGTGACCAGCGAAGAGCTGGAAGCAGGGCACGGGGATGCCTGCCGGTGGTGACAGTTGCCTCCCATGGGCAGTGTCACTGTTTGGGGTGCGGGACACCCCTGTGCCGGGCTGTGCAGCCGCACGGGGCTGCTTGGTGCTGGATGGGAAGATCTTCTCACACAACGCGCTGGTCTCATGCTACAGCTCAACAAGCCCAGCAGGAAGCAGCAAAGCAGAAGTCCTTTCCTCGTATTTTAATAGCATCACAACACTTCAACACACAGATAAGAGCTTCGGGTGACAGTCGAGTGTCATCCAGCTGATTTTCTCTGCCCGGCAGCACTTGTGCCCTTTCCCTGCCTCACCCCTGGCCCTCTCCAAGCCAACCGCCTCGGGCTGCTGGTGTCACGCAGGCAGCTGCTTTTTGCTTTCCATTTCCGCAGCAGGAACCCATTTACCGGCCCCGTACCTCTCTTCCCTGGCTGGGAGCGAGGTGCTTGCCACGGCCAATGCCGGTAGCAGCTCCGAGCATCCTTCCGCGGCAGCCGCGGTGCCCGGCAGAGCTCGGCGGAGCCGAAGCCGTGAGCTGCCCTGACACCGTCCTGCCACGCTGGTGTGCAGCGTTGTGTCCGAGTCTGTGCTAACCAGCGTGTGCAGGCTCTGCGCAGCGCCTGGCACTGGCGATGCCAAGGGTAACTCGGGCCAAAACCCGACTCTTTTTTTCCACGCCGCTTGAAAATCAACACTGGGTAAATTAGGGGAAAAAATGTCATAGCGATAAAAAAACCAAGACATAGAAGCAGAACTGAAGAATCTCTTCTCTAATCACCAGGTAACCTGCCCTGTCTCAGGCAGGGTCCCAGTGATGAGGAGCAGCCAAGCTCCGCTGAAACCACAAAGAATCTTCTCCTGTGCAGTCCTCGTGGGTCTGGGCACAGGCTCTGCAGCGAGTCAGGGGCACACGTCCAGCCCCCAGAAGGGAATTCTGGGTCAGAACTCACTGAAAACAGAAATTCCTGGAAGCTGTCCCCTTTCTTCAAAATATTTAGGAGTTTTGTCAAAAAAAAAAAAAGGCTGACAACACCCAAACGGACTCTTTTGGACTGGCTTCTCTCTCTCTGCAGTTTTCAGCCAACACTTTTCAGTGGGTTTTGGCAGAAGATCTTTGGGTTTTGACAGTTGTTCTTTTCTCAGCGACAAGCTGACATCTTCCACTACATTTTTTTAGAATACTTCTGGTTTGGGGTGTTGGGATTTGACTCAAAGAGAAGAAATTTCACAACCCCTTCAACAACAGAAATGGAATTTTCAGTGGGTCTGGGACGAGAGATGCGGCGGGTCACGGGGAGCCATCAGGAGAGCTCGGGCAGGCGCCGACAGGGAAGGGGAGTGGGGACAGAGCGTGACCTTCACCTTCACGTTCCTTACAGCTCAGCCATGAGAACTGGATTTACTCATCATACTTCAAACACTTGGGTCACCATCACCTTCTGCCTCTGAGGCTGTGAATTCACTGACTCCTGCCAAGGCCTGGGATGAAGCGAGCGGCTGGCTCAGGTTCCTCAGCCGCTGCTCTCGTTTCGTGGTATGCTCTGGTCCGGAGTGAGCATCACCGAGCTCCTCCTCGCACTGCCCTCCCTCTGGAAATCGAGAAGGAATCAGGAAACTCCATTTGATAAACCCACAGCCTTATCCCCCCATTGCACCCACAGGAAAAGCCCTAAATGCACCTTCTCTGCTTGAACTGGACACAAGCGAAGTATCCCGGTGCCCAAGGTCCAGCTCCTGCCTGAGCATCCACCCTTGCCAGCGAGAAGAGGGACTTGACTGTCACGCGTGTGAATCATCAGTATTAATGTTGCCGTGACGTGGTTTTTTACAGTTTATTATATGCAGATGGACTCTGGGAACGTAGTTGTTTTAATTACGGTGAAACACCAGGCAAGATTGGTTACACGAGTCAATAAATCACTCGACTGCACTGATTAAACAGGAGTAATATTTTGAACAAGTGACTGTCTCAGGAATGATCATTACTATATCACATTATCATTCTCTACATGTATATTAAAAACAAAATTAAATGAAGATGTCAAGTTGCAACAGAAACTAGACACTAATTAAAATGGCAGCAGCTAGGTCCTTTCTTGCCTTTCCTGAAAGGTGAAGCTCAGGAGCACGAACCACCGTGAACGCTCTTTGCCGAGCGGCTTTTCCCGTCGGTTCTCGGCTCTGCCGCTCACCTGCACGTGTGGCTGGTGGCTCTGCTCCTGGGCAGCCTCTGCAAGCCCAGGTGACAGACGGGCGACGGATTAGGGAAAATGTTCCTATGGGGCAGAAAAGAAATGGATTTCCATACGGCACGTGCATGTTCTGCCCAGGGAAGGGGTGTGCTCTCCGTGGCTGGACGAGGAGCCCGACCCAAACACCAGTTACATGCCAGTCAACCGCACAAGAGACACAGCTCCACAGACACGGAGCTGGGAGATGTTTGATGGCCCACGTTATAAATGAGGTGAGAGCAGATGATCTAGTGGTCCTCCCTAGTCTCCGAGAAGATGAATTATATCATTCAGATATTCCAGGATAACATTATTTATTTGATCTGATTTTCACAGATAATTAATTTCTCTGAAAGTAACTACTGGTTCCTTTAGGAAGCATTGGCATGTTCATTATATTTATAGCCTCTTCCTAGGTAATTACTAATACATGAAGAATCTGATTATGGTCCCTGCAATGACAGGCAGCCCTCTCTTGGGAGGGATACACCAAATGAGAGAAAAGCCTTTATTAAACTAACTTCCCAAAATAACTATAATGGTGCATCTTAGCCAGTTGCCAGAAAAGATACTAGAGAACATTATCAAGATGAAATACTTTCTGATGAGCATCTTTTATGCCGTGGAGCCTCAGCCAGGTGCTCAAAAGCCTTCCAGCTGACCTGAAGTGAAATCAAACAGCGGGCTTTTGGTCCAGAGCTCGTCAGCTCGCTCCTGCTCTTCCAAAGTACCTGGAACAAGCCGTGAGCCTGGCCTGACTCCACCAGCTCTGCCCTGCCCGGTGCTGGCAGTGCCCTCCTGCCCGGCCCGCGATGCCCTCAGGCGGGGCTGAGCCGAGAGCCGTGCCCAGGCTGCCGGGCACGTCCAGCTCCACACACGCGTTGTCATCCACTGCACTAAATTAATTTTTTAGCACCAGCCAGCAGATGGGGTGTTAAAAGTCAGGAGTGCAATTTGAGGAGTCTGCGGCAGCCTGGAATGTTTCCTTTATTTATTTTTCACTATTCCAGCTTTCCGAGAGTCCTGGCTGACAGGGCGATCGTCAGGGCTGTTACTGGGTAACAAAATGCAAAACCGCAGGTAAAGAAAGCCTCTCCTGCATCGCGTTCATGAAAATACAGTGAATTTTAAAGGTAATTTCTGTGTCACCTGTGTTGACTTCAGACCACATCTCATTGAAACACTATTCAGATATATCTCAAATGTGCTTCACGCTGAGATTTTTAACATTCATTTCCATCCATTTCTCTTTCCTTTTCTTTTGCCTTGTGGGGCTTTGAGCCAGGAACGTCTTCTCTGTGTTGCAGGCTGGGCTGGCTGCAGCAAGGGCTGCTCCAGCTGCACAAACACTGATGTCCACCTCTGTGGGTGCAGCAAACCCCATGAACCGTGCACGGGATGGGTGCCGGGGAGGAAGCAGAGCTGCTGCCCATGCACCATGACCTCCTGCATGGTCCTGCCATGGGGTCAACCCAGCGAGGGACGTTCTCACCGAGGAGCCTGCCTTGCACGGCTGATGTGAGGGGATGTATGTACACGTAGATAAAACATTTGTCATCAACATGAGATTCATCCACCTGATGAAGAATGTGGAGCTGGTGGGACGGCAGAGGGTGAGGGTTAAATAAGTGTAAAGAAAAGAAATTATTTCTGGGAGGCCCAGGCAGGTCTGATGCTCGACTCTGGCTTTGCAGAGCCATTTATCCACAGGAGAGGCTCGTTTAAGCTCTGCTAGTGCAAGATGCAGCAGCTTTAAAAGCCTAAGTGGCACATTAAATAATTCACCGAGCGCCCGGCAGCGTGGTGGGACCCCTCGGAAGGACATTGGGAAAAGAGGCAGTTCATAAAAGCATTTACAGCCCTTCACCAGCCAGGCAGGCATCAATGACAGCCAGGAAGGGGACACAGGGAGATGTGTCCCTGCATCACTTGGGGCTGGACATGGCATTGAACCTGCCAAAGGTCTGCCCTGCCTGGGGCCAGCAGCAGAAGAGAGACCACCCAGCCCTGTGCCACCGCTGGGACCACGTCCCAGGGGAACCTGCCTTTGATGCCTTCTGTACGGCCTCCAATCTCACAGGCCTTGGCTTACAGACCCTTCTTCTCTTCTTAATTGGCTTTTGGGGCTTATTCCTGATTATGTTAATCTCTTCAGGAAAAGCTCTTTTCTAGCCCATTTGTACGTTTGCACCAAGCAGCATTCGGCAAAGCAAGATCTGCATCACGGTGGGCAGGGTGAACGTGGTGTGTCCTCGTGTGCGGCTCGTGAGCAGTTTTTGGGCTGAGAAAGGGGAGAAAGAAACCAGCAGAGCTGGGCTTCGATGTGGGGAGAGCTGCCGGAGCCCTCCACTGCCATGGTCTGAGAGCCCAGGGCTTCAGCTTGTAAATGGAGGTGGTTCTTTCCAGCATGGAAGGCTAGAAGAGGACGGGAGCAGCCTCAGACCTTGCAACAAAGCGGCTGGATCTGAGAGGCTGCCGTGACCCCTCTGGGTGCAGCAGTTCCCGCAGTGCAGAGGGGTGCAAGGAGCGGGAGCCCCGTGGGTGGTGGGGCAGGGCTGCAGCCCCGGAGGTGCAGGATGCCCAGGGATCTGCCCTGCCTGACCAGAGATAGAGGGATGAGACCTGCTGGGAGCAAAGTCCCTGGGGGGCCAGAGAGGGGATGAGCCATGGGCTGAGAGTTGCAGGGATGCAGGTCACCACTGGCACAAGACAAGGCGGCACGGCCCCGGTGAGCCCGGGTCTCAAAATGTGATGGCATCATGCTAGGAGAAAGCTCAGACCTGTGCTCCCCCCTCTCCTTCCCTCACCACCTCCAGTCCCTCTGCATCCAGCTTCAGCTCTGCAATGGTTAAACCGCAGATATTGCCTTTCTGCTCAGTGAACCAAGTGATAGGATTGCAGTTAATGGTAATTTGAACATGTTTGGTCAACTAGAAATACATAACTAGATTGAAACATGAAAATGCCCTATGAATTTATACAACTGATGCATTTGAACGCAGTCAGCTGTTAACTTCATTGCAAGAAAGATGGTAGAAATAATTTGCAACAACCCACACATTTTTTTTATTGAACCTTTGCAAATAGGAATAATGTATCACACGTACCTATACGTCTGCCTCACACCTACATACAGCATCGCCGCTCAGATATTAGAAAGCTGCAGTGTTCAGGATCAGATAGAAGAGGTTTTCAGCTACAAAAGATCTCTCTCATCTGACCTTGCTGCTTTGATTGCCAGAGCTCTCCTGGCAGCTGCGGGCACGCAGTCACGGTCTGCTTCTCCTCCCTCCTGCCTAAGTCAGGGACCTCACTCTTAAGTTTAACTTCGAGCTGCACAATGACCATCAGGCCATCCTGCTCATCTGCACTGCCCGTTAAAGAAGACTCCGCTGGTGTCACGGCCACACGCAGAACAAAGTACCCCAAACCTCCTCCCCACTTGCAGCTGTCAACAAACCTGCCCAAGACACTATCGGTTTTTCTAAGAAGTGCACCAGAGAAATGTAAGCCATGCCTGCCTGTTCTCCAGCTTCCATGAAAGGAGTTGAGAGCAGATCTAGCCGGCATACCCCCACAGAAATTAATTCCTGTGCAGAGCTTGAGCTGTTTCATGCCAGAGGCGCAGACCTGGATGTTTCTGCCAGGTTCTGTTCATGGTGTGGATACCCAAACCTCTCGTCCCACCCCACCCTGCTGGGTCTCTCTTGTTCCCTTGCTGGGTCTTCTCCCTCTTACTTGTCACATTCCCTGCGAGGGAGATGGAGCTCTTGTATGGTCCACCTGTACAGCCCTCATGCGGGTCCAAGGGGGAAAGAGAGAGGATGGAGTCGGGGCGATGCTCGTGCCAAGCCAAGGGATGGGGCTGGGGCTCCGCATCCCTCGCTCCCCAGCTTGAGAGGCTGGAGCCCAGTGAGTTGCCAATAAATGCTCCAGCTTTCCTTATTTAGACTTCCCCATTTTCTCCTCTCATCTTGTTAAAGGATGTAATTTATGTTGTGTGTGTCCATTTACAAGCCATTATATCCTAAATGAAAGGAGAGGCGAAACATATTCTCTATTTAAAGCTTCCAAAATAGGCCTGATTAATATGTCCAATTGATTGTTCAGCTGTTCTACTTGCTAATCTGCAAAAACTAATTAGGCAAGTGGGAAACCAAAATACTGGGTCATTTCCATCATGTGCTAATGAATGTTCCTCAGTTTAGCAAATGTTTTGTTTCTACCATGGAAAAAGAATAACATTGGAGATAGATCTGGCTGCCATATAGAGAAAGCTGTGCTACCAGCTAGATCCATAATTGATAAGTCTGAGGAGATTGGCCTAAAAAAAAATCTGTATTGACTCCCTAGGAAGCCTGTGTTTTGGGCCAGATTGCAAACGAGCCTTCTGGGTTGAATCCATTCAAGAAAGGTGGCACTTTAATCAGATTCCCAAGCTAATGGCCCATTTTTCCCCCTCACATCCCCACCTGAGCTAATAAAGTATTTTTACCCAAAGAATGCTTTCCTGAAAGTGTCCTAGAGGGACTTCAGATATGCTGGAAAGATCCTCTTCTTCCCTATCAGAATTATTTCAGAGATTGTTTCTTTCAACTTTCCATTTGCAATTTGCTGCTGAATAAGTGGATTTACTCTTAGTGCTTCAGTTCTGGAGCATCGGAACATCACATCCTTAATTGTCCTAATTGCTAATGAGGCTGGTGGGAGCTGCGTGATCTCAGGCTCTTGCTACCTTAAAATGGGCACCTGAAAACGCAGACACTAAATGTGGATGACTGCGAGTCAGAACGGGAAGGCAGAGAACGAGAAAGCTGTGCAGGATCCGGGCGGAATTTGCCTGCAACCCAGCAGCAAGGAGAAGCCAAGTGCTCATCTCTGAGTTTCATTAAGCCAAGGAGAGTTAGTTGAGATGCAAATGTATGCACTTTGTAAACAACCCTTTTTACTGCAGGTTAAAAGCCAGTTTCTAGAATCACATACAGAGGAGACAATTAAAGCACCCCCAGCCTGCGACTGGCATCAGCTCAGCACGAGCAGCCCGGCTGCCGGAGAATAAAGAGCCTTTCCTTGATCAGCGTTATCCTCTCTTGTTTGATCTGGAACTTACACAATGAATATCTAATGCCAGCGTGCTCAAGACCCAGGACTCCTTAAAACTGAATAACCGATTCCATTAAAAGGGCATTAGCTCTGTATGCTCATAATTAATCTCCTCAAGAGAACTAATAGTTCAAAAGACTTGTACGGAGCAAGGACATTTTACATCACACAGCTCATTTTTCCTAATTAATTAATTTAAAACGATCTCTAGAGCCAAGTTTTGTGGCATAGAACCTTTTCACCCCACACACGGGGAAAATAAATAGCTCTCAGCCAGCTACTACACTGTGTTCCCGCAGTCCTGGCAGAGCGGAGCACGAGCACGGGGTGCGCCGAGTCAAGAAAAGGCTTTTCAGGAGCCGCCACCCGCGCTGGAGCTGGGACAAGTCAGAGCAGCATCTGTCTCCTGTCATTCTGCAGCCCTGCTCCGTCCCCTGGCATTCTCCTCCAGCATTTCAAAGCAGAGAGAGCGTTCGAAACACCCTCGCTGCCGACCTTGGGCCCTTCACAAGCGTGTTTTGGAGAGCAACGGCTCTTTGCTCGCAGACACCACGCAGCCAGCCGCTGAGCCGGGCTGTGGCAAGGAGAAGACGAAGGTGACCGCTCTGGACTGCGTGAACTCCCTGCAGCACCTTCCTGCAGTACTCGCTCTTTTGTTTTTCCCTTCATGACATTCTCAGTGAGCATCCTGCTCTTTCGCCACAGCCAAGTCCCAGGAGGTGCTGACCCACTGGCCAGGCTGCAGCTTCCCTGGGACACCCACCTCCCCGGGGCCTGGGTACCGCAGGAGGGATGCTGCAGGGATGCTGTGGGGATGCTGCAGGGATGCTGTGGGATGCTGTGGGATGCTGCAGGGATGTCTGCTGCATGGGCAGCAGCCACTCTCATGTCCTGCTTGGTTTCCGTGCCAGCGACCTCAGCACTGCCTTGATCTGAGCATTGCCAGTGGTGTGACGAGCGGAGCACATCAGGTGGCTGCTCTTCCAGGGAGCCCCAGCACAGGGGATGCCAGCAGAGAGGGATGGGTGATCCCGAGCAGCACCGCTGCCCCGCCTGAACACCAGCTGTCGAGCAGGACAGCTCTGCCTGTGGATCCCAGTGCTCCCATGCATTCCCAGTCTGCGCAGGGAATGGCAGCTCCGTGCCCACGCTGCCAGGGCTGTGCCGGGGGTGGGGGGGGGCCAGGCGGGACAGGGAACTGGGGGAAAAGGGGGAAACAGGGGCTGCCTGCAGACACCCGGGTGCCGCTGTGCTGAGGGCTGGAGCCCGGGCGCTGTGGGTGGACGTTGGAGACCCGAGGGGCTGTCTCCATGGGAGAGGATGACTTCTTTCACCATGCTGGCAGGCGGCAGGAGCACAGGCAGGAGGGCACTGATGTTACCTGGAGATGCCAGAGGAAGCATCACTCACAGGAGAAGGAGGTGAGCAGGGAATTCTTCCTGACACTCCTCTGCTCAGCGGCTAAACTCCCATTATCGAAGGTGGTATTGCTGCGCTCCCTTGCCAGAGAAAACTTTTATCGTGAGCACAGAGCTCTGCGTAGCTGATTATATAGATTACTTTTCAGAACATGATTTTGATCCTGATGCTGCTTCACTGGGTCAGTAAATAGAAAGTGCTCTCAGAGAAAAACGGCCTTTTTTAATAACTAACAAAACGCTATTGCTGCTGATGAGAGAAGCCACCCAGAGAGCGCGGTATAGCACATATGATACATAACTAACCACAAGTATCATCTGCTAAATTGAAAACCGCAAGGCTTGCTGCCTGAACCAAACATTACCGTGGCGTTCCGCCGCGGCCGCGCCTCCGGGGGTGCTCACTTAGCTGGATGTTGCCATCATCTTTAAGTTATTTGATTAACTTGTTATAATCGGAATTGAGAAAGGAGTCATTTTACTGAAAAGCAAAGCCACAGGAAAGATGAAAGCAGCAAACACAGATCCCCAGGCAAGCCTTTGCTGCTCAGGAGAACCTGGCAAGGTGTTCCAGAGGGATCCTCAGGGATCCCCGGTGGGAGCTGGGGCTGGAGGAGCGCAGAAGCCGGCGTGTGAAACACCCACACCCCGACCTCAGCAGCGCATTCCCCCTCCGCCCTCCTAAAGGGAGAAAGCAAGTGCATTAAAATTGCAAAGAATGGGGGGTTTCGCTGCTTAACTAGGAAGGACTCAGACACTGCGAAACAGCCCCAAAAGGGACTGGTGAGAATCAGGGAAAACATCCTTCTTGTAATTAAAAGGCATTTCAAATTAAACAAAATTGCTCATTATGCTCAGAAGCAGGTATGGGATGATCGCGGTGTATGCCGGGCTACAAACACACCTTATTTACAGTAGTGCCTAAAAGAACGGACAGTCTTTAATAGCTGCTGCAAATGCTACATAATGATTTTCTGTTATTTAATTCTTCAAGAGGTTTGATAGCTTTCCATAAGTCAAGGTTTATTTGCCTTCCCTTGAATGTCACACATAATTCTTTTGGAAATGTTTATTTGCCTAATGCAACTTTTAGTGTCCAGGTTATTTATTCCTTCTATTTGTCAGCTAAAAAGAAAGCTGCCTTTAGCCTCAAGCCTGATTACTTAAAGTAATACGGTGGCTCAGGCTCTTTCATCTTCTCAGTGTGACTGAAATGCATTTACAGCTGAATGGCTTATCACAAAAAAAATATCTAATTTTTAAAAGTATACTACATTTTAATACACTTTGCATTGCACATCGGTAATCTGCAAGCTAAAACCTGATCAGAAACATCTATTTTGTTAACTGCGAGGATTAACCAATAAAAGGAACATATATAAGGAAATGCAGAATGAGGGAAGTGCTGTTTTTTCATCACTATTATTTATGTGACAAGCCCCCACGAGGCCTCGCTCATCGCACCTCCGTGCAGACATGGAAGGTCCACATACCTACGATACCAGCGTGGTACCGAGTCCATGCCCCAGCTGAAAGCTGCTCATCAGCCCCACACTTTCCCCACGGGCACTGGAACAGGCTGCCCAGGGAGGTGGTGGAGTCACCATCCCTGGAGGGCTGTAAAAAACAAGTAGATGTAGCACTTGAGGCTGTGGTTTAGTGGCTAGAGAGATGTTAGGATGAAAGTGACTTGATGATGCTGGTGGTCCTTTCCAACCATAATGATTCTATGACTCTATGACCTCGCCTCGCAGCCCCCGGCGCTGCCCCCGCTCCGCTTCCTCGGCTTTTCCACTAAAACTGCAAAGGTCTGAGCAACCCGCCCCACTCTCCTTCCCTCTTCCCCCAGTTCCCGGGCTGGCGGGTCCAAGACAGTCCATGATTCGCACCATGTTTCCCCATTAAAGCCCCCCCAGCTCCAGACAAAGCCCAGGGCCACTGGAGTTCTGCTGCGGGCACACGCAGCGCGGTGCTGCCAGGAGCCCACCCGCCCGCCGGCCTCCACAACACAGGGCTGCTAAAAAAAAACTTAACAAAAATCCTGCTAGAAGAAATTACTGTATGTCAAAAGTAATCCTTTGCCCCCGGACTTTCTGCTCCCACTGGGAATGAATCATCTTTCGGCATTAAGCAGCCACAGCTTTGTTATTAACAATCAATACCATTAAAATACACCTAAAACTTGACTAAATGCAATTACCGCGCATCAAAGAATATTACAGCTTAAGGGGTTTCAGAGGCCGCTCAGCGAAGATCCTCTGCTCCCTGCACCCACATGGAGCCACCTCTGTCACCCGAGCGAGCCGGGCAGTGGGACCACGAGCAGATGCTGGGGATGCTCGGTGACAGCGCCAGGGGATGATGAGGCTGCTGCGAGCCCAAGCACCATCCTCCCGCATCCATCAGTGCCGCCCAGCGCCGACACCTCGGCGCGGGGAGCTTAATTTAGACGTCCAACACCGCAGAATTAACTCAGTGCAAAACAGCAATTAGCATAACAATGCTTCCTGCAATTAGGTAAAAAGGAGCTCTGTCCAAGAGGAAATTATAGAGCGAGGTCTCTTGGCATCGCCGCCTGCGAGCGGCGGGCTGGCTGGAGGGCTCGCTGCCGCTCGGCGTCCTGCCTTGTCACCGGACGCAGAGGAGGGTGGTTTGGGGAGGGGGGACAGATCCTGCTGCCTGGAGCCGTGCTCTGATGCGGTGTTTGCGCACGCGTTGGAAACACAGCTTTGTGCCCAGTGAGAGAATGAATTAGGCTTTGCGAGCAAGCTGTCACCTGCTCCGAGAGGTGTGAAAAAATTATGAGCTGCATTGTACTGAAAACTACAAATAGTGCTTACTCCCAGGAATAAACACATACATTTGAGCTATGAAGTTGAAATTAAGTTGTATACAGAATGTAGATTTATTTGGTGGGCTTGGGAGGAATTGGCATATTATAGAGTTTCACCCCTGGAAATGAAGGCTCCTGCCCATCATTCATAAAAACAATCACATCCATTACCCTGCTTCCCCCACGGCTCCAGGTATTTACGTCCAGCCCCATCCACTCCTTCCAGAGCCAACTGGAAAGGACCAGAGGGCCCGGCCACCGCGGGGACCTTGGGCACAGCTGGCCCAGGGGCTCGGCCACTGGCCCTTTCAGCCACGAGACCTCAGGGCCAACGTCTTGAAATGATGCCCCTGGAAGGGTTTCGATGGGCTGGCAGGAGCGTCCTGCTGAGCACCTCGGCCCCCCTCCAGCCCGGGCTCCAGGAGCAGCCCCGGGAGCAGCCCTGGCTCCTTCCCCTTCCCTCCTCCTGCCCCGTCACCCTCAGCCTGAGCAGTTCATGCCTCGTTTGCTTTCTGTGCTCTTAGTGCAGGCAGAACAGATGGAGAAACGTTACCTATTTTTAGCCTCTTACACTGTATGTAGTATTTTCCCTTGGATGAGGCTGTCACAACACCTCCTGCTCCCTGTGCCAGGCTGGGCAGCCGTGGCTGTGGTCACACCAGGGACATCCAGAAGCGCACAGAGCTCCTGCTGGGACAGCTCTGCCGGGGACGTTCAACTGTGACAATAAATCCATCTGCCAGCAAAATGGCCAATTTATGCCAGTAGCAGGCGGTTTATTTTTTGTGATGCCATTCCCACTTGCTGGGTAAGAGCTATTTCTGTAGGGAAAGAAAAGGCAGAAGGCAACATGTGAAACCTCCGAAGACTGACTAGTCTTTCCATGGAAACCCACAATCCTTCCTTCCACTTGCCTGTTTTTCCCTAGAAGCAATAGTAACATTTTTTCTCCTGAACAAAATCAACAGGACAGCATTTTCATTGAGCCCAAGCTCAGCCTTGGGCTGCAGCCCCCCAAGAGCCCATCACTCCCTCACCAGGACTATGCCTGCATCCAGCCACCATCCCAGGACATCTCTGCTGCAGCCCCAGCTCCTCCTGCACTCATGAAGTCCTGATGCTCTGCAGGGAGAAACCCGATGGATCCTTTGTTAGCTCATTGCACCCATCACTGCCTTGTGGGTACAAATCAACCTTCAGCAACCCAGGAAAGAGCAGAGGGTGGTGTGGGCTGGGAACCAACTGTTGCCCAACTGGTGGACCAGGGCTCCTCCAGGTTCTGTCCCATTGATAACGTGTCATCCACATGCAATGGGGTGGACAGCAGAGTCCTTGGGTGGTGGCAACGGCAGCTTCTGCAAGTCTTGGGGATGCCTGGGCTTATGGATCTGGTCTCTTCAAACTCAGTGGAAAATCCGTAGTCCTTTTCCGTTAGCTTCAGACCCTAAAGCAACCATCTGGTGTGACTCCCCAGCACCGGTGGTTTCTCTCCCCCTCTCTTTCACCAATGACTGTTATTATGACCAGCAAAATGGTCCTTTTGAAGGATCTGCTACTTCTACATTTAATTGCTCTTGCAGCTGGAGGAGGAAGTCCAGAGCACTGAAGGTTTCCAGGATCTGTTCCTTCTAACAGTTCCTTACCATGGGCGGAAGGACTCTCAGTTTGCTCCAGAGAACCCCGCTCATTTTGCCACATCAGCCATGGCCCCAGAGCTGCCCACGCTGATGGCCGGTGACTTGCATTACGGTTTGTGTCCAGCCAGAAGTCTGGTGATGAATCTGGTGAGAGGGACAACAGGCAGTGCCGGGACAAGCAGCAAGGCCAGCGGAGACATCTCCATTGTTTCTCGCTGAAGGCCATAGGAAAGAAAAACCACTTGTAGAAACCTCATTATTTTGATTTAAAATATTTTTTTGCAGCTGGTTGGTCATGAAGGAATGCTTAAAATTCTTTTTAAAATCAGAGTTGCTTTTTCCAGGCCCCAACTGTGCCAGGAGTATGATGTGAACATCCTGGGTTTGCTGTAACAGTGAAATTGCTGAAATCAATCAACCAGCAGCAAATCTGTGTATCCAGGAGGGATCTGAAGGTTGCCAACGCAAAGCATTATTGTTTTTAAAATAACTGTTAAAAAATGCACCATCTTCAGCATTAAAATCACTTCTCTTAACACACATCTCGTTGACATGTTTTAACATGGATTATTTGCCTTGTGAAATCTGCACCAGCCTGGAGCTCAGCCTGCCGGGGCTTCGCCACGCAGTCTGCCCCGGAGAAGAGGTGGGGAGGGGAAATCACAGAATTGCTGTGGTTGGAAAGGTCCTTTACGATCGAGTCCAACCATTGTCTCTCTCTACCAGGCCACTTCTACACCATATCCTTGAGCACCCTGTCTAGACAGCTTTTCAATACACCCAGGGATGGGGACTCCACCACTTCCCTGGGCAGATATTGGTGCATGGAGGTGATTTGAAAATCACGGGATAGAGCAGAGCCCTGAACAAGAGCCCAGAAGGACAATCCTGGGCATCGATGCTCCCAGTGCCCTCCCTGGTCACACAGCCCCGAGCACGGGATCCCGAGGATGGTTTGGGGGGACGAGAGCCAGCCTCCCCCCCACCTTTGCTATTTTAAAGCCTAAAATCACAAACAAGGGGAAGGAAGCTGAGGATCTGCAGAGGGGCTACTATGTAATTAATCTTTAAACATTAAAAACTAAAATTATATCTTTCTTACTGAAAACAGGCATTTAAGAGCTCACACACCTGGAAGCATCTCAAGGGTAATGGCAGCCACTCATTAAAGCAGACAAAGGAAGCACGGGCTCTAATTTGTCTGTAGTCGACTGTCTTGGGCTTGAAGGCCATGGAGTTGGTGAGAAATGCTAGTGAAGTAATGAAGAAATTAAGGGGCTTCTAAAATAAAGCAAAATGATTTTACCTCTGCTGCATGAGGTTGATCTAAATATAAACAGAAAGGAAGGAAAACCCTGTGCTACTTATCTAAAGCATTAGAAAAAGTCTTCAGAATTGATCCTTGCACTTTATTTTCTGATTTTTATTAAGTAATTCTATCATAATAACCAAATTTATGAAAACTTTCTTTCACTTCCTCAGCTTTTAATATTTTTCTGTAAGTATTTTATTTAAAGAGACCCACGTTCTCGTCCAGAACAATTCACCTAAACCAGCCAGTGAAATGGTGTCACTTCTCAGTTTCTTTTAAAGATTAAATCTTCCCAAGGACATGCATGTTGGAGGTTTTGGTAGACTCTAGAGGTAAGAAAGAAGCTCCCATCCCATCCCACCCCAAAAGCAGCAGCAGTTACCAGCTCAAAGCATTCACCTTTTAGGACTTAACGTTTGCCTCAAGAAAGGCCACTGAAATCAAAGGATCATTTCAAAGGATTTTAGAGTTCTCCCTACAGCTCTGGAGCCTGCAAAATGCTAAAGGGCAGGAGACCCCATTAGATTCTCTTCTCCAGAGGCAGAGCAGATCCTTCACAGAGCGTCCCCGGTCGCTGCTGCCGTTGCAAGCCCTAACCAGCCCCGCAGCGAGCATCCCCCTCCCCGCCGCGCAGGACCCCTCGTCAGCCTGGCTTTCAGCAGGGACGAGCATTCCACTCAGCACCCCGAGGGGAAGAAAGCTTTTGAAATCTATGGGGTTCAAAATGGCCTGTATGGATTTTCTCTTTCCTTTGCATGTAAGGATGGAGATTACACGCTCATTTCTCAGAAGCCGAGGAGCTGCACACAAAAGCCTTAACAACGCCTATTGTCGGGAGAAAAACATTCCCCATCCATCTTCGATCAGCTTCATCCAAGCCCTTTGAAATCTTGATTATGCTCCAGTACAATGAGGAGTACATGATGATGGGGGATGCCATTAGGGACAGAATCGAGAGGTGAGCGTTTCATTATGATGAGAATACAGGATTATTTGCCTGCAAAAAGCAGAGAGCTGCTCCCGCTCCGCAGGCAGTTCCCAGGGTGCAAATAACCAGGCCCGGGCTATTCACAGAAGCAATTTCTCCTCCAGACAGTTCCCTTTCTCACCAGCTCCTGGGTTCAGCTAGGACAAAGAGGATCTATAGAGAAGCGTGTCGGAAATCACACAGCATTGGCTTTTGGGGCTCCGGGAAACACCCGCTATCCTTCACTGAATGTCTCTCAGTCGCTTCGGAAGCATTTCCATTTTTCAGATGTGGTAACATGCAGCTGATTCCTCGAGGTACGGCCTCTGCACCGATGCCCTGCTCGTTCTTTAGTGACTTACGGTGCACTTCTCTGCCTGCACTAACGCCGTACTGCATTCCCGTTAATGCCGAGTTAATTCTTCACTATTAGTATCCAGAGATTTAATGATTGGCTACTTACGTTAAAGTAATTATTTTTATTGTCAGTCATGTAAATCTAGTGAAATAATGAAGCATCAAGAGATTAGACACTCGGTACTAATAACCATACCACACGGGTAATAACAGTAATATAAACAAGGTATGGGAGACAATAAAACACATGACAATTTATTTCCATACTTGATGCAATGACCTTCATGACTGTCTCCCGAGTTAGGGAATGACTTATTTCCTTCCACCGAGCGAACACGTTGTATTGTGGGACTTCTCTTATGTCTTTGTCACCCCTCGCACTCCCTCCCTGTTGAGATACGATGCTCTCACAGCCCCTGCGTTTAGACAACGTGCAGCTGAGGCACAGGGAGCTTCGTCCTATGAGAGATGTGATGGTCCTTCCTACCAACAGCCACTAACAAAGCCTGGTAAGGATGGTCACGTCCCACCTGCCTACATATCCCACCCAGCAGAACAGGAGGGCGATTCCTGGCACCTTCTCACGAAAGCACCACCTCCCCTGGCATCGCCCTGCCTGTCCCAGAGCCACGGACAGGACCAGTGTCTGGAGAGTGGGTGATGCTCTGCTCTGCATCACCCGCCAGCCCACGGAGTTTAGCCTCTTGTGGGTACCAGACGGAGCACAGGAAGGCAGCAATTACAGAGCGGTGGCCACCTCTGCCAGCACCAGCCGCTCCTGATCCTGTGCTGAGCTGTGCGAGTGACCATTTTGAGTATCTGTGTTTGCAAAAGATTCACCAGGGTGTGGGACAAACCTCTTCCAGCTTAGAGATGCCAATGGAGATGATGCCCCTTTGTGAAGCTCTGCATAACCCCCCAGCCAGGGACTGTCACCCCTCCCAGGAGCTCACAGTCTCCACAGACAAAACCAAGAAGAAAAACTGGTGCCCAGATGGATACAAGCTGCTGGGGATTTCCCTGCTATGGATGAGCAGATCCACCAGCACACAGAGCCTTTAGGGCAGACAGAAGATGCTGTTGGAGCACAAATCTTATCCTCCTGTCTGGCTCACTCTATGGTTCTGGGTCCTTTTTGAGCCTGGAAACCCACTGCACTTTGGTTTTGTGCTGCTAAAGTTGATGCTTGTGGCTCAGATCAAGGCCAGGCATGGCTTTGATCCTCAAATCCCACACTGGGAACAAGAAGATGTGATTTTCTTCCTTAGCAACTAGGGCTGCACCAGGTCCAGATCTTCCCCTGCTGCCACCAACACGGCCCGTCCACCCTGCACCAGCCTCGTTCCCTCCCAAGCCACCCTGCCCACTCCTAGAGCAGAGCCCCCACCTCAAAGCACCCAAACCCCCAGAAGCCAAGCCAGGACCTATCTGTGGGACCAGGAATCACGTCACGCTGGCTCCAAAGGCCGTTCCTGATGGTGTGCTTCTCCCCAAGGCGCGCAGCTCAGCAGAACCAGAGCCCTCGGGGTGACAGCGGCTGTTGGTTATTTAACTTCGCCGGGGAGGAGAAGGAGTGGGTGAGTGTCATTAGGCGACAGTTTGAGATTGATGAAGTGGATAATGAGAGACGCAATGACATTATTTTTGTACCTCACAAGGCTGCCTGTGAAGTGATCGCTTCTCCAGCACCTCCTCGCACGCTCAGCACCGCCCAGGAGAGCCGAGAGCAGAGCCCCAGCTCTGCTTCCTCCTCTCCATGTACAGCACTGGTTGTTTCTTTTCAAAACGTTCATGATTTTGGTAAATGACCGGACAATAGAAAGTGCCTACAAACCCCAACCAGGCTGTGGTCCGGTGTGTTCCCGAACGCTGCTGCGCGGCCCCTCGGTCTCCCCGCGCCGCGGCAGCAGGGCTGGTGCTTTCTGCAGCCGGCGCACGACATGAATAGAGTCAAGCAACTGAAGCTGGAACTTAATGAAAACCCAGGCGTGCTCCTCTTAGTTAGGATCGTCCATTTGCTATTCAGCTCAACCTGTACGTTGGGAAATTAGCCGCAGAATTCATTTTCTCAGGGAACGTCAGTTCAGATCTCAAGCTTGTTTCTGAGAAACAGTTTTATCTCCAACTATGCCACTTAGAAGAAGCAGGAGAACATTATTCCCCGAAAATGAGATGACAGGTCTTTCTGTGGCTTGTGTTAACAGCACTCTCTGTAATCACAAGAGGGGCTGGAATAAACTGCTTGGGTTTAAACCCTCCCAGTTCCCAGCTGGGGAGCTGCGAGGCAGCAGACCCGGCCCAGCCTCGGCTGGCGCGTGGCATCCGTGCCAGGGCAAGGGGAGCTGGCGAAGCTGGGCACGCTTGGCACTGGGAGTGTTACTGATGTCCTGGGCCTCCCCCAGCTTTTTGCTGTTAAAACATTCTGACCTGTTACAACCCTGGCATCCTTAAAACACCCCTCTCTCGTTTAACGAGAGAGGCTTTGCCACAAGGAGCCCGACAGCCCCTTTGTTCCAGCCCCAAGGGGTGAGAAATTGCTGACCCCTGGAGTGAAATCCTTAAAATCATTAGTGACTGCTTTGGTGGTGGACGGTTACACACAAATTTCTTCTCAGTGATTAATTTGATCACAGTAAATGGTTCCACTGTTCATTTTGTGGGAGCTGATGAAATAAGAGAACTCGACTCTTTTCTGAGTTACATTCCTGAAAAGCAAATTTTTGGCACAAAGCAAAAGTTTAATTCAATTACAAAATTAAACTCGCTTGTACTGGAAGAAGAAGGGCTTCCTTAAAAGTGTCAGGAGACCAGCCATGGAAAAGAAACAGCCCTGCGGCACCTGGGCTGCCGGTCCCAGAACCCAAGCCTGGAACAGCGAGCATCAAACACAGCGAAACTCGGTGAGCATTCAGTAAACCTGACATCTGTTCCTGCTAATTATTCCTCAGTTTAATATGACCGAACAAGGGAGTAAATAATCTGTTCCTTCACAGAAATCTCCATAGAGGAAAACTTAATTTGCTGGGTAAATGGCACCTTACAAATTGTTGCCTTGCACCATTTCTTTGAAATACAGTATTGGTTTCATTCCCAAGCGGTGAAGAGATGGGAGCACCCAGGACTAGAATTAATCGTATTTTTTCATTTTTAATTGTATGGACTGGGGTTTGGGAGCACTGGGCAGCTGGGTCAGGGGAGCAGAGGGATGGACACACAGAACCCTTCGGCAGCCGGCCGCCCTTTGTGGAGGGAGCTCTGGGGTGCCCGGGGACACGGAGCCCTGTGGTACCGAGGTGCTGGACACATGGTACCTTGGGGGGGGGCACAGCCCCTCCGGCATTGCAGAGGATGGAGAGCGTGTCTGATGTGGAGCCCTTGCAGAACTGGGGAAGGACAGCAGAACCAGCAAGTCTCTTGGCTGTGGGGTCCAACCTGTACCTGTGTTTGACAAGCGGCTCCCATCACTTCTGTCCTCTCAGTTCAGTTAAAGAGATTTTCTTTAAAGGCTCCTCCTTCTCCTATTCAGCAAGCTGATGATCTGAAAGCTTTCACCCCTCCACAGACCAAGAAAGCTGCACTCCTCCAAAAATGCCTCAGAGCTACATCATACCATCATGAGAAAATGTGAAAAAAGTCACAAACAATTATTTATCGACTCATAGTTTAAGAAAACGTTTTTTCCTCTCTCTAACAGAATAAAAGGAGATCCAGGCTCTAATACTATTTCTCCCACTCTCCAATCAATAACTTCAACAATAATTCAGCCTCGCTCACCCCAGGCCACATATCCAGCCTCATTCTTCATCCAGCCTGGGAGAAGAAGAGGAGGCTGAATTACACCAACCACACTATATGCAAGCGATGTGAAAAATTCCACAACCCCCCTGCACCCAGCTGCTCGCTCAGGCAGTAAATCCAGCGGTGGTTTCCCGGAGTGCCACATCACACCTGGCAAAGCGCGTTCCCTTCGGCTGGAGCAGATGTCTCATGGGAGACAGAGGCTCCTCCGGTATGACAACCAGCACGGGGAGCTGGGGCAGCGTCCTCCACGCTCCACGGTGCCAATATTTCAGCACATCCAGTTTCCAGCTGCCTCAGGAGCCACCACGGTCCCCGTGCTGGGGCTGAGCAAAGTTTTGCTTGACAAAAATCCTCAGCCCGGTGGGACGGCGATTTCTGATGCTGCCATTGCACGTACATTTATTTTGGTGGTCTCAGATAATCAGCTCTAGGATCCACCAGCTTCCTCCTCAATATCGAAGGGCTCATAGGAGTTGGGTGGGAGACGCTCCCCTCACTCCCCACTGCGAAGCTTATCTTTGGAGATCTCTCAGGGAGATCACTGGGGGGAACGTGAAAGCCAATAATTAATAAGCCATTCCAATAACTGAGATTTTCTAAAACCATAAGCTTTGATTCTGGAAGGTCTCAAAAGACTCCCAGGCTGTGCTACAGGCACAATGATGCTGAGGACGCCATGGATGCCGAGGCCACGTCACCCCTCTGCCCAAACCCTACCCAGCAACACAGAACAGCTCCTCGTTAGCCTCATCCTCATCACCTCCCCTGATGAGCATTCAAGCCAGATCTGTCACCACGTCCACCCCCGCACCGATGGCCACAGCACCTGCTAACGAAATGTCCACGAACATCCAAGCATCACCGCAGTGGTTTTGTTTTACAGAAAGCGATGTCCCCACCATCCTTATTAATATGATTAATAATTAGGAAAAAAACCCGTATCTCAGCTCAGGATAAAATAAATATGTGAATAAAAGACAGATCTAATAAACCTGGACAGAATTTATGATTTTTTCAGACAGCGCTTTGCAAGAGATAATGTTGCACAGTAATGCTGATTTGCTGGATGGGAACCATATAATTTATCCTGTCAGTGAACATAAGAAATCTTATCTATACTGGGGATGACTGATGGTCTCATGAAAACTGGCAGGGAAGCAAATAAAATAATTTTGTCCGTTAAAATATATCTAATTATCATGTCCTTGTTTATGACAACGCACGAGGGTGAGGACTGTGTCAATACCTACAATACAGATTTCTGGTTTATTCTGAAAGTTCCTTTTCATTTCAAAGTTTTTGAATTTCTAAAGCTGGTAATTATAGCTGCTAGTTGTTTGCTCTGACGTAAGCTCTTCTTCACAAGAACAGCTCAGCTACCTGAACTGACACAGCTTTCCTCAGCCAGATCTGCTGGGAACTCATCCATGTAAAAAGCACAAGCTCAGGTCAGCTCAAAGCTCAAAGAACCTGTGAGACAGACGGTGCCTGTGCCGGGAGGGTCAGGCGGGCTTTGGGGAGCGCGTTCGTGTGCCTGTACAAGCACTTGCACACATGGACGCGGGTGCTTGGCTGCTCCCATCACAGAGCTCAACGGCTCCTGAAAGGCTCCTGCATGTCTGTCTGTCTGTCCTGCTCCCCACACCACTTGGCCATCAGCGGGCCAGGCGCCCACCCCTCTGCGCCCTGCAGAAACCCCGGCGCTGTCAGGAATCACAGCTCCCTTGGGCAGACACAAAGCAGAGGAAGATGAAGCAGCTTGGCCCTGGGGGAGCAGGATCCCCCGGCTCCCAGGGCATCTCCTTCCAAGAGCATCCCTCCCAGAGCATCTCCCTCCCAGAGCATCCCACCAGCTCCCGAGGGCTGTCCGTGGTGCAGAACAGGGTGCAGGGCAGAGCTGTGCAGTGGGAAGGGGGAGGCAGGACGATGCTGGAGATGCTCTCGGAGGACAGGCGCAGCAGTAGCGATGCTGCGGCCGGCTCGGGATGGCAGCAGCCCCCGTGCTGCTTTCTACCCTCCACTGTAGCGATTGCATGCACAAAAGCACAGTTTGCCTCCGCAATATGTTCTGCAAAGCGTTATTCCTGCCCGTATCAGCAGCGACATTGGACTCGTAGCTGGTAAGGGCTGCTGCCCGCTCCTAGGGCTGGCAGAGGACGCGATGGAGGCGATGCCGCACAGACCTGCTCAGAGAAACAGCCACTGCTCCTGCAGAATTATTCCTTCCCCTCTTCCTCGGAGACTAAAACAGAGCTAATTAACATTTTTCCCTGAGAAAAACTGGTCCCAGCTGAAAGCAACTCTTCCACAGAAAAATACTGCCGTGGATTAAAGTCTAAGAGCTTTGACAGAAATTAGCGTTTTCTTTTGCTTTTGGATTTTTAGAAGG
This sequence comes from Eurystomus gularis, assembly GCA_013400335.1. Lineage (NCBI taxonomy): Eukaryota > Metazoa > Chordata > Aves > Coraciiformes > Coraciidae > Eurystomus > Eurystomus gularis. The sequence goes on along the minus strand of VZZY01020375.1, from coordinate 393,381 downwards.
AAAAAAATCTGTAGTTTGATATTGCTCTTCCTAATTTCCCCCTCTATTATTGAAAGAATACACCAAAATGAACATGTGTAGAGAGAAAAAGGAGGGTTCCCATCACATTTCTCTACAAATTTAGAAGTTACTGACTCGGAGAAAAAAGCAGGAGAAAGCATTTATTCATTTTACGTTAGACCGTGGCAAGAGAGAGGAGTCTTCATCGACAAAACCCTGACAAATCTTAAAATAAGAAGTGCTGTTTCTTTTTTAACTTTCTGGAACAGGAACACATTTTCAAGTCGCAAACGTTTTTCCCCTCACTGGTGTTTCCACTTCCCGCTGCCGTGGGCGGCTCCTCGTGCAGATGACCCCCCAAAATGCCGGTTGGTCCCGAGGTCCCGCGGGGGTAACCCCGGCAGCAGACACCGCGCGCTGCGGCACATCCCGGCACCAACGGGTCCTGGCACCGCCCCGGCCCCCACAACCCCCTCCACCGCCACACCGTCCCCGGGCTTCTAGACATCCTTCCTCGCCCCGCTCTTCTCGCTTTAATTCAGGGCAAGAAGATTTTTGTGCCAAGGGTATTTCAAGACACGGCACTGCTGGTGCGGCGCTGGCTGATCCAGCCAACGCGAGGTTGTCTGGGGCTGCGAGGGGCAGCGGGGTGGGAATTTGGGCTGTCAGATGGTCCCCAGGCTGGCCCCAGAACAGTGTCACATGTGAGGGAGAGAGGAAGTAAAGCAAACAGAATGGAGAAGTCAAAAAGCAACATGCTGACATGAAGAGCTATAAAAAAAAAAAAAAAAAAAATCACTGTTTGCTGAAATTCTTGGAAAAGAAATAGAAAATGCTCTTACATCTTAAAAATCACTGCAGCTCAGAGCTCGAAAGGTCACAGGTTTTGCATTTTCCTTGCTGCTGGAAGGTCTGCTAATCACTAGTTAAGCAGGGTTCATTGGTGAGGAATGGTTTCAGTGGCAGGGCTCGTTCCTCGCCGAGAAGAGTGGAGCTAGGTTAATAACACCTTATTCTGCAGAAAATTCCACTTCGCTGGAGCATGTGTGAAAAGGGCTTTGATTTGAATAAGGATTGATACCAGACCTGCAAAGCAGGGCAACCAAACCAGCAACAAAACGAACATTTATAACCAAACTACCGAGCTGTGTGCTAAATTGTAAACTTCCCACCCAAGCTGATTAGTTCGCAATAATCTGAGGAAAAGGCTTGTGCTTTCTGCCCGGCAGAGATATATTGTCAGGTCATAAAGCCTTCCTGGGGCTGGAGCTGCATGTGTGGGCTAATTGGTGTAATTATGTCTGATAAATTGCCAACAGCAACCATTGCTCAGAGCAGAGCCACCTCCAGAGACCAGGGGAATGTCCTCATGGGGGGTGACAAGGTGGCCAGGACCCAAGACCGCAGCGGGATGAGCCCCCCCCGGGATGAGCTGGACACCCTGTGTGGAAACAGGTTCTCTCCCAGCCAGGGATACCAGCCAGGGATGCTGCAGGTGCGGTCCCAGCCCGGGAGCCACTCGCCACCTCCGCAGCCCCACAATGACCCTCCTGGAGAAGGGAAGGGGACAGAAGATCCCCGGGCTCACACCAACCTGACTACACCAACCCCTCTGTGCCTGGTGGAGGTTTTCTGCTCTGAATAGGGCAGGGAGATGCTGCCCTGCTATCTTTAGAACACACGTGTACAGCTTTTTCAGCATCTATCTTCTTTGTGTTCACTCTGTTTCCTTCGTATCAAAGCAGAGAACGACACGAAGGTGCTTTGTTGTGCTCACTGGGAGGTCCTGCTGCAGGATCAGAAGTGGCAAGTGAGGTAAAATGCCAGGGAATTGAAAATAATAAACAGGTACAACGTGCAATAAATAAAGGGGATTAAATCAGAACAAAATTAGGTGATGTTTATGCAAAACATCATCTTTGCAGATTACTCATGTCAAAAAACGTACCTGTATCACCACACAGCTCAGTTTAGTGCCATGGTTGGATAACACCCAGACTAACACCATTCGTAATTCTGCTTTATGTGTTCCAGAGTGAATCCCGTTGGGTTCCAGAAACACGTTTGCACACAGCTGCAGGCAGAGACACGGGAACATTCGTGTCCCCACATGTGGCTGGGGAGGGGGCTGGCAGGGGCAGCACGGGACAGGGTCTGGGCACGGCGCAGAGCTCCCCTTCGCAGACCCCCGCGCCCAGCCCAGGTTGTCTCACTCCTGCAGGACAGTCATTAGGGCTCAGCAAGAGCCACCTCCTGAAGCATCACTCTAGGGTTCGGTATCGCCTCCTGCCATGGCACCGGCGGCGAGGCGAGGCTGTCCCAGCCCAGCGCTGCTGGATGGCCTCAGCCCACAGCAGCTTCAGCGACGTCCCCCTGGCACAGCCGCCGAGGAGAGCCCCGGGGTTCGGCGGGTTATGATCTCTCCCTGCCTGGGTACCAACTTCAACACCCCTTCATAGGATAGGCCCGGGTGCTGCAGACCCTTGTTTTTTAGAGTGAAGAATAACTCCTTGCCATGATCATGGTTAAGTCCACGAAATAAAGACTGTGCCCAGCCCAGCCCTCATTGGACAGAAACCAGTTCCCCAAACCACACATCTTCATCCCCACTCCTAAATCCTTCTGCCACCTGCTCTCTAAGCTCAGGGTACAGGGCTTTCCAGGGAGGTCAGTTTTTCATTACATTTGCACAGTTTAATGAGGCCAGAGCCCAATCAATGCCTTCAAGCACCACTATGATGCTGAAAATCATGATAATATGTGAGCGGTAACATCACGTATCATCGCCATCCGATTCACAGCAAGGCATTCAGGGCTATTCTTCTTGGGAATCTCTGCGGAAAGTGTACTTTGTGAGCGGTAAGGGCCATAACTTTGCTTTATTTTTCCCCCCACGCTGTTTTTGGCTCACACCCTGTGTGGTTCTTTGTGTCATTTTTATAGTGACTTATAACAGCCTCAGCAGAGTTTGCCGTGATTTACTTCTGAGAGAGAGACGGGCTCGCTTCTCCCTGCTTAGAGCTGAAGTGGAAATTTTCCCATTGTTGAGACTTGTATGGCACTTAGCTAAACAAAATCAGGTAAGAGGAGGAAAACACAGATATTCACTTTGCATTAAGTACTTATTTCTTCCTCAGAACACTATTACTATGCTCCTACAGCAGCTATTGTGTAAGGACTTCAAAATGCTGCTGCGCGTTCAACACCACCCATTTGCAGACGGCCACCGAGCCGAGGTTCATAAATAAAAGCTCCGTTTCCTCCTCCTGACCCGGCTGCAGGCCCCGGCTTAGCTGTGACCCCCCCGAGGTGAAGGCAAAGGCGCTTCTTCCTTTCACCTCTGGCTCGGGCTGTCACTCTCCCCCTCATTAAAGCCAGAGCAATGTGTCAAAGGCAGCAGCTCCCTGCCACTACGTTCTGTCCCTTGCAGCACAAGTTCCCCAAGCTGGCACTTCGTGTTCGTTAAGGTTCATTTTCAAAGTCGCTGGAGCCCGTGGTCTCAATAACGTGCAAATGCCAAGCTTTTGCAAGGGGAAGGTGGGGCAGATACCACCACCATACCCTCTTTAAAAATTGATAAAAATAAGATTAACAGATGCCTCTGGCTGTGAGGCTCCATCACTCGAGCATCGTGCCCGCGCTCAGCACGTCTCCATGGCAACGCGCTTCTGTGGCCTGAATAGACGCGTTGGGAAACTGGGGGGTTCGCTGAACTTGCGGGTGTTCTGCTCTGGCCAGACCTTGCGCCCACGGCCGCAGAGAAGCGGGCAGGGCAGCCGGCTGCGCAGCGGCACTGGCTGCTTTCAGACACCTTCCCTTGTGCTGAAACTACCCAAGGAAATGAGAATCGAAGGCTCTGAAGCAGGGGGGGCACCTTGGGGAGTTAGACTGGCTTTGTGGGTGGGATGGGGCAGGGGTACGCAGCACCGTGACAAATCTGAGGTGGAGACTGACCCAGAGCACTCTGAAGGAGATGCAGAGTTCCTCCAGACTCTGCTGAAGCTGCCGTCCAGCCTGAGGAACCGGCTGCAGCTCTGCAAGGCTGGGGGAGAGCAGGTGCACAGGGCCCCCCTTCCCCACCGCCTCCATCCCCACTGCCTCCATCTTCCCGCACATCCCACTGGGGCTGGGCTGACGGCTGTTCTGCACTCACTCACAGTGCAGCATGGATCCATTTGGGAACAAATATTCCTTCTGATGCTCCACGTTCCCTTTTTCCCCTCTCCTTTCCTCCTGCAGCCAGAGCAGCCCCCGGCCCCCGCTCCCCTCACCACTCACTTCACTTGGCCTTCGGCCACGAGCAACCCTCGCTTCCGAGCTGCCCTGAGCTCAGGCCAGAAAAGAGCCGCAGCATCACCTGCTCACGCAGGGGGAAGGCCCGGCTGCCGAACCCGCCGTCCCCGGCAGAGCAGTGATTTCTCTCGCCCCTGGTTTTCTGAGAACGCCGTAGCGAGTGCAGCAACTACCCTTCGGAGAGATACATAGGATCCAGCCACTGGAAATCAGACGAGCCATTTAATTCTCATGAAATTTCAAGTGCAAGACAAAAAGAATAGAGCAAAGCCTTGGGAAAGCATCCCAAACTGCCCTCCTGGTTCAAACCATGATCATTTCCTTTGCCCCGGTCTTGTCCAGCCCTATTTTCCTTTGTCTAACATTCACCTTCACCTGAACTGCCCTTACCCCTTTTGGAGGTTTTAACTTCCTTGTGCTGATAAATGCCATTCTGCAAAGCATGTGCTAATGAGCCGAGATCCCTCATTTCACCCATGAAAAGATTAGTTATTGACAATAATCAAAGAGCAAATCTGTAGCTGTGCAAGTTGAGTTAATTCTGTTACACAGAGGAACATTGATTTGTTGTCGCAAAGCATTTGTTAACCAAAAGGCATTTACAGCTGAAAAGGGAAGGATGGAAAAAAGCCCTGCTGAAGTTTAAAGTTCTTGCAAATGAGACAAACTTTGTTTACGGCCAAGCGCATGTTTTCCAGTGGAGGGAAGGCCAGAGGTGAAATCTGCTGATGTCAGCTCATTTCCCGCCCCCCCAGTATAATGATGCATCTTTCAGTGAACACGAGCACATCAAAATAGCATTCTCACACCGCGTATTGGTACGTTCTCTTCTCTCTTTGCAAAAATCACCACCAGTGGTTGCCTGTCCACCCAGGTCCTGCCCTGCAGCCACATGGGTGGCACTGGCCGTCCCAGCAGCACCAGTGCTCCACTGGGAATGATTCCTCAGAACACACCCTCCCCTTTCCAACAGCGTACACAGCTCAGTGACCGGCAGTGGACCAAGTTGCCAGGCTAAGCTGCTCCTTTCAAGCTAAGAACTAAAGACACTGCCCATGTGCCACGTCCTGCAGACCAGCCAGGAGGTCCAACCCTGCTGGGCGAGGGCAGCAGAGCCCACGGCTGGGGCATGGGCCGTGCAGGGGCATCCTCGGGAGCAGAGGGAAGCGCTTCCCAGCGCCCAGCCCCACGTTCTCCTGTGCTCTGCAGAGAATTTAGTTTTGCTTTTAAGTTACATTTATTTAAATGTAAAATCCTCAGCTTAAATTGCAGCAGGTTTTGTGATATTTAATATCCAAAGCTAGGAAAGGTCATGTCTGTCTGAAAATAAAGTGAGGTTTAATCTGGAGATTGTGTGTGGCAGTTTTCTTATGAAAATTCGGTTTAGAAATAGATCTTAAATCCATAAGGTCACCAAGAGGAACGTTTTTTCTTTCTCAGAGACTTATCATTCCCATTTCTCAGAGGAACAAAGGATATTTCAGAGAAGAGGAAAATGAAATCCCGTGCCTTCCCTTCTGTTCATTTCTGCACCTGCACCCAGAACGGCTCCTTCTGTATCCATTTGTCACGCTCCTCTTCTGCTGCTTATTTGAATATTTGTGTTTAAGGTGTAACAAATAAGATACTTTGCTGTATTCCTCCAACACTTTAACACCATTTCTCAGTACCTTTATGTTAAGTTCATGACAACTGCTGTTCCAGTGACCCCGCCGTACAGCCTTGCAGAAGCAGTTCTAGCTGAGCCTGAGAACTTCATCTTTCTTAATAAAAACATCATTTTGTACCCCACACCGAGCTGGTCGAGAAAGACTTTACTCCCCAGGAAGTTTCAGAAACTTTTCAAAAAGCTCATCATTACTTCCTTCTTCGAACAAGAAGAGAAGCCAAAGGGCTGGAGGGGGGACAGCCAGGGGTCACTCCACCTTGGCTGGGGATGTCAGAAATAACACGTTCAAAACATGAGCCCGAAGCGAGCACGAGCAGCCCCTGCTCCAGCAGTGAGCGGGACGGAAGGACAAACCTACTAGTCACCAGCTGAGAAACTCTCCTGCTGAAATGAAGAAGATTTTTACTGGGACATGGCTCCAGAAGTCTGGAGGAAGTCTGACTGCCTGTGCCCGCTCCACAAAGCTCTGCAAGGACCAGTCTGAAGGTGCTACCTCCTGGCAAGCCCCTCTAGCCACCAAAACCCTGTGCCGGGAACCCTCCAGCAACCACCTCCCCTTTGCAATGGGGATGTCCAGTTTACTCCTCTGAGAGAAGTGGGGAATGTACCACAAAGCAACTTTAAGAGCATCCTAACAGATTTTTTTGTAAAACCCCAAATGCTCCGTTTCATTCTTTGTCCTTAATAGAACCCTGAAATCCTCCTGCCTGACGTCCCTCTCCAGCAGGATCTGTGTCCAGCAATCCCACATCCTGGACACAGCCACAGCATGAAACTCACTTTCATAGCTCAGCTTCTGGGTCAGGGCTCCTCTGCCTGTGCAGGAGCCGAATTCCCCTGCAAACTCTTCATGGCCTGCAGACTAACGGAGAGCTCCACATGTTTAATCCTTCCAGCGTTCAGCATCAGAGCCAGGGAATCGCACGTACCGTGAGGTTAAATTACACAGCAGCCTGATCGCTTCCTGCCTGTGCATGCGGCACTTGACTAATTGCACGGTGTGAGATCAGACGCCAGCCCCGTTACGCTGCTGCTGACTTGTGTCGTCCTTCAGCGCCGTTACTCTGCCACCCTTGCGCGTACGCCCGGCAGCCTCGCGCCTGCTCCTTTCCTTGACCTGCTTTGTCTTACACGGGCTAAACCACCACCTGAGGAAAGGCTCGGAGAGGGTCGTGCAGCTCTCCCTCCATCAGATGGGTTTCACCATCCCGAGCTGCACCCAGAGCACCACGGCAGCATCGGCACCGCGCGGTGCCGGCGGCCACCTCAGCCCCCAGCCCGGGGGTCCCGGAGCTGCCCTGGGCTGGGAGAGGCTGCTGGGATGCTCCATGGGATCGGTTCCTCGGCCCTGCTGAGCCGTTGGTTTTCCCGGCACCTCTGTGCCTGTGCAGTCTCTGACGCAGGCAAAAGCGCTTGGAAAAAACCCCACGCTCTGGCCACGTTTGTTTATCGGCATCAGCTTCTGGAGGTGCAGCTTCGGCTTTCTTCGGAGAGCATCCCCCAGCAGCCAGCTCCTCTGAACTGCGAGAGGTAGATGCAGATACATCTGTTCAACCTAAGTGAGCACTTTACAAAACCCTTTACTGGTATTTCTGTCATTCTGTTTGATCTTGTTAAGAATCAAAGCGAGCAATTACATCCTTAATCTTGCTCTATAAAACTGTAGCTACAGAGGAAACACCACAGGTGCCGTTTACCACAGCGCGGACACAAAACAAAGGAGTAAAAATGACACGTGATCTTTGATGCCTAATTTGAGAGACCTAGAAAGGAGCTTCAGAACTCCCTAAAACTTCAGATCCCTCTGAGACAGCTTGAGTGCAAGTCACAAACTCACAGGCTTTTTTTCTGGCAGTCATGTACCGAGAACAGAAAATATCAGCAAGGCCTAAAGATAAGGCTTCCTCCTAATTCTAGACGCAGTCACCGATACAACTGCAGATCTGGGAGATTTCAAGGGCCCAAAGGGGAAGCAAAACAGAAGAAAAAGCTAAAAAGGAATTTCAGCTTTATAAAGGAATTTCAGCTTTATAAGCAGGGGGAAGAGATGAAACTCGAGGAGCTTTATGCACAGCAGTTCTTTGGCTGAAAAATATTTTTTTCACATTGGGTGAAATCCAGCGCAGGGGAAGCACTACCTATGACTTAAAAAAAAAAAAATAATAAAAAATCTCATTTTAGGACTACAAAGCCTATTCCAGCCCCACAGCAGAACTCGTATGGCATATATACCTTGCGTTGGCTTTCTGGGCTGGTGTGAAGCCCTTCATGACAGAGCCCCAGTGCGGGAAACGGGGCGAGCAGCACAGATGATTATTTGCTTTTCACTAAGCACCTGAATCCTTGCAAAAATATCTGCTCTAAACCAAGAACTACTGCAAACCAGAAATTAATTGTTCCAGGTGATTCCAGACACCCAGCGTCCCTGGCACAGCCCATGCCAACAAGGAGACAGCGGGTGGGAAGCTCAGCCCAGGAGAGCTCCAGGGGACCTGGCACTGGTCGGGCTGCAGGAGCGAACACGCATCGCCCTTGGCATAGCCGTGGCCGCCACGGCCCGGCAGAAAGCAACGGCTTGCCTATTTACGGCGCAAAGAAGGTGTCTCCCTTAAAGGGCAAAACAAATGGAAGTAGTTTCAAGCCCACTCCCGTAACAACAATGATCATGCATAATTCAGTGGTAATGGAGACGTTAAAAACCCAGCGCACTCAGCCCTTAAATTTCAGAAATAACCAAGTGGCTGCTTCCCGTTCAGGAGCTGTTGGCTGGGAAGTCTTTGCCATGGGGAGCTGAGGCTGGCCGGCACACACGGGAAAACCTTGGGAATCTGAGGGACTTCAGCATCTCCCTCATCAGCTCAGCGTTCCAAGGACGGCGGGGACTCGGGTCTGGCAGCGTTATAACCACCTCAGCCACCACATTTCCATCCCCACCCCTGGAGCACCCGGCCCAGCACCCACTTACCCCCTTCTCCATCACCACCTCACGGGACCCCTCTCTTCTGGACTCTCCTGGGTCCCGCGGGACAGAGGATGGACAGTGGGAGGACCCCTTGTCACACAGCTAAGCCGGGAGAGCATTAAAACCGGCATTTCGAAAGGAAATGTGACACCTGGATATTACACGAAGTAATGGAATCAGCCAAGTGGTAAATGTAGCTTTTAAATAGGTTTTGTGTTCCCCATTAGCTTGTCTGATGCTGATTAGTTCTGACGGGGAACGGGCCGGTCAGCAGCTTTTCCTGGCGAGGCTGCTCCCGCGCCCGCTCGCCGGGGTGGCCGCGGAGCTGGGCAGGACCCCCCCGAGAGGGTGCACCCCCCCAGCACCCCGCGTTTAGTGAGAGGGGTCCGAGGCGGAGGCCGTGCCAGAAAACAGCAGATGCAGTTTGAGGGAACGTTCTGGAATTGTGCAGATTCAGGTGAGGAAGGGCACGTGCCAACGCACGCACACAAGCGCCCTGCCGACGGCTCTGCAGGCTCAAGCCACGTGTCAAACACCGCGTCTCAAATCAGGATTATGTTTTATTTAAACACCTAAATATTATTTCTTAGTATTTCCAAAACATACAGCTGGGAAGGAAACCTCCATGTCCCTGCTGGCTCGGACCCCACCATCTCCCCGTGCCTCTCACGGGAAGCTCTGCTCTTCATTCCCATCCCTGCAGGGACACCCACCACGTCCTCGGTGCCAGGGAGGACCTCACCGCGGTGGGTCCAGTCCAGCCCTGCACTGCCCCATGGGCACACGGACCAGCAGCGATGGCCATGGACAGGCGCAGCCCCGGGCAGCCACCTCTGCTCTGCTCCCAGTGACTCACCGCTGCATTCCACCAGTCTTGGTAACACGGACTGGAGGCAGAAACCTGGCCCATCTGTTCTCCTTAAAAAAAAAATAAAAATCATACATTCTGGAAGGATCATCTGTATAATCACTTTCTCCTTAACAGTCTGGGTTTATGTGTTGGGTTGGGTTTTTTTAACTCCTCTGTTTTCAGCATTTCACGCTGGCCCAGAGCATCTCCTCCTCCTCCCCGGGAAGGGATCGGTCAGTCCCCCGCCTCAAAGCTCTGCTACTTAGGAACAGAAGAGGACAAAGAGGTCTTCTGCTGTTTATTCCACTATCTGCAACATGCGTGAGCACTGTCACACATTTATCTAGTGCTGTTACTCCGCATTTTTTTCACCCAGACGAGGTTTGTGAAAAGGTTTTATCTTCATTCACAGTTTCTAATAAGAACAGAGCTACAATTTCCTCATTGCTTTGCTTTTTACTATGAGCTTTCCAGTACTTAACAGATTTTCAGAGTGACGCAGCAACTGCCTTTATTCTTTTCACTTGCAGTTAGCTCTCTCATGTTTTCGCAGGATAAAGCTTATTAAAAATGCATAGAGAACAGAGGCTTATGTAGAAAGAAATGCTAAGAAAAAGAAAAAATCTAGTTAATTGGAATTTGGAAAGAGTTGTACTATCACAGGTTTAAAATCCAAACCAGATTTCCAAACCCAAGCTGGTTAGATTTGCTTTGGCCCAAAATCTGTTTTTTCAAGAAAAGTGTTTAATGAAAGTGTTAAAGGAAACATCAAGTCTTGACTTTCTTGAAATTCTGCAGTAAAGATGTTTGAAGTGAAAAAGCCATTTTGACTCAACACGTCCAACTTCCAGCCTAAACGATCTCAGGATAAATCTTTACTTTTGGTTTTCCATTCCCAGGGCACGGGCAGGTTTGTGGCTCCGTGTGCTGCAGCCGTGGGGACCGAGCACGGAACTCTCCCCAGCTCCACCAGAAACGCCTCTGCTTTGAGGGATCGTGCCTGCCCGTGAGGAACAGCCCAGGGAAACGTGTCTCCTGGTGGGTGTGGGAGAAGGCCGAGGGGTCGGTGCCTGTGCACAAGCGGTGCTGGCATTGCCCTCGCCGGCAGCCTGACCCCCACACACCCACCATCAACCTCACCAGCATCAACAGTTGGGTTTGCGGGTGTCCCAGCCCCTACGTCATCACAGTTCCTTCCCTGGCAAACGAGAATAGCCAAGCGACACCAGTATCGAGCTTCACTGGTACTTCCTTTTCTCAATGAACAGTCCATTTCTCAGTAGGATTAAGTAAAAGCCAATATTTTAATTGTGCTGTAAGATCTTCCATAAACCACCATAAGAACTCACAGACTTATTTCCTTTTAAAATGAGAACATTTATTCCAAGTAGGTAAAAGCACCCTCTTCGCCTAGCACGATGCCAAGAATATTGCTTTTTTACTAGAATAACTCCTGCTATTTATGCAAACACTGATGTATTACTGATAAGCTGGGAATTTTCATTGTCTCTTTATGAACTTACAAGCCTAAAATCTTTCCATTCCACCTAATAAGAGATATTGCCATATGAGTGTGTACTGGATTCTTAACCCGTTACTAGAACAGCTCAGAGAAGTAATTAGAGCCTTCATTAGGCAGCAAACACTGTTCCACGGCTCAAACAGCGATAGAATCCCACCGCGGCAGAGCGCAGCCTTCGGCACCGCAGATGGGGACACGCGAGGAGCCCTCGACCCACCAAGATCAAGTTCACTTTGAAATGTCTGGCTGGAGCGAAGCCGTTTTGCAAGTGTGTACATTGGAGAGACTGGAAACGCATAGAAAAAATAGTCAGTAGTCCATCCGCTCTAGTTTATCGTCTCTATAAAATACCTCCAGCAAAGCTCAGCAAACTAATTAAAAAAAAAAAGGATTTATTAAACGTGCTGCACTTTTTAACCCTTGTTTTCATAAAGGACAATAACACACGGTACTTCCCAGACTGATGCCAGAGCACCGAGAGCTCCTCGCGCCGGGACAGCTCGTTGCCGAGCAGAGTCCCCGGGGAGCCCGAGCCCCGACCGGGGCTGCTGCCCCCACAGCACCACTGCGGTTTCCATTGGGATCCTCTTTACTTCTCCTTTAAATGTAGCTCATTTTCCTTATTTTCCCTGCCAGAGTCTCAGGCACAGCTAAACACTCCCTCTAATTTGCCCCATTTATGCACAATAATCTCTATTCCCACCGCACTTAGCAATACCCGTTGGGAATTAGGACGCGTAAACCACCGCACACTTGCCATAGGGAGTTTTTTATACAGGATTATTTGGGCCTTCCTGAGTGCCAGTTAGAGTCGCTGAAACGCAGCCTAAATGTGCCAACGCAGCAAATCCAAAGCATTGCTTATAAGAGTCATAAATGCAACGCTGATGCAAGGAGCTGAACCGCACTTCCTTCTAGCTTCTTCTAGAAACCCAAACCCTGATTTTAAAGTGATTATTCCAGCAGCTTGTAGCACTGCACAAAAGAAATCAGAAGGGCTTTTCTAGCCAGGAAACAACAGCGTCCAGGAGAACAAAACCAAAATCCTTCTTTACTTGCTCTAACGAAATTGCCTTAAGGGTCCTACGCAATCAATAAAATATCACTGCAGATGTATCTAAGCCAGAGCCGCCTTTGCTTTGCCTTTCAGGAAAGATTTCCCGAGGACGGCTCTGGCCCGTGCACCGCTGGGGATCTCTGCCTGGGGCTCGGCATCCCGCTGCTCCGAGCCTCCCTGCGCCGGCTCTGCCTCGGTGCCTTTCTTCACCTGAGCCTACATGGGCTCTTTTAAGCATCCCTTAAAAAATAAAACGCTACCAGGGTGGTGATGCTGGAGATGTAGACGTATTTGCAGTGGTTCTGGGCCATCTCCTGCGGCGGTCAGAAACGACTGTGCCAATCTGGCGGGGCACATCGCTCCGTCGCGCGCCGCCTGGCTCCGCACCAGAGCCCCGAGAGCTCCCTCTGCTCGCCGCGGGCACGAGGAGCCCGACCAGCCCCGACAATGCACCCGTGAAAACACACCAGGCACCAAGAGTGAATTATTAACGAGGGAGCCCTTTTATCCTGATTACATTCTGCCAGTCCAATAATAAATAAAATGCTCTCTGGCCTTTGGACCCGTGTGCGCTTTAGAAGCCTGGGAGCATTGCTTCTGCCTTGGAGCCGCGGGTCCGAGCTGCACCCGGGGGGTCTCCACGAACACCGAGCGGGGCCGTGGGGCTTGGCTGCGTGGTGCTTCTGCTCTCCAGAACCAGCCTGCTCCTCTGTGCATTGCCACTGGCTCCTCTTCCTCGCAAAGAGCTCCCCGAGCAGCTCAGCAGGACCTACGACCACTATGATGGAAGGGCTGGAGGTCTCTGGTGAGGAGACCCGCCGTGTTACCCTGGCTGGCAGGCTCCTGGTACATAAAAAAAAGCAAGCAATTTTGGGTTCAAGCAGCTCTGCCTTCATACAAAACCTCTGGCTCCAGCCCAACTGCCAAACCCCAGCCTTTCTTTAAGGGAAAAAAAACACCAAACAATTTTCTACTTTTACAAAATTCTCCCTTCCTAATGTGTTTATATTAACCACAAATTGGCTGATTTCCTGTAATGTGACAGCAGTCACATTAATATGGCACATTTGGCTGAGACTTCATGCTTTTAAAATCTGGAATGGAAAAGTTCTGGTTCCCACAGCAACCACAGGTAGCAATTATCCTGGTTCTGCAATTCCTAGAACAGAAGGGATATTTGCTTTCTGCAGCCCTCTTCTAAATGCACAGCAAAGGAAATGTCTCTATGCATCAAAATGAATTATTTTTTTTCTGTGTTTGTATCTCCGTTTACACCTTGGAAATCTTTTCTATACCAACATTTTTGGACTTTTTTTTGTACCTGCTACAGAATATAGAACCCCCTAAAACACATCACACTTAATTTATTTCCACTTAGCTCTAGTCTTTGCAACAAATACGATTCATTGCCCTCACTGCATCACGTTTTCTCTCTGTATATCACATATAATGAATATCACTACAATAAAATTCATGGTTTGTGACACCCCTTATTAATACCAGCTTCTCACAGAAAAAGAAGGATTACTGCAGCCATTATGAATTTACACAGATCTTGCTTTTCCCGTTAGGAGACGTGGAGCAATGCACGCTGCTTTCGGAGGAGGACCAGCCCCTCCACGCCTGCTGACGGAACGAGCTGAGGAGAGAAATCCAAGAGCACAAGCCCACGTAGGGACCTTCCCACGCAGCGGATCGAGTGGCCGTCGGCATTTTCCGCAGATTAACGCTCTCTAAATGCCACGCTCTCAATAAAGCGGGAGAGGAGGAGAAGGGGAGTGTTTCTGTCAGGGTTTTTAAGAACTTGCATGGCTCCCCGAGCTCCCCCCAGCCTATCGCTGTGATGAGCAGGCCAGCGGCTTGCTAGGGGGTTCGTGTTTTATTTTTTCTTTAATTAGCCACGCTCTCCTAATTAGTAGTGCTTTATCACCAGGACCCAATCTCCTGAATGCAGATCAGCTCCAGGAAACGCTGAACGGAGCCCATGCTGCTACCTGGCCTACTTTGGGAGATGCTCTTTCGTTTGGCGCAGCTCAGTAGCGTTGCCATCGCCCAGAAAACGCTCTCGCCATCGCTTCCAACTTAAGATGCAGTTACACGCTCGCTCTGCTGCTGCAAATTGCTTTTGGTTCCCTCCCTCCCCTTCTTGCACTACTGCCTAAATTACAAAGATTGCAGCCCGCTTTCTAATCTGCTTTCACCTTGTTTGCTGCCGGGAGCCCGAGTTTGCCCGGGCGTCATCGCCAGCCCCCGAGACCTTTGTGCCTGTGCAGGGCTGGCTCCCGGCACGTCGGCACTGAACCACCCCAGTCCTGCCTTCCAGACCCTGACCCTGAGCTCGGTTCAGCTCTTCCTCCGTGAAATTCAGCTTGGTAGGAGAGAAGGAATAATTACTGTCTACAGCTCAGCAGCCTGCCTACGCTTAATGTGTATTAGTGTTACAAACTGTCCTGATCGCTTTAGTACGTTCATTATGTACCCGGGCCTCTTAGAGCCAAGATGCAGCACTTCATTTAAATTTTTGCTGTCAGATCTGATTAAAAATTAAGTGGAACACAGTTGTAGGAAAACTAAATTAACATTCTTTTTGAGTAATACCATATAATTTAATGCAACAATTAATACAATTGAGTCATGCAACTGCTGATATACATCCAGTGGGGCCTAGGGCTGGAAGCAGGCAGGGACACGCCGCTGATTTTCCACTCTAAAGGAGCTCAGGCAAAGGTGTGGGCACAAACAAGGGAGCCCATTGTCAGTCCTGCACTCCAAATGAGAGGAAAATAAATAGGATATTGGAGTTCTACAGAGTTGTGTTTCAAGGAGCCAAGTCACATTGGGCACCCCCTCCTTGCAAGGTGTGTGGAAATTTCCATCCTTGCTTTTATTTTAGGATTCTTGGAGAACGTTCCCAGAGTCAGCTGAACACTCGATCCGTCTGGAGATTCCTTATAGCCCAACGTCAACTGATGTAACCTTGCTTGTCCTTCTCTGCACACGTTCCCCCCAACAGACCACACATCCCACTGCAGAAGACTTATGTCATCCTGAGCGGATGCTGTAAAGTAATTTTCTCCCCCTCACCCTGAGCAAACACGCAGCGGCAGAGCCCGCTCCTCCAGAACCGCAGACGACGGAAATTCGGCACGGAACCGCGGCACAGCTCCTCTCGCCGAGTCCCCGCTGCCGCTCGTGCCGCTCAAACACCGTGAGCGATTCTTGGCTTCTAGCTCCGAGCACACCAGGGTTATCACAGCCCATCAGGACCCTGCACGTGAGCACATGCGGCTCAGGCACCTCGCTCTGCAGGGAGACTCGAGCCAGCACGAGGACCTGCTGCTTTGGAAAGGAGCATCGGACTTCGCCGTTTATTTGAACGGGGCTGCCTCAAGCAGAGCATCTGCCACAGAAAACAGCGCCTGGGAAAACAAACCCCTCCGTGCAAGGAAGAGGAACCTCAGCCCAGTCGGGAATCAAAGCTGGCATATCCAGGCTCCCCGACAGCTTCTCATTAACAGAATCGACACTGTGGGGAAACCAGCCTGACAGAGGGACAACGCTTCTGAAAGCTGCGGCGTGTGCCCAAGCTGTTCTGTACGTTGGCCGCACCAGGTATTGATACGTGTTATTGCTGGTTAATCCCAAGCAACCAGCAGTTACTACATAATACACAGTGCGACACTGAGGAGCTCTCTGCAGCTCCAACAACCTGCAAACCTCCCCAGCAGCCCCTGGAAGGACAAATAGAGCACCGGAACGCGCACCGAGGGTTTGCTTTACTCACTCTGCTCTGACAATTTTAATAACGTGGTTTATTTGTAACAGTTAAGGGCCTCAGGATACAGGATCCACAGAAACATTTGCCACTTACTGTTAGCAAAAATGGCTTGAGGCAAACCCTGTGTGAGACACCAGCACGATGCCGTTCCCAGCTCAGCATGCCGGAGCTCACCGTGGGCTCCCAGCCCGGAGCACTGCTCAGAGAGCAGCGAGCTGTCTCCGTGGGGTTTTCATCCTGCCCCTCACCACCAACTGCACCCATCCTCTGCCCAGTCCCACAGCAGCACCTGCCAGATCTCCAGCCCCGTGACCCTCCCCATGGTCACTGCCAGAACGTGGAGAACACGCTACATGCGCCTCAAAACAGCGATAATTTAATAACTCATTCCCTAAGAGATGCTTGAAACACTCCCGAGGCTCTCATATCTAAGAGATGGCCCAGAGATCTGTGATGCAATGGAAGAGTGGGTAGAACCAGCCTGTTTTCTGGGCTTCACCCACCCGTGCACAGACCCCTGCTCAGCAGGTCCCGGCAGCACCCGGAACCCCGGGAGGCAAGCGGACACCGATCCCGTGACCCACCCCAGCACGGCAGATAAAGCACCCCGGGTCTGGGACAGAGCCGGCTGAGGAGCTCCAGACCCTTAACCCCCCTCTCACAACCATAGAATCATCGCAGCTTTGTGACAACATATAGTTAAAAACATCCATAGAGAAAAGCGTCCCCTCGCCCAGGGGCTGAGCAATTCTGGACAGTTTCTATTTCTTTGCAGCTTTCACACTGAATGGAGACAGCTCATACACCAGGCTTTCAATTCAAGGGCCATTTAGGACTGAAAAATAGAGATAGGTTTATACACAAAATGGAAGCATTTCACAAAAAACTCTGCCTCTCACTCTCTCTCCAAGAATTATTGTCCCTTATTATACGGCAACAATGGAAGGATTCACTTCCCCGCGAAGGTGAGCGCGATCCGTTCTCCTGTCATTTTGCAAAATAGAAGAGGAAAATAACATTGACCTGAAATCTGAGCTGCGAGGCCAAGGATGCCACGAAATGCTGGAGCTCTTTTGTCTGCTGATCCCCATCCCTCCTCGGAAGAGCACTGGGGAGAGCAGCAAGCGTGCGGGGCGACGCGGGGGCACCAGGCTCCGCGCCGGTGGGACAGGAGCCGCTCCGTGACAGGGACTCTGCTAAACATGGCAGCAATTTTTTTGCCATTAGCAGCATTCTGCAAATGTCATTCAAACTGCCCATCATTTCTGTGGGTATTTTCGGCTCTTGTGAGAGCAGAGGTTCATTGTCTAACCCACCCATCGCCTCGACTGTCGGCATCTATTTATATCCACGCTCAGGCAGGCAGAGAAAGGTCTGGCTCTACAGACAGCCCAGAACCAAGTGGTTGCTGGTCAGCAGCCTGCCTGTTGCTGCCTTCTACTTATTTTCACAGACTTGCTGTAAAGCAGCTGAATGTCAGAAATCCAGAGCCATGGGCTGGGCAGCCTTGCTTTGATCCAGCTGGATACAACAGACTCAGAGATGGATTTGGGAGCGCTTGATCTTGCTCCCCTGTGGTGCAGCTCCCAGGGAGCTGTTGGTCCTGCCAGCCCCTCTCCTCCCTCCTACCAGCTGGAAAAGGGAAGGAAGGGCTTCCCGAGGGTGGGAAGTGCTGGGAAGCTTCAGGCTGTGCCCAGCTGCCCCATCCGTGTCTGCACTCCCCAGAAGGGAGCCAGTTCCTGACCCCAGCAGCAGATGCAGCCTCGCTGGGCCGTGTTAGTGGGTCAGAAACACGCTCCTGGGCACCGAGACCAACACGGGAACTACACTCGGCACAGCCGGACACTTTGCTACAAGTACTGGTGCATGTCACCAGTTTCTCCACAGCCATGGAGCCAAACGAGGATTGCCCTGATGGTTTTGCACGGCCCTGCTCCCTCCCCGAGCAGCCTGCGCAGCAGCCGCACAGACCCCCGGAGAGGAAACTGCTCTGTAGGCAACAACAGGGAGCAGCTGTTTGGCGTTCAAGTGCCCGTCTCGCCCATCAGCAAAGGCAATCACTGCACAGGTAGCTCATTATGGGTGCCAGCAACATCTTCCTTCCTGCGCTGAAGGGCACTGAGAGATCCCACAGCACTAACGTACCTCAGAAACAAAGCAGAAAGGAACCAGATGCGAAATGATGACCCAAAGCCTTGGCACAGCTTTTGGCACCATCGCAGGATCACTGGAGAGGAGAACGTGCATGGAAAGACGGCAGAAACTGTGAATTTCTTCCCATGCAGGGGCCATACCTGGACCCTTTGATCTATTTTGCATGCCACTGGAGGCACCTCTATTAACAAGCATACCTGGAGCTTGCCAGCAAACGACCGCAGCAGACCTCTTCTGCCAGGCACCCGTTCCCAGCGCAGGGCCATGGCAAGACTGACCAGCTCAGGCTCTCACTGAGGTGCCTCATCTGCTGGGGGCTGGAGTCCCCTGAGGAGCAGAGACTCAATATCCTGCTCTGTAGCACTCAGGTGTGCAGCCAGCTAGTGAAGCTGCAGGATTTCTAAGTGCTTTACTGGATTTTATTAATTCTTTCTAGAAAGTGCTGCCAAACCAGGTGCTGGGCACTTATCTGCAGACATAGCTGCCGCCAGGAGTAGACAACTGCAGAGAGACCTATTGAAAGAGCTCTTCTCCCTTTGGAGATGTTTGGTCAGGAGAATTTACAGCAAAAAAAATAAAGAGGTTTGCAGTAAATGGACTGCAGCAAGAGGGGCAGGACCAGGGCTCTGCATCAGAGCAAGCTGGTGTGATTTGCAGCAGGGAGGGTGTCCCATGAAGCCCTCTCCATCCACAGACCCCCACCTCCATCGATTGCACCACCGCGCACTGGAGCAGAGGGCAAGGTGACGACAACAGCGCTTCACCCCATAACCTGTAAAGGCAAATAAATTCCATCTCTTCACATTCTGTAGTTGAGGTTTCAAAAGGCTGAGGTGGGATACGGGCTTGCTGACCAGATATCTGCTAAAGAAAACACTTCACTCTGGATGCTTTCCACCTGCCAGCTCAAATTCTGACTTTGCTTTTCCTCTAATCCAGAGTCTGCCAAGTTTCCAGGTGAGAGGTGGCTTAGACCTGGGGCAGCAGCCCCTGCACAGGATTCTGGCCCTTCCTTGCTGCAGCTGCACAGTCTGCAGCTCCCTGCCCTTCCAATGCTGGAAATCGCCTCCGACAGCTCATGTACGCTGTAAGAGGCCAGGATGCTTAGGGGATGTGGGCTGGAGAAGGTTCTTCTGGGGGCTGTAGGCCCAGCCAAGCCCAGGCAGAAGCCTTGCCTTATCCAGGGACGAATTTCTGTGGTGCGAACCTGAGCAGCAGAACAGCCTCGTCTCGCTGCAACGGGCATTATTCATTTATTGCTTAGCAGAGGTGCTCAAATTCTTCATCCCTAAAATTAATGCCTGGCTTTTTGAACCTTGCTCAAGGTGTCTTACTCTGTCTCCCTTTGCTCCTTGCAGTGTCTCTGCTCCAGAATATACCAGCTGAACATTTCTGCCTTAGGTCTTTAATAAGAGGAGTTTTGCCATAGCTTATTATCGCTAAAATTAAATGTCACCTTGGGTTTTCCTCGCTCACTTTAGCACACTCTGCTGCTGTCTTCTACATCTATAAAAGGAAACTTTATGGCTTTTTGCTCTCTGCTTCTTAAAAATTGCATGCAAAGAGAAAAATATCTCCTTTTCTTTCGCTTATTTTTAAATATGCAGAAATAGGTTGCGTTGCATGTTCACCGCACAGTGACCTTCCGGGGAAACGGCACAACTGGTTATGACTGATGCAAACTGGGTTTTACAGTGCAAGTAAAACACTGGGGGAAATGAAGATTCTTCATCAACTTCAGGCCTCCGGGGTTTTGCTCCACTTCATTTATGAAGGTAGTGTTAACAAACACTTCATCCTGACCTGCTTTTACTGCCTTAACCCTAAAATTAAACACATTGGCCTGCAGCTGGTGGGGCAGAGAGATCCCAGAGCTTCCTGCTTTGGTCTGTAAGGATACGGGGATGTTGCTAGACAGGCACTTCAGAATGAGGCAATTTAAGCCCAAATTCCTTAACTGTTTTCCAGTGAGAAGTGTCTCATCCTACAAGACTGTTGAATTGCCCTGCCTGACATTCCTCTTCTCTGTCACTGAGGTACTGCAGGGGCAAGAAAAGCAAGCTGCTCTTGCTTACATCCAAGGGACGCTCCAGGAAGAAAAAAAAAAATCAGCCCCCCCAAATATCAAAGGAATGCGGAGAATCAGTGTCAACAACCTAATACAGAAGTTATTTTTGTTCTTCTCCTTTCACTGCTCTTTCAAACCCAAAGAGACGCGGCTTTGAATGATGTAAATGGACTCTCCACAGACACCACCAGCATCTCCCTGTTCTCATCAGTAGTGGCTTTTCCACAACCTTACTTAAAAAAAAATAAAGAGCTAAATCCAAGTCCTAGCACTCCTATTAGCAATAGTATCTGAAGTGGATGTATGGAGAGAGAGTAAAAGGCATCGTGTACAGAGTTACATCTCCCCCTCTATCCTTCCGCCTTTGGCAGAGCATGAGGAATCCCCTGGTTGATTGGGCTGTCAGTGTTACCTGCCACCCGTAGACCTCTCCTCTGTGTCCCTTCATCTCCTCCTGGCTCTACAGCCCCCAGTACCAAAGATCTCCAGACTCTGAAAACAAGCTTTTCCCTCCATTTCACACCAGCTGCCAGCACGGTCAGTGGATGCCTCTTCACGGGAGGCCCACCACATCCAAACGCTCTGCGCTAGAAGAGCCTTGCACAGGACACTGCTGCTCCTGCTCCCTCCTTCCCGAGGGCAACGCTTGGCTCTGTGGGAGCTCGGGGGCTACACCCAGCAGTTACTTCCAAGCTCTCCAAATTCAAGTCAGATTTTTACGGATCCGTTTCAGGGAGGATCCTTGGGCAGCCCTCCCTTCGCCTGGGACCAATCCTGCCTTTAAACTATTCTCAAATGGATCCTTTCATCCTGAAAGAACACAGCTCCTTTCCCTCAGAATAACTGGGATACTTTTGAAGTTGTTTTGCCAGCATCCAGATCAAGCTGGGTTCATTTTTAATGACATCCTTATGCTCCTCTTACACAGCTACAAAGATTGTTTTGATACTTCAAGAATATTTGACTCGCTAGTCAAAATAAAGTACTAGAAATTGAATAAAAACTACCCTTGAATACAGAAATCACTTATTAACATGAACTTGTTCCATAGGATACAATCTGGACTGACTTCCCAATTAGCTCCAATACTGGAGTCTGTTGTTGGAGCCAACCGCACAAGACACGGGGCTATTAATTAACACTGCAGCTTTCCTCAGCTTTTGTCAGCTCCTAAATTGATTTTTCTGTAATCGACAGGGTGTGTGGATAACACGCGAGGGCAGCTGGGGAAAACAGGCAGCACTTCCTCGCCCCAGAGCTGAAAGCATCACCACGGTCTTGTGCTCATCACAAACCAGCGTTGGGAATCATCCTTCAGCACCACGCTCCATCCTCATCCCGGTGTTACTGAGTTATTTGAATACAAAGCCTCAGGAGCTGGTTTGAGGCTGACAAGTTTTCCAGAAGGCTTCATACAGAGCTGGTCTGAGGAAGATGCAGCTCCCTGACCCTGCAGATCCAGGGCTCTCACCAGCCCAGTGCAGAAGTAGACAGGCACCCAGGAGGTGGAGAACACCATGTTCCTCCTGCAGCTCTGCACTGCCAAGCCAGCCTGTCTCTTGCTATTTTTTATTATCATTATTATTGCTGAAATGCATATGAATTAGTTCTCCGGGGACTCTGCACTATTTTTTATTTTGCTAAGCTGCATTTTCTTTTCCAGAAACCTTATTTTGATGTAAATCTTGTAAACAGGGGACTAGTCCGTTGAACCGCTGAACACAAAAATTCATCCAAAGAAGTAGATCACAAGTCTGCAGTTGGCTTAATGAAAGATAGACTGATGATTGGGTTGGGAAAGCCTGCATGGATTGTGGGGGGAAGAGGCAGATTTATGGGTTTATTAATTGCCTGGGAGTACATGGAATGAGAGATGCAAAGGGTGTGGGGGATGAACCCTTCTTCATTTTTATTACTATAAATGCCCTCGATGTAAAATGTCCATTGTTAAAGCCCACATGAAACGGCTGCACAAATGCTAAGTGCTGAGACAAATAGAAAATTTAGGCCTTTAGAAAAATTGTTCAATATTTAAAGTGTTTTCTTTGCAATCAGGTGTACCCATTTTGATTTCTTTTCAAGTTGTGTGCCATTCCCAAAATGACTACTAGGGGATAATTACAGTACTCTGCACAAATGAAGTATAGACGATACAAGAAAAGCAGCCAAGCCGTCAATATCATGGCAATAATGGACAGACATTGTCTTGCCGTGACACGAAAAGTATCGATCCTCCCTCCGCTGCCACTAACAACATAAAAGAAAACGAGCGGGGAGGATGGGGCTGCGCTGGAGCAGCCGGCGTGCTCGGGAGAGGGGCTCGAGGACGCGCTTAGCTGAGGTTTGATCACCCCTGAAAGCTGTTTGTGCTTCATTTGGAACTTTCAAGGGATCAGCCATTTCTTTTTAGGGGACAACCGAACAAGCAGCCAGACCTTGTGCTCGTCCTGCTGGACGCTGGCATGGCACTCGTACGCTCGCAAGTAGAACGCGGCTCCCCTGGGCCAAGTCCTGCCCGTCGCGCTGAGCCCTGGCCGTGACAGACCCATCAGGCTCATTTGTACCCATAAGACTTCTACCATAAACAGGGTAAAAAAAAAAAAGTTGCACAAGACCTGAGTACCAGTAAAGCCCAACTCATGGTCACTTGAGACCATCCTGCAGAAACCTGGTAACAAATTGTCACCACCCCTGATGTTCTGCCAAGAAACGTGCAGTTACTGGGGCTTATGCTACAGCCTGGAGGAGGTCACTGGTGTGGAAACAGACTCACCATCACCACGAGCTCTTTCCAGGAGCTCCTGAAGTAAGAAAGATTGCCACAATACTAGTAATTAAAATAGATTAAGTATGGGAGCAACACCAAGATCACGTCGGTTTTACAGAAGCAGTTACTCCTTTTAAGCCCGAGTAATAACAAATTGCCAACAATTAGAAGCCTAATGAAACAAACGGGCTTTTAAAGATGCATGGTGTACGGCAAATAGGCCTTGGTAATGTTTTGTGGAAGGCTCATTGGTGTTAATTGTGAGGAAATAAAAGGTTCCAGATAAAAACAAGTAAGAACTCTGAAGCTGGGCTGCCCTTGGCCAGCAGCTCTGCTTGGGAGCCCAGGAATGGGCTGGCACAATGTGACCACGGGCACAGGGCAACACAACGCAGGAAAAACCCCCAAACATAAAACCCCCAAAGGTTTATCCAGAAGTGAAGTCTGGAGCCAAGAGGAGCTTTCTGCACAAAGCTCTGTGGCCTTATCTGGATAAAGAGAAGCACAATAGTTAACGTTGGAAAGGAAGAATGATCCTGCTTCTGCTTTTATCTAATCTTAGCTGGACACAGCAGATTATGCAGAATACCAAGGAAAGCAGCATAAGCAAGATCCTTTGGTACTTGAAATTATCCACGTTATCTTGAAAATAAATCATGGCTATTGGCCCTTTGAAGTTCTGTCATGATTTTTAATCATGGAGCTGGGGCTTGGCTTTTTAGGTGAATTCATCAGTAATTTATGCTAATAGATTTCTGTGCTAACGCTGCGCGCCTATCTCCGTATCTGCCCAGATGCCAGTGCCACGATAACCACAGGAGTATCAGCACGACGGCTGGGGAACAACAACGGGGTGCAGCGGCTCGCTCCTGGAGAGGCCGGGTTTCGTGCACGGGCAAGGGGGCAACAGAACACGAATGATTTGGGTTTGTGCCAACGGTGGCAGGTGAGCTCAGTCCTGTAACAGCTCTGGCACATCCAGCGCTCCCCGGAGAGGCTCCGGGCAGGGGTTAAATCCGAACCTCAAGAACCTCTCTTTGCTTGTCCTTCCTCAGCTCAGGATAACACTCTAACAATTTGAATTTAATTTTTTTTAAAAAATATCTATAAAAGCAACACCTCCAGGTGTTTCTCTGCTTTCATTGTCACTTGAATGTCAGCGGCAGCAAACAAGGATTTTCCCCCCTCTCACAATGGCCCTGGCACGAGGCCACAGCACGTTCAAGGATCGTTTCAGAGGCATAACGGGCTAATCTCTTTAGCTCAAATTATTTAGCCATCTGATCTATGTAAATCTGACCAACTCGCAGCAGCTTCAGGCCTTGACATGTTTGTAAGCGATTTTGATCCCGAGATTATTTTGCAGTTCTGTTAACAGAGGATCTGAATAATGAACCCCTACAAATCCGTGCTTTGAGAGGAGCCTGCTCCTCTGTGGGGCTGAGCTGAAGCACATCGGGTATTTCGAGAAATCAGAAAGACATGGACATCATCCTGGATTTGCCTTGTTACTTGGAATTTGATACCAAAAGCCAGACCCTGCGAGGATCAGCCCTGGACACAGCACCGGGTAACGGCCATCCCGGCCTCAGTGTGACATTGTTGATAACCAGCATGATGGCCAGTGCAATTAGCTCCCCTTAGGCAGGGCCACATCACCCTGAAGGGGATGCCAGGGCAAAAAAAGTAATTTAAAAAAAAAAAAATCAGGTTTCACATCATATTTCTATTGGCAGCAGGTAAGTATTTCACAAGGAAAAATAGCAACACTTTCTAAGTGAGTCCAGAACAACTGGTAGTTGCTTCCAATTTTTGGAGCTAGGGTTTGCTTTAGCGTACCTCGAACAGCATCGCTGTGCGCGGCTCTCCAGCCTCACTGAGCATCTGCAGGAGGCTGCAAAGGGGCAGTGGGGAAGGGCGCGGGGGACTCTCGCCCTTCACGGAGCAGACGCTGCCAACCCCAGCCTGGGAGCAGAGCTGGAGCACGGCTGGCATCTCCGGGACCTGCGGGCACTGGGTGCTCCAGCTCCCGCTGCCACAACCGCCCTGGCTCCAGCACACCTCGCCCGCGCGTAGAGAGGGAGCGGCAGCGAAAACTGAGTCAGTGGAGTCTCCTCATTAACTGCAGCAGCTTCGAAACGTCTCTGCAACACCCCTGTGCCTTCGCTGCCCCTCACCCGCCTCTGCTCGAGCCATTTCTCATGTCCGGAGATTATACAAATGACTGGTTAAGATCAGCTGGGGGAAATTGCTATTCATTTCTGCAGAGTTCTCCTCTGTTTCCTCAATGAAAGAATTTCAGTACAGATGAGAATGAGGAATCGCTTCCAGGGTCCCAGGAGGTGACACCGCTGGGACAGGCACCCGGAGCAGCCCCGGGGACAGCCAGCCCTGCCCCGTCCCACCTGCCTCCTAACAGCAGGCACTGCAAATCCAGTGAACCCGCTTAATACAGAATAACGTGAAATGAATCCCCTCAGAATATCTCAGCTGTGAAGGGCGATTACACCTCTTTCTCATGTAAGAAGGACCTTAAATAATATTAGGCCTTACAGGCTTCACCTGTGGTTTTGAGGAGGAAGAATAGATGTGTAACCTTCATGGATGAGAGGCTGTGTATTTATTATCTAGCAATGGAGGAACAGAAGAGCAAATAGATCTGTTTAGAAGAAAGCATGGGAAATGAATCACAGCAGGGGAAGCCGTACATCGCTGTCTGGCACTGGGGAGGCAAGCGCACATGGAAACCCCCCAGCTCCTGGGTTTGTACAAAATACGCGTCTTGCTGGAGAAAAGCCCCTCTGCCCTCCACACAGAGGGCCAGAGCAAGGGCCACAACTCTCACAAGTCCCACGGCATTTACATTTCAAGACAGCGCTGACACAGAAATGATTTCTCACACGGTGCTCCCTGCCCCACGCACCCAACACGCGGGCTGGGCACCAAGACCCACCGACAGCCCCAAAGCTCTCTGCAGCTCCAGACACCCCCGTTCCACACGGCAGCTCACGAGTCTGATGTAAAACAGGACAGCCTGTTCAGGCACAGCATCATTGCCAGCGCCCGGCTGCCGAGCTTTCGGATGCTGGTAAAGCAAAGCCTACAGAGCTACTTAATTAAACCTGCCATCCCCTCGCTGAGACAGGGCATCCCCCCTCTTCCCAGGGCTTGAAAGCAAGCCTGAGGGTTCGTTGTCTTGCTGAGGGGCTGATCCTGAAGCTGTCCAGCCAGAGCCCCAGCACCCCGGAGCACCCGCGGCTCCCGGGAAGGGAGCTGGGATGCAGGGGGGCTGCGGTCCCAGCCCCGCAGAGCCCCAGCTGCTGCTCTCCACAGAGCCGAGCACAAGTCATCCCCTTCTCCGCCTGTGCACCTGCGGTCACCGCTGTCCCCGCGGATGACAAACGACCCGTTACTGGGGGTTCCATCAGACGGTGGAGAAGGAGCTGCCCCCGCAAGTTTAATGCTCCTCTTTGCATGATACCAGCCAAGAACGTCGGGACGCCAGCAGAGACTGGGAGTTTTTAGCTCAGCTCCCATGCCTCCCAACCTCACCTACAGTAACAAAGAAGTGGAAGAGAAACAATAAATAATAATAAACCCTAAACTAAAATCAAATCTCAAATTCTACTGGAATTTGCTCAAAAGGAAAGAGAATCAATTGCAGTCTGTTCTCAGTTCTTTAAGGCAGCCTTATATTGTTTCTAACAAAGCAAAAATCAATAAGAAATGCTTCTTATGGTTCATTTTTTAAAGCTCAATACCAGCTATGCAATTTGGTTGGCAATTATGAATGATCTGTTATGTCATCCAGCCCTTTTTCTGCTACCCAGCTCACCGCGGCCCGCAATCATCTATTATTGCTTGCAGGTACATCTTTAAATATTGGTTTGCTTTCCACTTTTCTAAGATGATCACCTAGAAATAAACTAAATTTGCTGATCAATCCCATTGTCTTGAAAGCAACAGTTATTAATGCCTTCTGTTTGTTGCTGGCTTCTAAACTTTTCTGATCCATTAGTTATGAGACCCCATTGATTGAAAACACACATGCTCACAGCATTGTTTTTCCAAGGAAAAAAAAAATAGAGCTTTTTACAGTCACTTTTCCCCAGGAGGCACAGCGTGGTGTTTAAAACCAGCACGAGATGATAATGTAATTTCACCACAATAACTTCCTTTGTGAGTAAAAGTGACAAAGCTATTTTTGAAGCGCTTCATTAAAGATGACTTCATTTCATTTCATTTCCAAACCATGCATTCTTCTCGTTCATCTCCTGCTTGCGCTTTCCCAGATCTATTCGCTCCCATCTTTAGATGTCTGGACCCACAGCTACAGGAACTCGGGGTGTTCCTCAGCTCTGCTCTGGCAGGCACACACAGGCCAGAGGCTTCTTGCCCTGGGTGTCCAGGCAGACCTGGAGATGTCTCCTGGGTGCTGGATGAACGCGAGCAGCAGAGCACCCTGCGGGCAACAAGCCAGGCTTCATCAGACCCTGCTCTGGGGTCCCTTCAAACCTGCTAAAAATCCCATAGACTTTGGGAAAAAAAACAACTCATGGAAATATCTGAATTTGAAAACCACCTTGGCTGGGTTCAATTCTTGCAAATCATTTCAAGAAGTTCTTAACTTGAAGTTAATGAATCAACACACTGAGGTCAAAAGATAGGCGAAGATTGAGTCTGAAGCACTCAGCACCTTGCAAGATCAAGTCCCTCAAGAGGTCACACGAGTCACAGCAGCTCCTATGGCCCTCGATGAAGTGACAAGAGCACGACAGACGGGACACGCGCTCCCCCACAAGCCATTTCAAACTACCTCAAGGTTTACTGTGGGCTAATTCAAAAATAACAAGTTTTAAATCTCCAAATTACAAACGTCATCATTTTCAGTGCAATTCACAAATGCTGAAAGCGATCATTATGCCTCATTTGGCGAAGAAGAAGAAGAAAAAATTGCTTTATAATTCTCTGGCATTTAGATGCCCTAAATATATCTAGCCCTGCCAGGGGAATCTTCTGCTTAGAGCCAGTCCAACATTGGCTGCTTTTCCTTTCAACTGAGGATACTCCTAAAAACATCCTATTGATCCCGAGAGAAGAGGATCATTCATCTCCCCCGAAGCTGCACTGAAGTGACCTTGCTGAAAGCGTGCGGCATCTATCAGCACCAAGGGGAAGGTGACAAACCTGCACCCAGCCCTCAGTGCCCGAGCACTGGACGCTGCGCCGAAAGCCGGGGTGATGGTTCCCTTCCATCCCTGCCGAGCTCCCACCCACGGGCTGGGCTTCCTCGGGGCGTACAAAGAGACAGAACCACAGCATTGCCTGGATCGGAACCGACCTTTCAGGTCATCGACTCCAATCATTAACCTAACGCTGACAAGTCCAAAACACAGCACGAACCAGGAGGAGATTACCTCAAGTCACAGGATACACAAGAGATACCTCACTGAAGGAGGACAAAAAAAAAAACCAAATCACGACTCCAAAGAGAGGGAGATGAGGGCTGCTGCATTGCAAGGCACCCTGCCAGAGATCCAAGGACAGACCCTGCACCCAAATCCAACCAACCCTTTGCTTTTTGGTTGTGAGCCAGCCTCGGCACATACTGAACAGCCTGTCGGCCCACCGACCGCGGGTCTGCACCCTGTCCTGCCCAGCACCTTCTTGAATGGTTTAGGAAAGTTATTTCCCCTTTCCCAAAAAGGGTTGACTTAAGAGTGCCAGTATTTTTCCTTATTAATGGCTTGTGATCTGGAGCATGTGATGTGTGCACTTGGTGGACTGGAGAAAGAGAAGTGAGAGCGAGAAGTTCCCTGAAGCCATTTCTGCTCATTCTCCTTCTTGCTTTTGGAGCATCCTTGGGGATTGCCCTTCTCACAGAGGAGCGGGGTTTGGAGGAGACAGAGGGTGACGCTTCTCACGGAGGTTATTTACAAGTGCTCTTTTCTAGAGATCAAATGCGTTGAGCCTGGTGAAGAATGATTTCAATTTTGCCTTTAAAACTTGGATCAAGCAATGCTGACAATGCAAACCTCCCTGCCATCCAGAGATTAAACTTGTTCCGGTGTTTTTAATCGGGGCCTGAGTGCATTGCTTGCCAGCGGCTCTCAGCACCGCACGCTTTGTCTTTTAGCGCGTTCCGAGAGCACGCTGCAGAAACAACCCATTTGCATCTGCACATTGCTCAGGATGCGTCTGGTGCATCAGTGGCTGGGTTGGACCTGGGAGCACCCCGCAGGACAGGGCGGAAAGAGCTTTTGGAAAACTGGGTGCAGAGATAAGACAAAAAATAGAGTAGTCAAAGTGGATTTAATTCTTGACTACTACAGGCTCTTCTTATGACCTTGAAGAACTCAGTGATTTGAGGGCGTGATGGTAGCACGAGGACACCAGTGCCCTGTGCAGGGTTTGAGTTTATAGAAGGTCTATATTCAAACATCCAAAGCAATTTATAGCAAGAAGTACCCTTGGCATACAGCCTCTCCTGGGAAATGACTGTCTGGCTGAGGCTGATCACCCTTGACTTCACCTAGAGCAGTTTACTCCCCGAGCCAGCAATTAATCCCACAGCCTCCCCAGCCCTAAGACTCGGCTGTTAACAGCACACACCCAACAAAAGCAGTAGGTTGCTGCCGAAGTGACTGACATCTCTTATCTAATTGTAGCTGCACCCAGTTCTGCAAGGTCCATCCTCCCACCAGTGCAATGCAACAAACCAGCAAAAAACCCAATGATCTGATGTTTTAGTAATCACAGAACTCACTTCTGCTGAGTACTTGCAAGGACTCCCCAACGTATAAATAGTTCATTGCCCAGGAAGGACCAGATCAAAACTCCAGCCTGTTTTATTGAGCACCTTCTAGCTCCACAGCCACAGCATGTGGACACAAGCCAAGTTCGCCACAGCCTTTTATTCCAGAAAAGTAAATGTGCTCCCGTTGTTTTTCTGTGCCTGACAGACAGATCACAAGCCTCTGCTAGGATCATATTGTGATATTTTTGTGGTCACTGCAGAGAAGAACCTTCAGCCTCTGGAGCAGCACAGCATCACAGCTGCTTTCTCTCCAGGGAACACTTCCCAAAGTCTTTGGTGACTTATCAGTTACCTTTGGCTAATGAGTAAACCGCAATAAAGGGGATGAGGTGCATTTTGGCTTTTTCCAGAAGAGCACAATTCCTAAAGTATTTACTGATTCCATTAAAGGGTGAGTCTTTCCCGAGAAACCTGGAGCATTTGCTTCCCAAGCTCATCCCCACTGCAGAGCACAGCCCACTTGACGCTGCTCTGTGCTTCTGCCTCAAGAGAGGGACATCCCTTCCTCCCTGCTTTGAAAGGCCAACACTGAAAGTCAGCCTATGCCTCAGACAAGCCCTCGGTTGAAGCTAACAGACTGAAGTTATGAAGGAAAATCAGGTATCCATGTGTGACCCGGCTCTAAGCTCCTCCAGCAGCACAAGCTGCTCCAGCACTGCCTGTGACAGTGCCACCACGTCACTGCTCGCTACAGCCATACAAAAAAGGGACCATGTACGAGCAAAGCTCCAGCCTTTTCCCTTTAATCCTAGATGCCCACAACACTTCCTTCCTTCCCCCAGGAGGTCTCAGGGCCTGTTTTACGGGTTCCCTCTCCCATCCCCATCCACGGCTTGTGCTTGTTCCCGAGCCCCTGTTCATCAGCCTCAGTCCGTGGGTGTGCTGCTCTCCATTCCCTTGCTCTTCATTTAGCCTCTGAAGTGTGAAGCATTATTAAACCTGTCCTCACCACTTCAGTGCAGCAGACGAGGCTGCCACGCTCCACCAGCAGTTGATTTATTAGTCAGCTCTGCAAGACTTTAATCTACTTGGAGGGCTTTTTTCTTCCCTTTTTTTCCCCCCTAATTCATAAACGGGTATCTTTGCATTATCAAACTACTCCTTCCTCGATCTTTAAGCTGTTAATGAAGGCACGTCGCTGCCTCTCTCCAGGGCCACATCCCCAGGCAGCGAGTGTCCGAGCCCAGCGGGCGCTGGGAGGGCAGAGCCGGACGCGCCGCTCTCGCCCCTTCCAGGCTCTATCTCACCAACGTCTGTGAAATAATATAAGAGAGTTCTGAGTGCTGTCAGGGAAAGATAAACATTCACTTCCAACCAAAACAAAGGTGTCTGATTTTCCTGCTCCCTAAGCTATGACAGGCTGACAAGCGCCGATTGATTTGGGGTGATTTTGGCCTTCTTTTATTAAAAGCGGCCGCGCAGGCCAGCAGTGTCAGCCCTCCCATGCCTCGGCACCACAGCCGCAGCCGTCTGTGCGCTGAAATGCTTCGGGGATAAAGGAAAGTAGGATTTTTGGCCAAATAAAAATCGTACAGAATACATAACTTTGGCAAAACTTTGCTCTCCCTTCCCCCAGTGAACACTTTGAAAACAAAAATACAGTTACGCCAAGTTATTCGCTTTTTGCTTTTATATTTTTAAAAAGTAAACAATACTTCTCTATACAGAAGCACTTTAGATATCTAATGTTTACTGGACACAGTTCTGGGGTTTTTTTTCCTTTACATTAGAAAAAAGCAAACACTTCCCATAGAAAATTACAGAAAAACTATAAAGAGAGGCTCGTTATTTTTCCTAGGGTTTTTTTCACACCAGTTTCCAATAGGCAGGTCATGTCCCACAATGAAGTGGAAGACCGTGCAGAGCAGATGCGATCTAGTGAAGATCATGCACACTAAAACAAAGCCACACCAGCTCGGTTTCACTTGTACCGAGACCTGCTTAGAAATACTATTCCTCTGTCTCATCACCAAACTAACAATACATAGAAGTAAGAGCAATGAAATTCAAACAAGGTATTTCAGATTCCAATTTAGAACCAGGAGAGGAAAATAAACTAAGCCTTGTCCAAGGGACCTACTCAGCTGCTGGGCATCAGGGCAGGGACCCCAATGTCTGCAGCACAAAGTCCACCAAAAATCCACAGGTGGGTTCATAACTTCCTCCTCCTTCATCTGCATTTGGGAGCCCAGTTGTCCAAACTGGGCATACAAACCAAACTGGGAAGTGGCCACCCACAGAACACCACAGGCTGGTGCCTCTCTGCTGTGCTGAATGGGGTGCACCCGGGAATTGCCAGTAAACAAAGGAGATTAATTTTACATTCTTTCCAGGTGCAAGCCAGACTTGGAGATAAAACATTAATGAATTCAGAGTGTCACCCGCCTCGTGTGTGGTTTGTGCTGATGAACGACAGGAAGAGCATCCTGCTCCACCTGGAAGAACACCCACTGTCGGGTCTCTTGCTGCTTTTATTCCCAGCTCTATCCTTCCCATCTCTCCAGCTCTTACTGAGCAAACACAACTGGGTTACCTGGAAACCCAGGGTGAATTTTGAGCCCTGCATCTGCTGCACAGCAGAGAGAAGCTCTGAAAATGGTTTACAAGAAAGGACACGCTCAGCATGGCCTGAGGCACATCAGCCTTCAGCTGCTCCTCTACGGTGAGGGCAGCAGCTGCTGAAGGTACGTGGTGGCACCAACCACTGCTGGGGGAAAGGTGCTGGTCCAGACACCAGCAGAGCCGTCCCTGGCAGCGCGTCCATCACCCGCTCTCTGGGACAACTTGGGCAAACTGGGAAAAGCAGGGAGCAGCTTACAAGTCACATTTCAAAACACTGTTTGTTTTCCATCTTTTGAAATTCACTCTCTCTTTTACTTAACACCTTTAAAATACCAAATAAACATCAGATTTAAAAAAAAGGTAACAAAAAGCACCATCTTCTCTCTTCCCGTGGCTAGGACCTCGACACATGGGCAGCCTGCCACACTCCCCTCTCCCCCACAGACACGACACCCTGCACAATCCCTTTCCAACAGGATAAAACGTGAAGCTCCTCATTGCTTGCTAAGCTGAAAAGCACCAAAATTAACCTTCTGCCCAGCCACTGACAGCCATGAATAACAAGTACTGAGCTGGCGCAACGCTCCGGCTTAGCACCGGTTTTAAAAGGATCACATCAGATGAAGACAAGGCATGGGGGGGGCTGGAGGTCTCCTCACCACCCAGCTCAGGAGGGACAAGATGTCACAGCAGCCAGGAAAGGTTTTCCTGGATTTCACTGGAACAGTTTAGTCACACACAGAAGCTTTGCAGAACCAGGTGGGAATATTTGTGAGCATTTTCTCACCCGCAGGACATTTTCCCCCTCCCAGGCACATATTTTTTGCCTCCACATTTAACGCCCGTCAGCCTTTCACAGCATCTTGCTGGTGGCCAGTGCTCACTGCTATGGGAAAGCTGTTTTCTCCTGGACATCCCACACCCTTCCAAGGCAGGAACCTCTCCAGCCCTGGTTTGTCAGGTCTTCCCTGCCAAGCGATGCCTAATTGTGCCTTATTCTGTTCTGAACAGGTACGGCCAGATCCACCCACAGCTTCCCCGCCCAACATTTAAACTTTCTCTGCATGTGCTTGAACAACTGAGAAATTTGCTGTGAATTGGAAACAGGCCTGAGTCTGCAGCAGGATTGGGGAAAAAAAAAAAAACAGACTGGCTGCAGCTGGCCAAATTAATTCCCAGCATAATTCCACTGAAGTCTGATTTTAACGGGCATTCGAAATAACGTGCTCTCTTCTTGCCCTTCGCATGTGTAGAGAGAAAAAAAAAAACAACCAAAACTATTAACAACTCATTCCAAATCCTTGCATGGGCAATTAGACACGTGGATAGAAGTGCCCCGTGCACTCATGGGCTGGCCAAGGACCAACCTTCTGCTCAGCCAGTTGGTGCGATCGTACAGGAGAAAAAAGGAGACACCCTTCCTGGGCTTCATATAACAGACCACACTTTGAAGCTGACAGGTCAAAAATAAATTACATGAGAACGTATCAGACAGCCAAGGAGCATACCAAATTTTCTAACTGGTTCCATGTAAGATCACTGCAAGCTGAGGCTAATTCCGCAGTCTCTAATTTTCTTCTCTGACTAAGCAGGCATAATTTATATCCATCAGTTGCAAATGGCTTCTCCCACCAGTCCTAAAGATACCGGGCTTTTTCTTTTTAAGAAAACGAGATTATTTCTTACCTCTGCAGAAAGAGGATGAAGAATACATGAAGAATACATGCAAAGGCCGCCTGACACAAATACGTATTTCTACTCAACCTACTTCAAAAGATTATATTGCAGCACAGAAAAGGGAGGACTTGACAGAGCTGACTGGCCAAAACAGCTTCTCCTCTCAGGGGATGGACGTGTGCTGTGATAAAGATAATAATTTACCCTGGTCTTACTTATTCATTTGTTCCCCATTGCCCTTTTCAGCCTGCACGACACGCTGCAATTGTACAATCCTCCCGCTGCTGCAGGGCTGACGCGCAGCCGGGGGCACGGGCAGCTCGGCTCCGCTTCCCACGGGATGCTTCCACCCTGCGGGCACCAGCCCGGGCCCTGCTCACCACCACTACGGCACATCCCCAACGGCCGGGCAGCTCTCCGTGCTCTCCTGGGCTTCTGCTGCCTCGGGTGACTCTGCCAGCGTGGATGCCAGGAAGCACACAGCCTGGACTTGAAGAAAGCGCCAGCCCATCTCCAGGTTCAAAACCAAGATCCTTTCAGAAGCGGTTGACCAAAGGAGTCCCTGCAGGGAGGTGCCCCCCGAGGGTCCTGCTGCGCACGGTTCGATGCGAGGCTCACACGGATGCAGCCGCCCCAGCATCAGCACCAGAGCTGAGGTGGCTGAACCACTTCCCATCACCCAACACCACTGGAGGGTCCTGTATTCCTACTGAAAGCAACCAGACCCCCACGGGGCAGGTGTCCCTGTGTGCCAGCAGCTGGGTGCTGCTGGCGGTGCCAAGACCCGGCTGGATTCCTGCCAGGAGCATCACATCCCTGTGAGCCAGGAGGGGACCCTCAGACAAGGCAAGTTGTAACATAACTGATAAAACCAAGATTCCCTCCTTGTTATTTCCTCATTCAAAGAGTCTTCACTAGCCTTAGTTAACGGAACTCCAGGCAGGAAATTGTGGCAAACTTCTCCGGTCACCCCTGTTTCATTCAGGGCTGTGTGGTGGCTGTCCCAGCACAGCCGACGAGGACAGTGGAGAGAACTGGTGATGCAGATACCACCAGGTGAAGGAAGAGCCAGTTTGTCTCCCATCAGCCTGAGGACACTGGGGACAAAACCTGCTGCCTGCTCCCCCCAGTTCTGCCAACAGAGACCAGCTGAGAGCTGGGACCAGTCGGTCCCAACCCCGGCCCTTGGCTCCAGCACCCGCACCAGCCCCTCACTGAGAAGGTTTGCAGCGAGGCGGGCGATGCCGACTGCTTCAGACGGCAGAGAAGAAGCCTTTTGATCTGTTCAGACACTTGGGCCCCACTCACGGCTCTGATCAGAGTTTTCCCTGCAGCCTTGGCCCCTGCAAACATCCGTGCAGGAGAACGGGAGGCAGCAGTTGGTACCAGCTCCCTTCTCGCTCCGCGCCGACAGGAGCTCGCCTTCTCCCCGCACATTTGCCTGACTGCCACGATAATATATTCAGCAGAACTGGATACATTTCAAACCAGCTATTACACCACAGTGTGTTCCAACACAAATATATGCAGTGTAGTGCAGCAACAATTCTTCCAGGAGTATTACTGTGTAACACAGATTGCAGGAAAATCGCGTTTCCCTGCGAGCTCGGGTGCCCGCCCCGAAAACACGCTTCCCAGAGAGCTTGCACAGGCAGAATAAACCTGATAAAAAAAATTTAAGAAGCGGGAAACCTCCAGACATTCAAATTGTCTGTCC
This sequence comes from Eurystomus gularis, assembly GCA_013400335.1. Taxonomy (NCBI): domain Eukaryota; kingdom Metazoa; phylum Chordata; class Aves; order Coraciiformes; family Coraciidae; genus Eurystomus; species Eurystomus gularis. The sequence continues at coordinate 357,488 of VZZY01020375.1, read as the reverse complement.
GGCAGCTACCTTTGAGCTGTTTCTGGCCCTTTCGGTGGTGGGGGTGGCAGAACCCCGCTTGCCTCCCTCGCTGCGGGGAGCTCTGCTCGGGCTGCGGGCAAACACAACGCTTCTCCCAGCACAGATTAAATGCTGAAGAGGAGCTGGGATTTTTTTCCTCCTCCTTCCCACAATAAGGAAAATCTAACACAAAATTCCGCTACATTTGTTGGGGGAAATGTGGCTTCTTGCTGTTTGCTTTTGCAAGAGCTCCCAGCGCACGGGCAGCACCGGCCCCGCGCCGAGCTAATGCCTCCGCAGGAACCAAGCCTGAATGGACTCAAGCTCTTCGGCTTCTCCCATTGCCCATCGTAAGCCAGAGCTCCCCAGGCAATTATGCCAGAAGAAATCCTTACAGTATCTCCAGTTGCCACTGAAAAAAATAAAATATCCTGGGGCATACGCAGAGCTGCCAGAGGAGCCAGAATTAAAACCAGAGCGTCGGGAGCAGAAATGCGCGCACCGACCAGAGAGGAAAGAAGGGAGGAATTCTTCATAATGGGTGAACCTGTGAACCGCGAGCTTAAATTTAATTTAGCGGCCCATCAATCAAGCTGCTGGGTGTCACAGCCAAGGGCTAGCGGGGACTGTTTCAGTAGAGGGCACTCAAGTCCCAGAAATCTGCCTGTGCCAGCCCCAGAGTGTTCACTCCGGTATCTGAGGAGACCTCCAGCACATGAATCTCGGTAACGCGAGCGCTGGGCCTCGTAACTCACATTGATTGTACTTATATTACACCTGATGCGTATAAATCTAAACAAAATGCATATGGATGTAGCTAATTCAGATGAACCAGTTTAGATACCATTAAAAAAAAAACCAAAGACAAGCCTCTTTTTCTTCATTAGTATGGAAAAATGCCATAGCTATAGAAATGCTTATGTCTCTTTCCGCAAGGTTCATACTTCTGCTGCTGCTCGGAACCATGAATCTTACTTGAAAAGGTCCTTTGTCAATCAGCATTTTCCCCTAGGTATTAATAATTTAAACTTTTTTTTTTTCTCCACTTTTGCAAGCAGTTCTGTTTCATACTGGAAAATGAAGTCTTACATCCACAGTCTTTAGAACACCCATAAATCTACAGCATTACTGGAAGGTGAAGGAAGCAAGGTTTTTATGTATATATAAAAAAAAGTGACGCGTACACAACTATCAGAGTGCTACCTATGAAATAAATGGAGCTCTAATACCACTTGAATTCACTGTAAACAAGGCAGCACGAAAATCTAACACCCAAATACCCCCATAACAAGCTAGAACGACCAAACGGCTTCTTCTAAAGGGCACGCCACGTTCACCAGTTACCAACACAGCCGAGAATTTGCACTAATTGATACAAATGCAATGACAAATTACCACATTACAGCTATTTTCACAGTGGCTGTGAACTGGATGAATGTATTTTTAGCATCGCTGTAACAAATCATAGAAGAACCCCAAAGCCCTCCCGCTGCCTGAGATTGTCCTTCGGCAAGGCAACAGCCACAGGTTCCTGGCTGAGGTCCTACCTTGCCCCAGCAAAGCTCATCCCCTCCCAAATCTCACCAGGCCCAGCCAGCACCAGCCGCACAGCTCAGCCCTGCATCCCACCGGAGCGGGGCTGGGCAGCACTCACCGGGTAGCACTGAGACAGAGCTTGGGTCCCACAAGGTGCTCTCTTGGTCCTGCAGCCACATTCTCTTCTTTGCGGCCATTTTCTCTTTGCTCTAATTACATGGTAACGACCCAGCTCCACCCCAGCTGCTGGAGAGTTTGACCCAATGGCTGAAGGTCACTCGCAGGTGTGGACCCGGGGCTGTGGAGCCACAGGTGCTCCAGGGAGTCAGATAGGTTTTGTGTGTGCGTCTGGAAAGATCTAAGGCGACTGTGGTGCAACATCTAAGAGTACTTTCAAATCTATCCTTTTTAATCATGACACAGAGCAGCCCTGGGATCTCCGCGGAGGGCAGGAGGAGGCTGATGGCAGAGGAGCACTGCCAAGCCCAGGGACAGGCTGGGGGACAGGGGAGCGCAGGAATACAAAGGAAGGGAAACCCAGCCCTGATCTGCTGCGTGAGCTCGGGTTGCTTCGGGAAGGAAGGGCCAGGCAAAGCCCGAGCACGGAGACGCGCGGCTGCGGCGCACACCTCTGCCTGGTGCCCAGGCACGTCCGTGTTGGTTTGCTCTCTAACGTCTGACAAATGACTGCTCCTGTCCTGCCTTCCCCAGCAGTGCAGGCTTCCTTCTCTGGCCTACGTACGCGAGGAGGACTATCCGTGACCTCCATACACCCATCGGATACCAATCAAATAAGGAAAAGAAATAAACTCTTTGTGCTGGTACCGCAGCAGGATCCAGGGGCTGAGGCAAAGGTGAGAGCCTTGTTAGCGCTGCTGCCAGCACAGAGGCGAGAGCAGCATCTTGACACCAGCGAACTGACAGGATGTGTCATCCCAGCCACATTTTAATTCAAACAGGCCACAAAATCTGAACCTCTTGTCCCGAGTTACTGAAAATCAAACCTCTTCTCTACGTGCTGGAGTCTGCAAAGAGGAAAGAGCAGCCACAGATGAAAGAGCCCTCTCCATCCCCTCCCTCCCAACAGGTTTGTGGGGTTCTGTTTATCTCCAGGTGCAGAGATTCACCAGGTTGTGACATTTAATTTCATAACAAGTTCAGAGAAACAGCCGTCCTTCATTCAGGAAATAAGCAAAGAAAATTTCTTCCATGCCCTTTTCACTAAATCTTACCCTTTTTGGTGTCATGAGGGATAAAAATGTCCTTAACATGAGCCACCCTTTGCTGCAGCCGTCTTTGGCACTGGTGAGAAGATTTGCTGTGGGAAGCTGGAGCCTCAGCTTGCCCGCCATGAACAGCAACGACAGATCTCTGAGACCGAACGTCTGCACAGTGCTTGGAGATGCCGAGCACTGCAGTGCTGCCCTTGCCTCTCCTCCACCATGACCCAGTGCTGAGAACCCAGGTCCTGCCCAGAGGGACCCCAAAGGAAGCACGTGTTAAACCATGGCCCCGGGTGCCCAGGGAGGGACCGCAGCAGATGGTAGGAAGAGTCACACCAGCATCTCCAGGAGGGGCTGGTCCTGCCATGGGCGTGCAGGTCCCTCAGAGACTCCTCCAGCTTTTCCTTACGATTCCATGACGATGACAGCTCTTGGATACCCTGCCCAATCCCACACCGCTCCTGCTCCACAGAAACAACCAGAGCCCAGACACCACCACGATGGGCACACGGGGACCCTCCCTCTGCCTGCCCCACCGCAGCAGCCGGTCAGTGCATGGTGGCTGCTGTCGGGGGCTTTTCTTGGAGTTCCAGACCGATAACGGTTAGCGTATGTCCCCTCCTCTGGGTCACACATTTGGGCTGGCAGAGGCTGGTCCAGGACGGTCGCTGAAGCGCAGGACAGCGACCAGCTTCTCCCACCGCGCAGAGCTCGCTGCTGGGGAACGCGGCCGGTGAGGAAAATTAAAAAGATGAGCAGATACAGAGCACTAGTATGTTTGTAAGAAAATTAAAGATTTGCTCCGCAGACGTTCCGGGCGATGTGGTTTAGCAGACAGCTGGCAAACGGGAGCGGTTGGAGATGATGGAATAGATCAAATTACTCAAATGAGAAAAAAATAAATTCGCCCCAGCCTGGCCCCACAAGTGGACCGAGCAGCCCGCTGCCGGGCAGCCCTCTGCCACCGCGGTCACCAAACCCCCGGCTGCGGAGCCCGGGCAGGGTGCGGGCACCGCCGCTCCCCCCGGGACCCACCCGCTGCCCCCGGAACCACCGGGCCCGGCCCGA
>VZZY01020375.1:83817-352560 GCA_013400335.1 Eurystomus gularis | reverse complement strand
GAGCCCCCGGAGAGGGGAGATGCGGAGCCCCTGGAGCAGGGGGGAGCTGAGCTCCCGAAGAGGGGAGATGCTGAGCCCCCGGACAGGGGAGATGCGGAGCCCCTGGAGCAGGGGAGATGCTGAGCCCCCAGAGAGGGGAGATGCGGAGCCCCTGGAGCTTGGGAGTGCCGAGCCCTCGGAGAGAAGGGATGTCGTGCACCCGGAGAGGGGAGATGCTGAGCCCTTGGAAAGGAGGGATGTTGTGCGCCTGGAGAGGGGAGATGCTGAGCTCCCGGAGAGAATGGATGCTGAGCCCCTGGAGAAGGGGATGCTGAGCCCCTGGAGAAGGGGGATGCTGAGCCCGAGGAAAAGGGGGATGCGGAGCCTGCTAGGAGCAGGGCTGCAGTGCCCAGAGTGAGGAGCGGTGCTGTGCCAGTGCAAGGAGGGTGCTGAACCTGCTGCAATACGGGTGCTGTGCAGAGATGCTCTGACCCAGGGCGAGAGGTGCCCAGCACAAGGGAGAGGCAGCCGGGGGGCCCGCGGCACCAAGCCCCGCTGCTCGGAGGACGCCAGTGGGCTGGCTACACCGCAGCTGCTGCTGAGGGCGAGGCGGGTTTCATTAAATTGCTGAGGTTCCGGGGAAAATTAATTTTTAATAATGTTACATAAAGTAATTGCACAGATAACGGCTTGGGAAAGAGTCTATGATCTTTCTTTTTCTAATTAAACGAGATACTTGTTTTAAGCGTGTCATGTAAAGAACAGCACTGATTCTCTGTTACATCCCGTGTACCTTGCCATCGGTACACATTCCCAGGGACTTGCTGTCTGGCTTACCTGTCTTTTCCGGGGCCAAATTCTAAACCAGAGAAACTAGTGAAAAGCCGAGTAGATTTGTGAATGTTTTAAAGTGGAAAAAAATGGGTCTTATTTATCCCAGTGCAACTGCAGAGCAGCAATGCAAATGCCAGTAAGAGAAAAATGCCAGTCCTGGGGGACAGCCGCTTTCTGAAGTGAAACGCTGTCACCTCCAGCACAGTTTGGAGTGACTGCATGGCCCAGATCGTCCCATGGACAGGGGCTTGATTCCTGCAGGATGAACATCTGCTCTCCCCTGGACTTCTGTGCACAAGGCAGTCCAGGGAGCCGTGGTCCTGTGCACACTGTAGTGCCAGAAATGCTGGTGGAAAAGGTTAATGGACCTGCCTCTGGGGCCTGGGCCCTGGCGGCTGCTGAACTTTTGCTAGAGCCAAGCTGCTTGGTATGCTCAGCCACAGCCAGGAACAGCTGGAAATGTTTTGTGCGACATAAACCCCCTCCCAGGAAAGCTCCCGTTGCTGCTGACGGGGCACGCTGGGCTTCGCCAGTGCCACCGCGCGAGCAGGGAGGAGGTGTCCCCGTGTGCCGTGACGGAGCCGTCATCCATCACCAGCCCGTCCCCACCGAGAGCACCGGCAGCGGTTCTCTTCCCAACGGGTGCCAGATCTCCGCCAGGACCGTAAGCCGGGTGCCCGGGGGGTCCTGCGGCAGCTGGGCTTGCAGCTCGTCCTGCTCTCGGCTTGGCAGCAGCGGGCCTGCTCCTCGGCGGGCAGAGCCGGCGAGCTGCCAGGCTGGCACCCGGGCAGGCGGGCGAGGGGCTGCTGCTGCTGCGCAAGATGCTCGCAGGGGCACGGGCTGAAGTCAGCAGGGCCGGCGGGTGCTGAGACCCCTGGGAATGCCAGCATGGCTCGCGGGAGACGTTCAGGCCCAGGAGTATCCATGTGGCTCTGGGAAGAGGGTTAGTCTCAAGCCCAGATGCCTCAGTTGTCCTGAAAATGGGATTTTCGGAGCAACCGCACAGAAGGATATAGAGGAGCTTTCAAGCCGGGTACTGCTGCCAGCCCTTCGCCAACACCCCTTGGGTTTGCCGTAGCTCCGCTGCCCTTCACCAGGCTCGGGCAGGCAGCAGGCAGGGCAGGCAGGGAGGGAGGAAGGCAGGAGGGAGGCAGGCAGCAGCAGGCAGGGAGGCAGGCAGCAGCAGGCAGCAGCAGGCAGGGCTGCCCGCCGCAGAGCACCGCTGTGCACCGCCTCTGCCCGTGCCTTCCGCAGGAACAGCCCTGCTTTAATTGCTGAGACATACCCCAACATTCAGCACCTCATTTAGCCTTTTCCTTGATCAGTAAAATAAGAAACTTAAAGATCAGAAAAAGGCTTTAAAGGGGGCTGCAGGGAGATCTCTGCTCGCCTTCGCTCTCAGCTACAACTGGCACGGTTTTGACCTCTTTTTCAGCCCACTGGAAAATTGCAGCTTTTCCCCCCTGCATTAATTTGTGCAAAGCTGCCCTGGCTTTCAAGTAATTCTTTTAATTATTAGGTTATGCCAAGAAGTGGAGAACACTTAAATAAGTATTGTTTTAGAACGGAAAATCAAACCGGAGAGAAAATAGGGAACTTTTCAAAGCTCTCTTGTTTTCCTGTGAAGCTGACTATTAAAATAAATACAGGGGGAGAAATCTAAGAAAGGGAAGGAAAAGCCAAAAGCTTTTCTCTCATGAGTAAAATATAAATATTTAATCTACACATCTAAACATAATCTATACATATACACGTACAAAGAAAATCTGTGCTCATTGCTGGATTTTTTTTTTTTTCAGTAGGAGTTTGTATCTGAAGCTTATTCCACACCTGTTCAATTATTATGCAATCTGTTAAATATTTGAAAACGCCGTATCAGAAAACACCACCTAGATCTGCTGCACGCTCAGGGGGCTCGATTCGTTCTGAGTTGTTCTGGTAGAAAGACAGAAAAGAGTCAGGGTGCGAGCAGAGTTACTCCGTGTTTACACCACGGTGACTGAGAAGTAGTCAGCCCTGACTGCGGATGAGATCAGGGAGATTATACCTGTTATTAAGCGCTGCACTGAGCAGCTGAGTATTTGCAATATCATGCCCCTCATATGGTAAGAGCAGCGAGCGCAAGATGATTAAGCTACCGTAGATCGCCTATTTATCTAACCTTTCTCTTAGATTAAAAAGCAGTAGTAGCACCCCTTCCGAGTGGCAGAGGAGAGCTCGGTGCCATTTTGCAGAGCCTGGTGGCACCAGCCCTGACAAAGCAGCGGGGGCTGACTGGAGACGGAGCCACGCGCGGCGCACTGGTGCTGCCCAGCAGACTGGTTCCGACGGCCGTGCTTTGCTGGAGCACCACCATAAACTACTCAGAGTGATTATTTTGATGGATGATGTGTTAGCGAGATAGACGTGTGGATCAGACAGATGCCAACGGTTTGAGATTAATATGTAATTGTAATAAATAGACCACAGGAGCCGTCCGCCCCATCTTAGCACTTGCATTTGTTGATTAGTGGTTTTGTTGGTATTCAAGTGCTGCTGAGGAAGAGGTGACACCAAAAGCACCCAGCCCCACTGCCATCGTCTCCCTCAGCCACCCCTGCTCCGGTGAGGGGAGAGGGGCCGTGATTTGCTTTCTACGTTTTAAAAGGAATCACCTTCATCTTTGGGTTCCTGCTTTTGTGCTGGTTTGTTTTTTTTTTTTCACTCAGATTACATTCCCGCTGATGTTTGTGGCAATAATTACACCTCCAGCATGTTTGACAGTCCCACTCTTGTACCACAGAAGTCGCTGTGAACAGGATGGGGCTCAGCCAAGCTTCTAAACAAACAGTCCTGCGTGGAGGAATTTATCGGGTTTTATTTCTTGTAGTCTCCTTCTAAGCTCTGTTTGTGTAGAGAAGGGATCAGGGCATCGATTGTTTGTATGATTTGCAAGTAACACAGAAAAGACAATCAAATTGGATTGGAGCCGGAGTGGAAAAAAAATAATTGATTATTTTATAGAAATTCATAGAAAACAAATTCTGTGGATAATTACCCTCCTCTGTGTGACTGGCTTTTCTGAGGCTTATTATGCCTGTCTGGAATTTTATTTTGAAATCGCCTTCCCACACTCTGCAAATGAAGTTTTATTTTTAAAAATAAAGGTAAAATCAGGGCTGGGAAAGGCAGTTCCCACGGGGCCGGGAGATGTGTGGCCATGGGGGGTGTGGGGCTGGGGGAGAATCCTCAGAGGCAGCTCCAGCCTCGCTCTGTCAAGCTCCTGCTCAATGGCCAGTCTGGCCGGTGTCCTGGGACAGGGGTGGTCAGTGTCCTGGGACAGGGGTGGCCAGAGGCCCCGGCTGGGCTCCCCCTGGGGCCACTGAGGGCCAAGCAAAGAGGAATTTCTCTTGGTGGCTGGTGAGGCGATGAGACATGGTGGGGTGGGAGCAGGCAGAAATGGAACGATGATTGATACGTTTCCCCCTCCCCGAAGCAAACAGCTTCAGAGAAGCAGCTTCACAGCACCTGAGACCAGCCTGCAGGCTTCAGAACACGTCACCCGGGGAATCCTCCCTGCGGCAGCCTGGCTGCCCACCCCCCTGCCCCGGGCTCCCCAGTTTGGAGCACAAGCACCCAGAAAGTGGTTCTCGGTCCCCCCTGGCCAAGGGGCACCTCGCTGAGCACGGGAGTGGGCTGGGATGGAGCTGCGGGTGGGAACCTGCCGCAGCACCCATGGGGTCTCACAAGGGTGTCCGAGATGAGGATCTGGCCCCGACCCCCCCGGGGCCAAGCACGCTGACGGGCTGCGTCAGGACCCTGCTTTCTGCATGTTCGCTGTCGCCAGTAAAGGGCTGTCTTCTTGTATTGCTTCATTTTTCCTATTTTTAAATCACTTTAAAGCCTTTGTGGCTTCTCCTGCATTTAAACGTGTATTCCTGTGGCCATGCACCCACTGCTCAAGCATTTAATGGCTGATAAAGTTATTTCAGGTCGCGAGATGCTTTGTGTGTCAGATAACATATTCTAGTAATTTCAGCAGGATATAAGGGTGGCAGTGTAAATTGTTTGGTGGTAAATTAATTCTGAATACATTTGAATAACAATGTTACCTCTTTATCGCAGAATAGTCTAATTATTTGATCTTGGCATTCTCTTGAGAACTTAATACAGGAAATTAAGATCAAACCACAGACCAGAATAAAATAGACCCTCATTCATGACAGGGCAGGAGTGCCGCCAAAAGAAACAGACCTACTTAGTGCTGGGCTGCTTCCTCGGAGCGGGCACGTTCCCCTGGCCGGGTGCACCAGCCCATGGAGCTCCCGTGGGCCGGGCCGCGGGTGGTTGATGCAGAACCAGGTGGTGAAGGAGCCCTGCGTGGGCTTTGCGTGGGCAGGGATGGATGTGGTCGCCCTGCCTGCGCCCGGCACCCGCGAGAGCTGCAGCTCTGGCTGCGGCACTGCTTCTGGTTCTGTCACCAGCAAACCCACTGCCACCGCTTCCAGCCTCGCTTCTCCATCTCTGGATGTTTTTATCGATGAAACTAAACGGGGGTTGATACTATGAAAAGATTGCGGTAAAGCCTTTGCGACGCAGCCATGCGCAGAGCAGTACCGAGAGTCGTTCCGTCTGCAGCAAAGTTGGGTCTCCCTTGTCCTGGTAAACGAAGTGCTCCTTTGGTACAGACCAGTGGTTTCACTAAATTAGCAATCCTAAGTGAAATCCAGCTTTCCCCGCTGTCAGATGACGCCAGAGCCAGCGGGGCTGGCGGCTCAGCCCGTGGCCAGCATCAGCAGAGGGCACTGTGCCTCCCGGCTGCCAGCCTGCTGCTGCTCCTGGCCACCTTCCTCCTTCAGCTCCTCTCCACCGCCTTCCTCTACTAACTACCAGCACTAATTTCCAACATTAGCATGGAGTAGCTCTGCCAGAATAGCCACGATGCTGGAGTCTCTCATGGAGACACGATATCAAACCCCACGCGACACAGCACACCCTGTAGCGAGCACAAAGCCTCTTCATCCAGCGTACTGCGTCCCCTCGCCCGTTACGCTGTGCAATCTCCTTTCCCTCATTTTGGCTGGGGGTTTCATGTGATGCCGTCTAGACTTCTGTTTTTCCTCAGCACACTCGGAAGACAGGCTGGTGGAAGTCTCTGGGTAAGGCAGATAACGAGTTGAAAGCACCAGAACTCAATGGGTGAGGGGGGGGCAGAGGCAAATGCTGGAGAGGAGCTGAGGGCTGAACGCGAGGATAAAAGCTGCGCAGCGGCGATGCTGCCAAAGGGAAGAGCTGTGAAGTGAGGAGAGCTGGTTGTCTTAAAGCCATGAGAATCGAAGTTGCTGTGGCTGCAGATGCTTGGCTTGCTGTGACTGCAAGGGATCCTGACACTCCACCAGCCAGCACCACGGGCTCCTGTGCCCCTTAGAGACTCAAGAGCGTTTTCCAAGCAGGGATTGTCTCGGTTTGGGCTGATGTAGAGGGGATTCAGATGGGATGGGGCTTTGTGCATCACTACCGTTCATTAACAGTAAAAACAGGGATAATGTGCTGGCATTTACCACTCATCGTAACACCTACAACCAATGCAGGTCCTTGCTGCAAGCAAGAGCTCTCAAAGCAGGTGGAAGGCTCAGTTCACCGCTTTGTCTTTGCTCCAGCACCAGCTTTTCTTTGTGGCTGCCCCCGTGATCCCCTCTTCCTCTCGCCTCCTGCCACCCCCCTCTCGCTGTGCTGCCCCGCACGGAACCTTCCCCCGGCATTACACCTTCATTGCTCAGGTCTGCACTACGAGACACTCGCCATGTCGAGTGTCACCCGAGGGTCCTTGTGCTTTCCATCTGCAGCGAGACACGGCGCAGGAGTACACAAACGCGGACACGACTGCTCTGTTATTTCTGGGTGGGAGGACAATCGGGAAAATGCCGGCTACTTGGATATCACACAGCAGGAGCACAGGGAGTCATCCTGCCAGCCTCCCCAGGCAAGCCCACAGCCCGGGCAGTGGGAGGGTCTCCTCCACCTTGCACTGGACACCAGCACTGCTGGTGAAGCTCTGGAGAGGCACCGGTTGGTGTCTGGCTCAGCCCTGCCGGGAAAAGACACACCAAAGATTCCCTGACCTGGAGAAAAAGCCTCCAGGCTGCCTTTCTTTCTTTGAACTACAGCTTGGCCTTTGCTCAAGTCACACGAAATCTAAAGAGTACACCAAAGAGGACACCAAAGAGGACACCAGAGGAAAGAGTATTTGCACCTTGGATTAGGAGTTTAGTCTGTGTAGTTACTGAGTCAGAAAAACATCCCCGTTCAGGAAGGTTTTTAAGCAGACAAATAAACCAGATAATACCGGTGGAATAAACCCAAGACGACTCCTTGAATTTGGGCCCTGCACTTTGGGCTCGTCACTCTGGAAACTGGGCACCCCGGGATCCCCACTAAGGGGAACCCAGATTCCCGGGTGCCAGAGCACCGAGCGCATTACAAAGGCTTTGGAGACTGATTTACATTAGCCTTCCATCCTTGACATCTGCAAACAGCTTCAGGAGCATTCATTAGTGCCACTGCAGCAGTTTGGGCTGTAACACTGGTTCGTATGTCCAATAAGGAACGGGAAGAGGCCACTGACTGCTCTTACATAGGCCGCTGGATACTCATTAGCTGGTAATGACATTTGATTGCTACAGCATGTCCTTTGTTCCAGCTGGGGACTTGGAGGTGAACAGACGAGCTCTGTGAACCCACCAGTACCCAGGTGAACAGGAACATCAGCCGTTCTTAAAATAACAGAGCTGGTACTGCAAACTCCAGATCCGATTGAAGACGTAGCAGTGTATGGCGAGAGCCAGCGTCGGCTGTGGGCGGCTTTCCCCCACTTTAATGAATAGACGGCTGTCATCTCTTACTTATCTTCCAGGATGGAACAGTAAATAAAATCTGGTATAACCCACAAATTTAGCTGAGTTACGGCTGCCTGTTGGGACTGAAGTGTTAGACTTGGTTAGTTCTGCAGTGAATTCAGAGCACTCAGAAGGAAGTCACGGCAGTAATTCTAAATTCCAGCCCCTGCGAGACACGGGGCCTGCCTGGGGCCACGGGCTGAGGGGCCCGTCCCTGGGTGCTGCAGAAGTTCTGTGTCAGAAACGGGGCTGATCTGGTTACGAACGGAGCAAATGGCTGCAGCACGTGCTTAGCAGAGGATCCGAGAACGGATTTCCACACGGAGGACAGAGCCGGGCGTTACTCTGGGAGCTGCACGAGCAGCTCTGCTCCCGGGGCTCTGCCGGCACCGCGAGTGTGGACCAGGCTCGGCCGAAAGGGAGCTGCTCTGGGGGGAAGTTGGCCTTTGTGTCGTCAGTGGAGAATAACGTGTGTGTCTGTATCGCTGCGGTGTCTGGGAGTTTGAGAAAAAGGTGGCTGTTTTCACTGCCGTATAAATAAAGGTTTTCTTTAAAGCGAGCAGGTGCTGCTCGGTCTGAATCGCTCTGATTCATGCCTCACCGAGGGGAATTGTTAATCTCTCATATTCCGCACAAGGGGGGCTGATACGTATTTTCTAGCAAAAATTAGAGCAGATCAAGACCATTTCCTAGTGGTTTCTGTGACCGTTTGCATTTTTATGCACATGGAAAGAGTTCTGACAGTGTCGCGGGGCTGCTGCTGTTCGGGTGACACCTGTCAGCAGCCCGGGCAGCAGCAGGGTCGGGACCCTGCGTGTTGGAGGAGGAATGACAAACGATCCCTAAGAGCACAGTACGAGCTGCTCTCATCGCCTTCCTTGTCTTCTACCTCACAGTGCAGGCAGCAGTTTCCTGAGCGAGAAAGGCGCTTCCCCGAGAATTCCTGTATTACCTCTGGGCAGGGTCAGACCCGTAGGATGTCTCATGGTGATCTGTTCAATCGTCGCCAACAGATGACTTGGGGCCGCTGCTCTTCTGTGTTGAGACCCACAGGAACATTATGGCACCAGGATGTGGCCTGGAGATTTTTAGAATAACTCCGATGGCACAGTCATAACTTGCAGGAATGTTTGTATTCTTTCCTCCAGATTCTCGTTACGGGAAGTTTATCACAAACCATTTCAAATGCTTTTCCCCAGAGAGCGTATCCAGCCATTAGGGGTTTCCTTTCTAAAGCACGTCTGTTAGCTCAGCTTTTGCTGTTATTTATTAATCCTGCTATAAGGCATCTCAATGACATGATTTGCCTGAGTTTTTTAAAAGCCTCTCACCTCACCTAGCTCTACTCCTTTCCTTTGGAAGCACAAGTACGTTCACTGCCGAGAAAGAACCATGAGACAAACCTGCTGGCCAGAGCTCCAGAGGCAGACAGAGGTGGATGGTTTCTCTGAGTCCTAGATGCTCCATTTTTTGACTTTCTTTTGCTCTCCTTTTTTGCTCCGACTCCCGTGATGCTCCTGCTCCCTCAGCTCTGCCCTCACTCCACGCCCATCACTCGGGTGCCCGCTGCGGGCTCGCGGTGCCCAGGCAGGTTCCTCCTCTGACAGCGTGGGATGGTCCCCGCTGCTGACCCCGCTCACGCCGAGCTGCAGCCACCCTCCTCTCCGGCCCCTGCACAGCGCCTGTCCTCTGCAGCGTCTGGGGACACCCTCTTCCTCCCTGGTGATCTGTGGTGGCTTGTCCAGCCCGGCTCTCCACCAAGGACGGGTCACCTCCTCCAGAGCTTTGGGAAGGAAAGCTAGTCATTGGGCACCGCAGAACCCCGAGGTGCTGTTCTTCCATTGGATGTGCAGCAAAAGGTACCTCACGAGTAACCTTAAAAGTATAACCTTCCTCTTTGCCTGTGCGAGATAGATTTATATTTTCTCTTTGTTTTTTTAAGGCTGGATTCTTAGTGCAGGCAGTGATTTATTGAATAATCAATTTCCTTATCTATGTAATACATTAAAGTGATCCATCAATGCCAGATAATCAATCCAGCTCGGGATTTTAAGTGTGTAAGAGTCTATGTATGTGTACTTGTATATATATTTTCCTCCTGTATCATTGTCAGGCCAAATAACATCTCCCTTTCTGCGCTCCTTTTCCAGTGACTTTTGTTTATGGTGTGTAAAAGAAAACCACGACATTATATTACACCTTGTAAGTTTTACGGCACTTGAGAGGTTTATGTGGTATGAATGTAAAGGGCAATGCAATAATGCAAAGGGCAGTGAGACATTTTTAAGCACAGAAGGATACACACGGAGCTGCGGAGATAAATCTGGGTGGATAATCATCCCGCAGTGTCTCTCCTATTTATGAGAAAGGAAGACGTTCGCTGCAAATCAGGCTTCAGGTCACTTTTGCCCTGGTCTCTGGCTCTGCTTGACATTACGGCTGCTTAAATTGTCCTTAATCTAAGTGGGGATGTCTGCCCTGGTACGCTGCCTGGGCTTTGCCAGCTCCCGTGCCCCGCGGAGGTGGCTCCTCCCTAGGGAAGGACGATGTGATTTCTCATCGCTTACGTGGTACCTTGGGCTTGCACCTTTCAAGGGCTTGAGCAAATGGAAGATAGGTTGGCAGTCCTCTGTGAGAAAGGAAAGGTTGATCTAGAGAATTAACCGTGGGAGGAAGTAAGAGGAATCGAAACTGCCAAGCCTGAAGCTTATAGTTTAGATGAAGAAGAGCCTGAATCACAGAATCATAGAATACAAGGTTGGAAGGGACCTGAAGGATCATCTGGTCCAACCTTTCTTGGCCTGTGCATGGTCTCCCCGCTGTTTCTGCCTCTGAGAATAGGCCTGGGCACTTCAGCAAACGCTCTGTGTACAAAGGGAGGAACTTCACAGCATCTTGCTGTTGCTGGATTCCTTAAACAGTCAAGCCATGAATCCTTCTCAAATGTGAATATTCAGAATTCAGCATTTGTAATTAGCAGTAGAACAGAGACAAAATGTCATCACTTTCTGAGGTCACACTAAGTTTTATACGTAGGTCACCGTTCCATGTGCTTCATTCAAAATCCAATTTGTTTTGTGGGCTTACGACGGCAGAAACACTGATTATTATGCTGTCTCCACATGTTCAGTACTTTCTGTTGCAGGAAAAGATTTTGCCTTAATTACTTTCAGTTTTAAGTGTCTGGCACAGAGACGGGATTTTCCTGGTTTGAACCATCTCCCCAGAAGTTAAAGCTTAGCTAGAGACAGGCAATCTGGGGCTGTGGCAAAGCCCCGCGGAGCTCCCAGGCTGAGGGCCGGCATCTTGCTTCCCACCGGCGGCAACGGCAGCTCTCCTGCCGGGCGATTTTCAAGCCTGACCTCAGCTTTAAAACCACGCTTTGCAAATCCTGGGCCAGGCCTCTCTTCTGGCAGAGCATCCCTGGGGCGAGAGGAGGGGAGAGGAGAAGCCGGAGGAAAATCCTCCGAGTGCTTGTCCCTCTCTGGAGCTCTGTGGAACCAGCAGCCCCTCCGGAGACCTGTCCTCCTGCAGCTCCCCACGCCAGCTCGGCTCCTTCTGTTTTTTTTTTGCAGTAACACCGTTGCCATTTTAAGCTGAAACAGGCGCCTGTAAAAAGGAGGCCCTTGGTTTAAATTCCTGGTCTATAAAATCTTAAAGATCTGTTCTTCCTTTATAGGGAAAGAAAACCGTTTTCTTCACCATTTTATGCACTTTCCTTCTTACAAATTTTTACTTCTGCAAAATCGCTTTTTGCCATTTTTACTTAGAAGAAATTCAGAATGAGTCCTCAGACGTTTCGCTTCAGGGTGATATCCAGGCTTGGCTCATAATATCTGAATGGAAATAGGATCTTCAGTTTATTTTCCTATTCATCTGTGTCGCGGGGAAGGGATTATATAGAAAGGGTGCTGCCAGACCTTAGATGAAGCTGGTAATGTTTTTTAAAATGTAGCACTTGTCTTTGCACAGATTATCAGCATCACTTAAGATTAAAGTTATAAATGAGCGTGTTGGATATAAACAATCCCCTGTTCTTCCAGCAGCTGCCTTCGATCCCTGTGGTGTGTTTCAGCACGCTGGCTTTGTACCTGTGCCCATCTGTTTATAAACTGGGTAGTAAAAAGAGAGTTATGATCATATTTGCTTCATTTTCTTAGACATTAATGTGGTGGTGGTGATTTGAGGGAAAACATGAGCTGTTTTCTTGTCTGCAGTGTAACTTGGTACGTTACGCGTGGCACCTTCAGCTGCTGGATCCATTTCCTCCAATTAGCGGGAGGGCAACGGCACACCAAAATCTGAGACCCAGCCCAATCTGCGTAGCCTCACCTTTACATCATGAATCCGCGTTTAGTTTTAGCACTTTTTTGGAGGCAACTCTGGCCTAATTAACTTCCCCTCTCTTTCCTTCTCCCTCTCTTGCTCACGCACACGTGCATGATGAGCCACCAGAAAACCCCAGGACCCTTGCTGGGGATTTACCCTTGGCAGATGCGACCTGCCACTTAGTCCTGCCTAGACGACATCCTGGCGCCTTGCGCTGCTGCTCCCCCACGCTGCCTTCATTTTGGATGCTGAACTCCACGGTTTAAATCTTGAACAAGCTGTACTAGCTCCGATCCTCTGCATTCACCGGCTTCCTCAGCAGCTGCTTGGGATTGTCGCCTACTGCCAGCGCTCGGAAACAAAGCACTCAGTATGTTCCTTGTTTCCTAAAGATCCCGTGAGATGCCACCAGCCTGGTGACAGCGCCGGCTGCGCCGCGACCGCCCCGGCCCCGCTGCCATGCCTCTACCTGGGAGCTTTCCCCCAGCCTGGTGACCATCTATATTTAGTGCTGGCCCAGGAGGCTCATCTATCGTTTTTGACTGCGTTATTAAGGTCATTTTGTGTGCTTACACGGCTCTTCGTGCTTTGTGAGTGTTTGTAGGGAAGCCTATTTCCATATGCATTATGAAAGTTTATGCCAACAGGACTGTAATTCGTAAATTGTTGTGGCAGCAGCATTTTGAAAGAAAACACAGAGAAACAAGGGTAATAAAACTTGCCGTTAAGGGAGTGGACTTGTGAGTCCTGCAAAGAATTCTTGTCCAAGGATTATTTATGATCATTACATACCAAAATATGTTTTTGCATTTTTATTGCCAGTAAATGACTTGTAAACCCAGGAGGGAGCTAATAATTTTTCCTTTGTGGCCATGCTACTTCCATTTGCTTTTTTGGTACACACCTTTTCGCAACCAGTTAAGCCATCGCTTTTGATTTATAATAACAATAATTATTTCTAAATAGCCTGGATGTTAAAGGGTTAACCATCCTTTGCTCTCAGCTGACAAAAACTACATGGCAGTGATGGATTTCCAAGGGAGAACGACCGGTGGTGCCCGGGAAGGTTTCTTCTCTGGATTGCTTTAGTGGTGCTAACTGCCTCTAATGGGGAGCACGGATTATTTATGTTCTTCACTGGCTTCTCATTAATTTGACAGTGCCCTTGGTTGAAGATTCCCAATTTCTTGGCTTCTTCATTAGCAGTACCTGTTCAACTGTGCAGAGCAATCGAGGTGAATTCAGAAAGGAACGTTCAGATTCCTTTAGAGGAGGAGAAAAGGAGCACGAAGCTCTGGGCGGCCCCAGCATGAGGGTGGGAGCAGGGGCATGAGTCTAGATGCTGCTTCTGATGTGCCATCTTGAAAAGACCCTTCTGGTGCCACATGGGCGAGAGCTGCCTCCAGGGATCAAAGCTTGGTGGCAGGCCACCTACTAGTGTCCCTCCTGGAGCCCTCTGCCCTCAGCTGGTGTCCCCTGGACACAAGCAGAAAATGGGTGGAAAAGTTTGTTAGATTTTGGGGATCGTGGGACATTCGTGCGTTCGTTACCAGAGCTGGTGACAAACCCAGCCTACGACTAATTGCATTTTTGATCGTACTACAGCAATTTGTTAGAGCTGCATTTCCTTTACAGATTTTCAAAGCCTTATTTTTAGAAAAGCATTTTTTGATCTTTCGTTAGCTGCTGTTCTGCTCCGTTACAGGCTCCCCGCGTGGCTTTGAACAAATGACTTTGCTTTTCTCTGCCTTAATTCTGTACTTGTAAAATGGGGCTCAGCACATTCCCTGCCCCTCTGGGCTGCTGTAATGGTGAGGGGTTTAACGGCGGGGGCATGTGGGTGTAAATAGCTGAGATTGCTGCACCAAGGCAGCGTCTTTCAGGCACAGCAAAGAGGTACGAGCAAGCACAACCCTATTAAACCAGTGAAATACTGAGATTACAACCCGGGACTCTCTGACTGGAGTCATTCTGAAAAAAAACGAGTATCCTAAATATGCTTAAGTGCTTATTTAACGTAGATTAAAAAAGTTATTTATCGAAATTTAACAACTGTTTACTCAATATGGGGCTGTAAAGCCTTGAAAACATACTCTTAATAATCCCTTGGTATTTAACTAATGTACAATAGTGTGCGCTATTACATCCCAATTAAATCCCTATTTAAGATACTCAATTTAAAAGGAGGCTATAACACGCTCCCAATCGTTTGGCTCCCCAGCCAGATCCATACGATCGAGGGTTCTGCGTGTTGGTGGGTGCTGGACGCATCCCGGAGCAGGCACGCGGCCGTGCCCCGGCTGGGGCTGCCCGGGGGAGGCAGGGACAGGTCCCCCCGCGAGATGGGGACCAGCGACCATGCCATGCTCTCTCCTACCCTGTGCAGGGTGGCTTCAATCCTAGGGTGCAGCAGAGCCAAGGTGCTGCAGGAGGGGGGTCAGGCCATGGATACGTTACACTTCTGGATGCCAGGGCTCTCCAGGGCCTGGGACACTCACTGGAGTCCACTCAGGTCCAGGATGCTCTTCAAAGCAGAAGCTTGTAACAGCAGCTTTGGGTTTATTGCTGCCATGGGCAACAGCGTCAGGCCATTCCCGGCTGGAGACACCACCAGCTTTGCAGCCCCTCTTGGCCAGAAGACCTGGTTGAAGGTTGGAAGGTGCAGCCAAGGCCAAAGCATTGTGTGATGTTTATGGGAACCTTGGAAACCCTGCGCTGCTGCCTCCCTGCTGGGAGTCTGAACAGCACCTAGCCCTGGCTCTGCTGCACTTGGGAATCATCAAAGCGGCAGTGACACGCTGGTGTCGTTCTCCTGCCCTGTGCCAGGCCTTCACGGGCAGGCGGCATTCGGAAGAGCCCCCAGGACATCCGTCTGAAGACAGCTGCTCGCCGTCCAGCCAAGTGACTTCTCTCTGCTGCTCTCTCAAAAACACAATCCAAGCTCCCCTTAATTCAAGCATGTTGGAAATAGGAAGTGACAATAGCTGTGTGCCAGCTCCGCAGCACAATGTGATGTTAATCTGTGCAAGTGATTTTTTTGTTTTTAATTACCAGCCTGGGATTCAAAACTGAGGCACACGGGGACCCCACGAGGCATGCCTGACTGTTTCAAGGATGGAGTTTGCTTGTTTATTCAAGTGCTTAAATACAGCTCTAAATCGTGCGGCTGATACCACAGTACAGTGCAGAAAAAGAGGCAGGATAAGAGACTGGCATCCAGGAGCCTCAGGTCAGAGCCCAGCTCTGACAGAGACCCTGGGGAGCCTTCAGGAACCTACTGGTCCTGTTGTGCATGTGGTGGGCAGGATGCGCGAGAGAGCAGATGCTACTGAATTCCATGGAAAGCACGCTCTGATTGGGGTGGACCTGGGGCCACCCGCTGATGGTCCCTGTTTCTTGCATCTGTCCACTCTTTGCATGCCCAGAGGTCAGTGCTGGCTGTCCCTGCCTGCGCGCGGTGCCCAATGGAGATCCCGGGCAACAACGGGAGAGCCGCGAATGACACAGCAGAAAAAAACCACCCTTCCCCCTGTATTTTTGTGTGAAGAGCTGCCCTTTGGTGGGTAACCACCCTCTCCCTCCCCCCCCGAAACCAAACGCATCCAGAGACCGGAGAGGTCTATAGAGCATGTGCTGCAGCGGCGGGTTCTCGCCCCGTCCCGCACTGCTGCTGGTTGCTCTGGTGAAGTTATGCTGAGCAAGAGAGGAGGGATGGGGACAAACATGTTCCTGAAGCAGCTCCGAGCCTGCTCTGCTCTCCAGGTCACCGCCCGGGCCCTCACAGCATCACCTGGTGCAGCAGCGCAGGGCCAGCGAGCCACCGAGCAAACCCAACGGACTCACGACCGTGGGGTCATTTCTGCTAGAGAGAACTGATGCCCTTGTTGCCTTTTGTAGGCAGATAAAATAAGAACAGAGAGCTCTGTGATGTGGCAGCTCCTCAGATTTTACAGAGGATTTTGAGGCAAGCCATGGTTTATGAGCAGCCCATTAACACGGCACACACTGTGTCTCATAAAAAATCCCATTTTCCCCATTTCAGCTCTACAGTTGTATTTCATTTGCAGCCTAAATCCGGTAAGAGGATGAGCAGAGGTTCTGGCAGGGAACCATCCCTGTCCTGGGAGCGGAGACTGAGGCGGTCGCATCCTGGCCAGGTCCTGGGCGCAGGGGGGAAACGCAGAACACCCTGCCAGGGTGGCCCAGCACCACGGGGCTGGAGCAGGACCCCGGTTACAAGGGAAAAGACGCTTCAAAGTGCATGGGAAACACGACCATCCACTCCATTTTTGTTGTTGTTGTTTAGATTTCATGTATTGCTAATTACACACACTAGTGTTGTGTGGTATTTAATGCCAGCCAGTGATGGATGCTCTATAATCTTATATAAGAGAGAGCACATTTGTTTTCTAAGGCTAACTGCACACAATCTGTTATTGTACAACACTGAATACTTTGAGGGTTGGTGCCTTTCAGTGTTGAGTATAAAAGCCAGGCCTCCCCGACAATAACCTTCATTAATCAGGCTTCCCTGGTCTGCGAGCGTCGGAGACCACGATGTCTTCTTTGCCCGTCAAAGCTTGCTGGGATTACACTCTGAAAAGCCTCCCACCAATCCCCTATTCTTTCATTTTGCTTTATTTGGTTTAAATATCCTCCCAGTAGAGCTACCACCATTTTAGTGGCGTCCCNAAAAGCAGCTGCTGGGAGCCGGGTGAACTTCACTTAAAGAGGATTCAGCTCCTTTTGTTTTTCACAAGAGCTGTTGAGTGCTCAGAGCTTTAAAAAATACAGCCACTTATTCAGACTCCTGAAACATAGATTTAGGGGAGAGGTGCTTTGAGGGCTTTCAAGAGATTTAGAAGCAGGAGTGAAGGTCAGGCAGAGCTCTGCTCGCTGCCATGCTCTGCCGCACGTTCACAAACTCCTGCAGGAACCGAAGCTTTGGTGCCTCAGCTCAAGTTTTCACAACTGGAGCTTTAGACACATCCCAAACTGCCCAACCCCTCTGAGCGGATGAAAATGACAGGGCGCAGGGTCACTCCCCAATGAGCCTGCTTCTGTTTAGGTATCTAAATAGCTTGGGGTGTTCAGAGCCGTGTCCCGTGCGGCATCACCCCTATGGCAGGAGGTTGGCAGCCTGAGCAAGGACATCAACCGTCTGTGGCACGGTTGGTAAGAGGGAGGGTGACTGAGGGAAGGATGCTCTAGTTGCTGGGCTGAGAAACTGGGTATGAGGAGAGCCGGACCGTGTCCCAGGGACACGGCCTCTGTCAGGGCAGCTCAGCCCTGTTTCTTGGGCAGCTTCAGCGCTTGCATGGCCCAGGCTCTGGAGATGCCGCGCACGGCCAAGCCACTGCTGGCCAACGAGTCTGCTGGTGTGCCGAGGGTAGGAGAGGGGGACACGGCTCGGTGTTCCTCAGGGAGAAGGGCTTGCCATGATGATTTAAAGCACTTCAGAAAAAACCCAGAACAAATAAGAAAAGCCAACCAAGCTGGGACTGCAGCTGAGGGCTTGAGCAGAGCGTAACCTTGACCTCAGCCAAGCCGTATTTTTCTCCTGGAAGTCAGTCCCAGAGCTCCCTGTCCGTCCTGGAGGGGCCGTTTCTCCATGGAGACAGGACTCCTCCGAGCTGCCAGCCAAAATAAAACTCATTGTTACCTTGTCTCTGAGCGACTCTGAAAGTTGCTGGTGACAGCATTACAACTGACATAATTTTAGCTTTAATTGGTAAATATCGCTGTGGAAAGAACAGTTGTGCTCCTGCTCCGAGCCCGTGCAGTTCCCCTCCCAGGTTTCAAGATGCAGTGAAAGTTTTTGGGTTGTTTTTTTCTGAACTGTAGGTTTCAAATGCTTCATTGTCAAACTGGTTAAAAGCCCTTATTTATAAAATGTGTGCGTCTCTTTCAGCTTAACTGAAAAGGCATTAAAATAACTGCAGCTGTGGAAAGAATAATTACAGCGAGATTTTGTCAAGGACTCTCTTGTCTGATGTTGCCATCTGTGACATGGTGAATGCAAAGATCATTTTAAACATAGGCAGTTAATGTAGAGAATAATTTCAGAGCTTTAGATATTTATGGTAAATTATTTAACTTTATTGTTTGGTTTTATGGCCCCATTATTCCATGTAGTAGGGATCTCTGCATTTTGTGTTGTTCTGCACTTTGATTTTCACTTTGTGACGGAAAAGTACACTGCAGTAAAAGTAACACTTTGCACATTTCAGAAATGTTTCAAGGAGACATCATATTAATCAGATTATTTTCCTGCTCTTCAATATCATCCTTGATGCCTTAAAAAAAAACTTTGGAGAAAGATCTTGTTATTGACCAGGTGTTAATAGTCAGTCCTTCAAGCATGGGCAGTGACAGGGGCTTGTAAACACCACATTTTCGCATTAATTTTCTCCTGTCTCTTAGAATATTGTTTCTGAGACTCCCACTAAGAGGACATTGCCGCCTTATTTCCTTCAACAACCCCCTAACTGCCAAATTAAGAACAGACCATCGTGCTGGAGATGAGTAATTGGCTGCCAGAGATGCTGAAAGAGGGGACTTGGCTTTCCTGGTATTCGCTGCTCTGTGAACGGGGCTTACGCCGGAGCCAAGCTGATGGGGCTTATTAATTAACCAGGGCAGGAGCAGCCGTGGGCCGGGTCCTGCACGGGGTGCTGGGCATGGGCACGCTCCCGGGGCTGCGCCGGCTCCTCCCTGCCCCTCCTGCCCTGGTACCCAGACGGGGCAGCGGATGCTGTGTCCGCCTTTCCGGCCCTCCGCTCTGCTCTGAATGAGGTTGGAGCAACTTCCTCAAAGGAGGTTGTGCCCAGGAGGAGACCGAGATGGGCTGAGGGTTACCTTGCTGTCCTTGCAGCCCGCCGTGTCTTCCTCGCTCTAGCTCCCTACCATAAACCACCCGGGCAGCTGTTTATGGGCAGCCTGCGGATGGTTCTGCTCAGAGAGGATGAGGCTTGGTCCTTCTGGGAATCTTAATGTGGCTCTTCCCTTGGTGGTGCTGCACAGCTGTCCTTAACCCCACAGTGAAGTGCAGCAAGTGCCTCCACCCGCCTGTCCCTGCTCCTGCAGCATTTCCACAAGCCCAAGGATACCCAAGACAGCTCAGCAGAAGCATTTTGTCAGACGTGAACTTTTCAGCGGAATTGAGATCATCTTCCTGACAGCTGAAGGCCGCCGCAGTGCTTGGCAGCCACCTTTGGAGCATGCAAACAGAAATAGGAAGGGACGAGGAACTGCCCGTTTGCTCTTGCAGAACACCTCTTCCCAGCCAGCCTGCCCTCCGCGCCCTGTGCATGCCCTCTGCAGCTGCTCCACATCTGGATCTCCTTCTGGCTCACTAACCAGCCCTGACCATGCTAACAAGGAGACCGTGCCACAGCCCGTCCACCCAGCAAGGCACCAGCACCTTCTCCATCAGCCGCCGGCCTCGCAGTGCCGGGGCAGGGGCACGGCCACGCTGGCTCCGAGCGCTGCCCTGCACGGAAACATTTGTCTCTGAGAGATGAGAGGTGGGCAGAAACCATCCAGAAACCATCTGAGAGAGCTCAGAAGCTGCCAGATGTGGGCAGGGGAAGGTCAGGAGCTCAGTGCTCAGACGTGTTGCAGCAACACCAGGAACTCGGGCTCAGTGCAGCCAACGCAGCAGAGGTGGCAAATCCAGTAGCTGTGGACTTACTACAAGGTGAACTAAATTGGGAACAAAATGTGTGTGCTAGGGACTAGCAGGGAAGAAACGAGGCAACATTAATTTCCCTACCTGTCCAGAGCCCCGGGCGATTCCCTGTCACCTCAGCCACCTGGGCAACATAGGAATCCCTCGGGAGGTTCTGCCTGAGCCTTGCTTCCCGCTCCAGGCTCTGGAGGAGCTTTGCCACGCGTGGCTCAGACTGCTGAGGTAGTCTGTAGGTACTTTGGTACCTACAATCAGACAGCCCCGGCCCCGCGCCGCCTGAGGAAGCAGCTTTGGAGAGGCCAACCCGCCATGGGTGGAGAGCACCTGGACAAATATTTAGAGAGCAGCGTTTGCAAACCCCTGGAAGTCAGGCCTGCCAGGTGTTCCTTTGTTTAAAGGAAAAGCGAGTCTGTGTACGCAGGTGGTTTACACTGTTTGGTAAACGTTGGTGATTTGTCTGTCACTGGTGGCTTGTATTACAAAACAGCAGCTCTGCGGCACGTAAATAAACATGGCTTTAAACAAGAGCCCTCCCAGGGGCAGCTCAGCTGCTCACCTCCTAGTAGGTATTTCTTCCTCGGAGGGGCATCCCCTGCTTTGCTGGGCACACACAGGATTGGGATCGGGATCAGGACCCGGATGCTGCTCTCCGCTCTCTGCTCCTCCACTGTGGCTGGTCCAGGTGCCGTCTCCAGCAAGACCCTGCAGGTCCCGGGCACTTCTGGCAGCAGCCAGGAAAGGGGCAGGCACCCGGCTTCTCAGCTCCTTTTGGAAACAGCTGAAGCGAGTGGATTCAACAGAACCATGAGTGGCTGATAAAATAAGGGCCGTACTTGTGGACAAAGCAGTCGTCATCACCAGCAACTTTTTTTCCTCTCCTAGCAGTGATGGTTTCTAAGCAGTAGCATGTAAAAGAGTGAGAACCCATGTACAGCTCAGACCCAGATGGAGAAAGGACCTGGTCCCGCAGGGCTTGATCTCAGCAGCCTAAAGCTCTGACTGTGGAGCAGGAGCAGAAGAACCCCAGTGGGGTGGCAAAGGGCTGGAGCTCTGAGAGAGCCTCAGACCATGACAGCATGGAGCATCATCTTTAGGATCCCTGGTTTCTCAAACACTGACTGTTTTGGAGCTGGGACTGTAAAGGCCACAGAAATCTCTCCGAGCAGTGCAGTGCACCCATCACATGCATTTCTCACGCTTGGCACCTTTCAGAGTGTGCAAGGCCAAAGATTTCACCCTTTGTCAGCAGTTATTTTGATAGATGGACACAGAAGCCAGGAGCCAGCAATAATCCCAGCTAATTTCTGCAGCCTTATCATTTGTGTATGTAAGAAAAAATCTACTCAGTGTTTGCTTTGGCCGTGTGGAGGTGGAGGAAGAGGGGCTGGCGACTCGTGCAGGCATCATCAGGTGAAGAGCCTGGTGAGACGGGCCACGCTGACTCTGCCCAGTGCCTGTGTGTAGACGACGTGGTCAGAAACTGCTCTGCTCCCTCACTTCGGTGTTCCGAATCGGGGTTTGTTCACAGGCACGGTCTCAGCCTGGGCTCCGAGTGCTGCGCTTGCTGCTGCCTCTGCCGCGAGAACGAACACCAGCACCAGACCCAGCGCTGGTTTTGGTGCCGACCTCGACAGCAACCCTTAGCGCAGCACAGCGACAGTGCAAAGGGGTGCAAATAGGTATTTGTGCGTCCAACAGCCAATACACAGCACTCAGCTCTCAAATCGAAATACCACCCGGCCAAAGTGTAAGCTCTGCACGAAATCCATCTAAAACAGGACAATGGGAACGGGGAAGAGCAGCAGAACATCTGTGCCACCACCGGGCTCCTGTTCTGCCCCTGGACATGTCTGGGATGAGCGCGGTGTGGTCAGCAGTGCAGAACCTGCTAATACAACGCCTGACACAGGTCTGTCTGAAGCCTGTGGCAGCTCTCACCCATCACCCCCCGCCTGCTGCACAGCCTCCACGTACAGACCCAGGTCCTCCAACGCTACACCAGAGTCACAGAATCCATGCCAGCAGAAACTCGGGCTCGCTGGCCCAGTTACTAGCAAAGATGAGCAGAAGACCCTGCGCTTGCTCAGAAGCTATGAGTCCTCATGCTCTTTGGTTTCTTTTCCTCTAGCTATCATACTTGTTAACTCAAATTAACATTCATAATGCAAAATCCATTGGAACATGCCTTCCAGACTCACAGACATTTCTGCTATGGTCAGGATTAATCACAAGGGATAATTAGAGTATTAAATGAAATAATTATAACATTATGACTCTAACAACCAAATTCATAGATATTAGCTTCTGAGAAAAGCCAAATAGGGGAACTGGAGAAGTTCTGATGGATGCCGCTAGCTGCACTTATTTTTCCTTGCACTTTCAATTAAAAATTCCCAAATATCTCCCACACAGAGCCAACTCACCTTAATTTGCAAAGGGGAGGTAGCTCAGGAGCCGCGGGGCTGACAACGCAAAGGGCTGCTGCAGAAAATCCCACCCCCGCTCATTGCTGCGGTGAGCCTCGTGTTCAGGAACGGGCCAGTGATGGAGACCACGCTACGTGAGACTGCCCCTGGACCAAAACCCCACACTGACCATCCCGCTGGGCAGGCTGGAGGGAGGAGATGCTCTGGCAGCCCAGCACCCCCAGAGCTGGGCACCCTGGAGTGGGGTGGACAGGCTGGCTGTAATGGTGGGGCTGGTACAGAGGAGAGGGTTTGCTTGTGTGGCAAACACCATGCTCCTCTCTGCTCTGCCCATACACCACCTCCCTGCCAGCACAGAAACACTTGGCAGGTCCTGCTCAAGGCCAGGTCCACGCCCGGCCAGCCCGGCTCCACGGGAGGTCAGGCTCTGGCAGCATCTCGCAGCCCGGGCGTTACCTCCTCTGAGGAGATGGAGACCCCGCTGCCCCCGAGCCCGTGATTGTCCCACCCAACGGAGCCCTTGAGCAGCCAGGCTTGGCCGGCCGGTGTCTGCTGGGGATCCCAGCAAAGGGCCGCGCTCCAGAGCCTGTCAGGGGCCTCCCTGGAGCTGCCAAGCGTTCTGCACGGCTAACGCATGCACAGTCCCTCTCCAGTATTCTGTGTCGTGCTACAGAGGAATAAATGAATTCATTATAGTATTATGCAATTCCCACTGTTTAAAAATACCAAGAATGTACATTTCTGTAAGCCTCCATAGCAGCGTCTAGCGGGGCTGCCGGGTGCCGGCCCGCGGATCCGCACACGTTCTCGCGACGCGCTGCTGGGAGAGCAGCCTCCTCTCCGCACAGGCAGTGCGGTGACAGCCGAAACACACAGACTAACCCATTCCATCTTTCCAACAGGAGGTATTAATTCTAGATAACAAATTGGGATTTTTACCATTTTTATCCTATCAGTGATTCAGAGCATGGCCAAGTTTATATTAATGTTGACTATTCCCTCTATCCGGCAACAAAAGAGAGACTTCCTTTTGGTGTCTGGAAGCAGTTCCTATGATGTGTGGCAGGAATTACCTCAGTGTGAACTATTAATGTTCGTATACTCCATACATGACCCAGTACCTCTATTTTCAGTCTACAGATGCTAGTCCAAGCTCCAGTACCGCTCAGTTCCCAGAAGGAGCTGGGACTTACGGAGGAGCTACACGCCGTAGCATGCAGCCGTATATGGTGGCTCCTACAGCTGTAGAGGACTCTTCCCGTGCCGTGTGCCGTAATATGCACAAGCTGGCTCACTACGGTACCCGTGCAACAGCCATCTACTTTGTATTTATGTGCCATTCCCGAGCCCACAGCATGGAGAATACATCGCACTTTAATTCCTGAATTTCTTCACAGTATTAAAATGATAAGGAATTTTTGCATAGTTCTGACAAAGCAGTCAAAATCCAGTTGCAAATGCGATGCTGTTTATTGATAGCTCCATAATACAGGCGAGGTGGGTTGCCAGACAGCTGCATTTCCTGGCATTTAAAAAGAATTCACTGTAATGTATTGTAATACATTAGCATAATAATTGGTAAGCATTCGCAGATGAATAGTTTACTGACTGATAGATTTTGTACAGAAACTGTGAAGGTTACACGGAGGGTGAAAACATTTCACTGTGTCAATGAACATACTTAATTTTTCTGGAAGTGCTATTTAAATTGTGCAGTGGTGGGACATTAGCATAACAAAGACAAAACGCATTAGTTTGTGCTGTAATAGGAACGCTGCCCCGCGGCTGCTCCAGCAGGTGACCCATCGAAGATGGGGTTCGGAGTCTTCCCATACCTGGCAGAGATGGTCCCGGCTCCCTCCTGTCCCTCACGCTTTCTCCTCCCTTGCTGGCACAGGCCAGCTCGACTCTCATCTACTCTGCTTTACCGGGTGACCAGGTTTGGATCCTTTTGGTCCGTATGGGCACATGGCGCTGGGCTGGGTAGAGCTCAGTGTTCTGTCCCCACAGGCTCACCCAAGATGAGTCACTACAGATCTCCCCTCTACCCCTTTCTTCTCTGGTCACTTCCATTCTCAGTCCTTCAGGGCACAGACACCGTTTCCTACTGTGGACTTTCATCATGAATGACCCCATGGGGAGCCCCAGCCCCTCCTGTAATTGGGTGATGACCCTGAGCCACAGTGGCTCAGCCTGGGGTCACCAGAGCTTCCCTCCCCACCCCAGCAGCTCCCCGCCGGTGGTGGCTTTCCCTGGCCCGTGTCCCCAGAGCCACCAAGACTCCAGATGTGCACCGCAGAGCCCCGCAGCCGGGCAAGGTGCAGGACGGATCCGGGGGGGTGAAGGTGGACGGCACTTGAGCGGGTTTGGGCTCGGGGGAGATGAGTCACGCAGAAAATTAAACACAGATGAAGTCACACGTGCCTGTGCTCTCTCAGCTCGGGCACAGGTACAAAGACCTGCTAATGGACACAATGTCATCTCACATCGGGATATCTCGGCAAGGCTTCAACTTACTCCCAAGTTTTCTCTGGGTCTTCTGAGTTCCTGGGCATGAACAGACATCCCCTGCATCCCCTCGAGAAACGCCTGACATCTCTGAATAATTTAGACCCTCTGGCTTCTGCCTTGGCCTTTTCTTTCCCTCGTTTTACAGCAGACTGTCAGAATGACAATTTTGCAATTAACTTAGAGAAAGGCAAAAAGATAATTGAAAGGGACAGAGCTGGATCTGTTGGACAGAAAGGTTTTGGAAAACATTTAAAGTCAGATTTTTGCTTGCCATTATATATGTTAATTCCATTGTCATTTGGGATAAATTAAGGAGACCAGATCTGAGGAGGAAGGAAATATTCCAGCATATGAGAAGACAAAGCTTTCATCTCCGCTGTCACCAAATGGAAGGAGATCAGACACAGGCACAGGCTTTGCCTGCTGAGGGATCCCAAATCGTTTTGCCACATCCTTACCATTCATCTCCACACCAGGAACGTGCTTTATTAAAAAAATCAAAGGAGCTTTTTTTGCCCAAGTGACAAACCAGAAATACCTGCTTTCAGCTCAGCCATTTGACCTGCAGTTTCCACCAGAAACGTACAGATTTTAAGTGTTTCAAGATTTCATCTGAAATCGCGACACCTCCTGAACAGCAAACTCTGGAGTATAATTCAATACATTTCTTCCAGGAATGATGGAAGGATGAATCAAACCTCATTACAGAGATCTTTTAATCTTGACATTTGTGGCTCTCACTTTTCTGTCTCAGAAAATTCCTGTGGCATAAAGAGAGAAGGTGCAAACACGGTTTGTACTTAACTTCAACATTTGTCATCAACAAGACGCCTTTCTGTAGATTTTCAAAACCACCCTATAACATGAAACACACAGGATATAAATGATGGATTAAGAAAATCTTCCTAGAGGTAAAAATATTTAATTGCTAGAAGAGGCTCCCTGTTTAAGAACGGGGATAATCAGGACCATGGGGAGATGCCGGACAGACAGACAGACACCCCAGCCAGCTCTACCTCCAACCAGACCTTTCCCACTCGCTGGAAACCGACCCCATCCCTCGAGAAAGGCAGAGTAAACAACTGCACCGCTCTTGCTCTTGTTATTTTAACTGCGAGAGCTTGTTCCTGACAGGCTGCACACAAACATGACCTGCTTGACTCGCTCAGTCTAATTGCTAATAAGGAAATCGAAACGCAATTTATAGTAACAGATTTCTTCCTACTTTACAGTTGCAATGTGTTTCATTAACACTTCTGCAGCAATTTGCACTATTAGGGACACATTTGCTTCAGTAAGGAGGGAGCAAGTGCAGCAGTACGGAGGACGGCGATGGGGTCAGCACGGCACGGCGCGGAGCTGCTGCATCATCCGCCTTCCAGCCGGGAGTCGACCAGCTGCCGTGAGGCGAGGCCACTGCTAAGAAACGGGATTATTGGTACTTCTTATTTGTGTTCCTGCAGTCTCTGGGAGGCACCAAAAAGGGTGAGGACACTGCTGAGCAATGGAGCGGGCTTGGTGCAGCCAGAACTGGTGTGGAATGGGAGAGGTGATGGCGGGTCCTACAGGCAAACATCTCAGTATGGGTTTGTTTTTGAAAAAGGGCAACGTTTCTAGAAGGGCATTGATAATTACACTGAGGAGGAAACAGAATTTTTCCCATTCTTTCTTCCACAAACCATTTTCTGTGTGTGTAGTGTGACACTGCCACTCCTTCACACCTCTTAATAACTTCACTGCGCATTTGAACATGAGGGAAGAAGAGACAACATTCCCCCCATGTCTCTCTGGAGGAGAGTTGTCCCATGTCCCATCCCACATCCCACAGCTCACAAGACCCAACTCGGTCGCATTCTCCCAAAGCAGCAGCAGAGAAACCTCGGGCTCCTTGTGCTAAATAAAGATCTCTGAGGAGCTCAGAGCTGTTGGACAACAGCAGCAGGAACCGCGCCGGGCCCTCGGCAGTGCCCGCTGCTCCTTGGGGCTACACAATAGAAATAAGCACATTTGGTGCTACACGTTGAATTTTAAGAGTGTGCTCCTCACCAAGAAAGGGCACTGCATTGTGAGAGGTTTTGTGAACTGAACGCTGCCGTTATTCCTGAAGATACCTTCGAGTGAAGGCATGAAATTATCTCATGAGGACGCAAAACGATCAAGGTCCCCCCCTGTTTGGGGTGGCTGAGGCTTTGAGGGGGCTGGGGCTGTCTCAGCACAATTCTAGCTCTTGCAGTTTGCTTGGGAATAGCAATAACAAGTTGTATTTGCAAGCTGAGGACGGGGTTTGGAGAAGAGCCTGATCGCTCATGAGAGGGGACCGAGGCGCGTGGCTGGGGCAGCAGGGATGCTCGCGGCGGACGCGGCTGCGCTGCCGACGGGGAGGACGACGCCCGTGGCGCGGGACGCAGGAAGGCGACGGCTGCTTCGAGGGGAGAAACGCCCCAACACCAAACGCTCATTAAATTTTACTTCTGCTTCTTTGAAGGAAATCTATTATTTATTTCTGTGTTGATACATTTAATAATTAGCATGAAAGAGCGACGTAGCGGCAGATGGGGACATTCCTGGGGAAAATCTCAGTGCTGAATATTTCATTATGTACAAATGTAATCTCAGCCCTTTGCTTCAGACAGGATGTGGTTCGCAGACAATGTGGGAGGCTGCAGTTTCTTTTTTTTTAAAATGCTATTTGTTTAACAAATAAACTGTGCTTTATTAAGAACACAAGGTTTTAAGTAGTCCTGAGGACTATGTTAAAAGTCATGTTAACATCCTAATATTGTATGCCAGATGAAAACAGATCACTCCTGCAAATGAAAATGATGCTAATGCCTTGATAATGTAGAGAAAATCCTGCGAGAGGGGTTGCCCCGACAGCAGCACTGCCTCCTCTGAGGAAATCCCTGGGATTTCAGAAGAGTCAGCAATTCTGTTAATTTTAAACACGAAGCTCATAACATTTTTCATTCAGATCAAGACCCCAGGTCGGGTGCTCCCTACTCAAAGGCCAAGCTCATCAGTCCTTAACAGAAAATACAATTCTAGCAATTTTTGTCAGAGGAAGGCAGACCTTGAATGATGAAATCTCAGTAAAGATGCAAGAACAGTCCCTGAACTCACAAAATATCATGATTTTCAGTCAATTGATTTAGAGAAAAGGGTATGAAAAGGTGGCTCGGGCTCCTGTGTGGTCCCTGGGATGGCTTCTTGTGTTTCACTGAGTCTGGAGTGATGAGGAAATTCCTGGTGATAATTCTGAGTTTACCAAAAAAGAAAGGGATGCCTGGAGCGATGCTCATCCTGCCGCCTCTCCAAGGCCAGTGGGCACAGGAGCTGCGCTTGCCTTCAGGCAGGAGCACAGATCACGGCACTTAATTACCACCTATCCCAAGGGAAGGAAACAGAAAAGTCTTATTCTTGCTTTTGTTGCTTTGGGTGAATCACTCCCTTGCTCAAATTGCCAACTGTCAGATCACAATCAGAAAATGACAAGGTGTCTGCCTGGCAGCAGCTCTGCAGAGCTGTGGGACAAGTGCTGATGGCATCTCGCTGCTCCTGGGACATGGGTTGTCCCTGTCCCTGCGCCGGGTGTGTGGCAGGAGACCTGTGGCCAGCTCACCCGCCCAGCAGCGCAGCGACCAGGGGCCGGAACACCCGCTGAAAAACCCGTCAAATTTCATCGGTGCTCGGGGGTACCTTTTCATGAAATTTGTGCTTTCCCCCTGAAAATTTAACTGACTTCCCTCCCTTCTTTGTATTATCTTTGTATTATTAAAAGTTGAATGTGTAAAGGTTAAATTCTACCTTAGTGTTACAAATGTACTTTTCCAAAAGCACCGACGGTCTGTAACTGCAGAGGGTACGAGCTGCCCAAGCATCCTGAGCCCTCTCGGGAGGTGCTGGGAGAGGAGAACGGGTCCAGGCTATTCCCATGGGAAGCGGCCGGCGAGCCTGCCCTGGGGATGCTGAGTGAGTGCCTTCGGCATCGAGAGCATCCTAGAGATGAGCAGCGCGTGCTCCGCCGTAAACGTGTCTCCTGATATTAGATGCTTTGTGTGCGCAACACACCAGGCTGCCCCCATATATATCGGGTAATAAATGCCCCTTTGGTAGGAGGAGACGGTATTTCATTGCAAAAGTAAAAAATAATAACAGGGGAAAGTGCTATCTCAGCTCGCTGCATAAACAGCTAAAATAAGCAATATGCAGGCATATCATTTGGAACACAGATTAATAATTTCTGGTGTGAGTGGTGGTAGCTAGGCTGATTTACAGTGGTGATGGTATTATGGTCCCAGACTTTATTGTCCTTTAAATTATACTGCAGTCTATACAGGAGCCAGACAGGGATCTAAATCAAGTATTATTGCCTGTAAATTTGGAAACAAATAGTAGTTTTCCTCCCTTTAAATCACGGAGTTTGTGTGTTTTATAAGGTGAACGTTACGACTTTTTATGTGACCGAAGCTTTTGTTTCCCTGCGTCGCTTTTCCCAGGCACAGAGTCCGTCCAGCTCCGCTCCCTCCCATCCAGCTTCGCTCCCTCCCTGCCCTCCCCGGGGGTCTCACAGATCTGAAGCTGGCTCCATTTTCCTGAGTGGCGAGAGGGGCCAAGGAGTTCTGCTCCTTCAGGATTTCCTCATAAGGGAGATGCTTTTTGTCAGAGCCACGCCACTACACCGCGTGGCCAGAGCCGGATGCTCGCTGCGGCTCCCGCCCTGCACCCAGGCAGAGATGGAGCAACCTTCGCACACGTGTGTGTTGATATGAACTTTGCATGAAGCAGCCGCTGCCTGCACCACCGGCCAAGCCCTTTCCACACTGGCAGGATGGAAATCCTGGGCTCAGGTGCTTGGGGATGGACACAGCCCCACGGCACGGGGCACACAGCAGGGCCGGTGCCACCTCCCTCCCACCTTGTGCAACAGGAGAGCGATCGATGCGGCAAGGGATTGAAGGGAGGCTTAGAAACCTCCTAAGCTGGTCTTTATTCCTCACCTCTTCCAAGGGAAGGGACAGCTGCTGATCCGTCAGCCGCTTTCACTAAGGGACGGCGACTTCTCCGCCGTCTGTGAGGCCCCGCTGTTCAGCAGGTAATTGAAAAGATGATGAGAGGAGCTGTCAGTGCCCGTCAGCCCCGCGCGCCCGGCCGCTGAACGGCAATTCATTTACAGGCACTAGCGTGCTGTTTGTGTTTTTGTCATCTTATACCCGAATGTCTGCATCAGACTCTTTATTTTCGTCTTGCCCTTTGTACTGCTCGGCGTATTTGCAGTCTCCCTGTCTGCTCCCTGCTTTGATTACTCAACGGCTCCGAGAGCGGCGAGATGAGAGCCGAGACCACCTGTGGCAGAGCCGCGCTCGGAGCATCTCCCCGCGACAGCGACGCTCCCAACGCGCGGCATGGCTCCAGCCAGCGCCCGCACGGGGATCCGAGGGGCTCCCGCACCCAACGGGCCCCGTCGCAAGAGGGGTTTTAGGAACACAAGGCAAGAAGAAGCACGGCTGTGAAGCGCTTCTGATGCTGTAAATAGCTGAGAAAGATAAAGGAAAGGGAAGGAAGGGGAGGGTGGGAGCCCCAGGATGGAGATGGGGGGAAGAGCAGCTGGAGCGCGGGTACAGAGGGACACCACAAAGGTACCCCTTCTCCAGACTTCTCCAGACTTCCCGAAGCGCAGTATTTCAGCTGTCAGTCCAGCACAGAGGGAACCGGGCAGCTCCACTCCTCACCCACCCAGGAGCTGAGAAGTGTCACTTTGGTCCTTGCTCCGTCCTGCGTGACATAAGCCTTGGATGGTGGGTTACAGAGGGCAGGCAGGACAGTGACAACGGGAGTCCCCAGCCTGCGGTAAGAGGCACGGACAGAAGGATTCGTAGCGTTTTTGTAGATTAGTTGGTGGTCGTGATGTTGCTTTGCAGCTGCCGTGATGTATTAGCCTGGCCTCCTCTCAGACAAGAAGAAAAATGGGGTAGGCAAAATGTTTCTGTATTTGTAGGCTTAGAACAAATCACTTTTATGTTAAGAGAGCAGCTGTAACCATTAGGGAATCCTGGTAGCCTTAAAGAGTTCAAGAAGCTGAGCAAGAACGGAGGGGGCACAATGGTTTGTTTGCCACGTGAGCCGGGCCGTGCTGCCCGGCGGCTGTCTGCTCTGCCCGTCTACCAGTGCCCTGCCCGCCCAGCAGCTCCGGGCACAGCCTCCGGCACGGCCCCGCCGAGCTCCTCCCTGGCACACGGGAGCGCTCGCCCTGTGCTGGCGAGGGGAGATGTCCCTTCGTGGGGATGAAGGAGGGATGGGGCTCCCGTGGGCGATGCCTTGGGCCCCCTCCTTCGCTCCCTGTCCCTGGGGTGAAGCCGCCCAGGTCGGGGGCTGCCGGAGGAGGAGAACCGTCCGCGCGCGGTACGCTTCCTTTCCCAGCGCCTTGGTTTCAACCGAACAAACGGCCTTCTCCTAATGCTGTCTCCTATTCAGCACAGTGTAAACCAAAGCCTTACGTGGAAATAAACACAAGAACAGAGTTACGCTGTCACGTAGGCATGTTTTAGTTGAGTTACGTGCGGCATGAAATGGCCTTTAACTGCGACAAGCAGCCTGAAGTCCCTTTCCTGATCTCTGGAGTGTTCAGTGCCCTCATGGAGGTGAAACGACCGTTACCTCCGTACTTATAGCTCCTGAGACTCCTCCTAGTAGTCATTACTCCTCCCACGCTTTCAGGCAGCTCAGCTCTCAGCAGCTTCTCAACTTGTGCTGTGCTTTAGCGGAGGAGAAGCCGCAGCAGCGGCTGCACCAGCGGCTGACCCGCTGCTCGGCTCTGCGCTCAAGTACGGCTCTGTACTTGAGAGATGCAAAAAAGGCGTAAGACACACCTTCGCGAGGGGTAAGTGTCCTACGCTGACCTTGCACAGGTAAGAACAATGGTAAGAGGCCCCAAGCCTTTGACAGGTGGTTGTGTTTCGCCCACCTTCTTCTGCCTCTTTGTTCAGGCACTCAGAGCTGTGACAGATGCTATCAAGGCTGAACTTAAGATGACTGAGCTGAGTTTTGAGCCCCTGCTTTTTGAGTGGGTTCATAAATTAAGCATCACATGATTTATTTGTTTGGTTTATTTTTTTTTTTTCTTTTGTGATCTATAAAAAGCCAAGTGAACAGTGCTCCCAGCAAGGCATCAACACCAGAATGTCACTGTTGTAAGAGCCAATTTCCCTCTGGCTCCTATTTTTAAACAACCTCCTGGAGTCCCTCCTGCCCACGTTCTGGTGAAAGCACTCCAGAGCTTAACAGGTTTGACGTTTTCATTTCTGTTTTCCTTCAAATCCTGAACATCATCTGACTGAGCACTACAGCTTGTTTGCATCCCGTTGCCGGCAAATATCAACCCCAAGCCCTAACACTAGAAACACGGGGCAGGGAGGCTGTGACAGGAACATGCCCATTAAGTGAGCAGTTGCAGAAGAGCTGCTGCAGACCCCCCCCTCTTTGAGCCGTGCTCTCCTCACGGCCCGTTCGGTGCATGATTTGCTTTCCGGGTAATGGCTTCTGGCATGTAGCGCAATGTTTTTATTTCATGAGTGCCGCAGAGGCTGCTGCCCTGGCTCCAGTGCTCCATTTGGCCCCAAACACAACTCTGCACTATCCTGAACTCAGCTGCTGCTGCGAGCCCATCGCAGGCTCTGTGTGACCCCTCAGCACGGTGTTGGGAGCACTGTCCTGTCAGTAACGCCCCGTCTACCTACGTATTCAGACATTAGCGATGTGCTCCTCACAACTCTTCCAGTTCTTGCCCCATGATTCATCCTCCGTGAACCCGACTCTCTTGATGTAACAGACCTCTCTGCAGGGTGGGGGAGAGCAGCAGGGTGAGGGCAGGGCTGCCTGTGAGGCTGGTCCACCTGGAGGTTCCCACCACAGCCGCAGAGCTGCTCCCACACCCTCCTGACCCACCATGAGCCACGTTCAAACCTGCCTCCAAAGGGACTCCCAGGAGAGGCAGGGACAAACAGCACCCACATGGAGTTGCTGCGTTCAGAGCTGCACCTCCTACTCCAGCCATTATCTCCTCCACAAAGCCTGCTCCACGTCCCACTCCACCCTTAGTTTCAGCAGATCCATCACAAAGCAAGGGTTACAAAGTCCCCGGCAATCTAGAAGCTTTTCCAGGCCCCATCATGTTTTGAAAGGGTAATGCACTGGACATCATACGAAACTCGTGTCCCTTTCATTGCATAGCAACTCATCCTGCCAAAATTATTATGACGATGGTCGTCATTTCAGTGCTGTGGGATTCTCCCCTGAAGCAACAGCATGGCAGAAGAGTGATAGACCATAGTATGTCACCAGGAACATGTCGGTGTCCCCTTCAGAGGACATGTTCTGCGTGCTAACACATTCGAGGGATTCATCCACCTCTGATCTCTGTTTTTGTGAGCTCCCCATCTCCTGAGCAGAGCTTCAGGTCAGGTATTAGGCCAGCCTGTGCCTCTCAGCGCAGGAGCTCGATCTGCGAGCAGCTCCAGCAGAGGTGGCACCTATCTGGCTGCACTCCCTTCTCCCTTCCTTTCCTTGAGGGGCTCAAAGCACCACGGGGTTCAAAGAACCCCGGCAATACAGCAGCATGCTCTCATCTCTGGGAGCATGATTATAGCTAGGACCGAAAATTGCACAAAATACCTCCCCAATGATGAAGATTGCAGGGAGGCTGGGAAAATTACCTTTTTCATTATGTCTTAAAAATACTGCAATCTCAGCCTGTGCCTGAGATTCTAGGAACCGGTGTGTTATTCAGAACAGCGCTGCTGGAGCGGGCTTGCAGAGAGCAGAGAAAATGGAGCCTTCTCTTAGCCAGGCACATCAGGACCCCCATGACCGCTGGCTTTAAATCCCAGTGCTTTGAATTTGCCACGGGTGTTGAAAAGCTTTCTGCAGCTCCCTCTGAACAGCAGGAAATGCTGTAGGCATCCTGGGGGAGGTTTAAAAGAGGAGAAGCTGGACCACAACAGATGTTGCAGGATTGGAGAGGGTGCTTCGCAACCCTCCACTAACCCAGGACGGGGTCTGGAGATGACCCAGGGACACCGGAGCCCACGCAGGGACACATCCCACTGCAGGCTGTGCCAGGGTCCCCTCCCGGGCTGCAGAGCGGTGGCAACCTCACAGCAGCTCCATCAGCAGTGCAGATGAAAGCACCGATAATTCCCATTAGCAAAAACCGTCTTACGCTAAGCGGCAGGAGGACATATGCTGAGGTGGGAGCGCTGCGGTTGCCAGCCGAGGCTCTGAGCATCGTCCTCGTCGCTGGGAGTCGGGAGCTGCCACCAGCTCTGCCAGCCTCCTCCTCCTCCTCATCAGCAGAGCCCGCGCCGGGGCTGCCGGCTCCATGGGGAGGGGGCAAACGTGCCGCAGACCACCCCAGGCACACAGAGACCTTGGAGACAGGCTGGTCACACCCATGCGAGGGCTGACGTGGGCTGGCCTGGCTCGATCCCTACCTGAGTGAGAGAAAAACCTTGCCTGGATAAGGCGCTTCAGAGCCACAGAAGCAGCTACTTCTTTGCGTCAACCAAGGAGCATCCCTTGACTTCTCCGAGTAGTATTTGGGCTTGCAAAGCAAGCCTTTGTGGTGAGCACACCAGGAAAAGACCTTGCCCGGGAGGAGCTGAACACGCCTTTCATTGCAGCGCAGCGCTCGGGATCCCGTCCATTTGAAGCAGAGCCGTGTCACAGCTGATGCCCCGAGGTGTTTGCGATGCAACTCACCGAGTCGTTTAATCTTTCTAAGTGACTTTCTGGTTCTGGGCACCTGCTTACGCAGCGCTGGCACCAGAGCCCCGGCCGGCAGCTCCTGGGGAGCCCTCGCCCACCCTCGCACCGCCGGGGGGGAGGCTGTGGCCAGGCAGCATCAGAGAATGTACCAGAATAGAGAGAGACGTTCTCTTTGGCAAGTCAGAGAAGAAGATAGCCTTGGCTAGGAGCCCATCCCTGTTTATTGCTGAGCTAAAGCCAGCGATAAAATTGAAAGCCAGAAACAGAACACAAAAAGCATGAAGGAAAACGATGAAATTCGCAACAATAAATTAGAAGGTATGCAAAGTAGAAATTTGGAGGAAATCTAAAGACATCCTGGTAAAATATCCGTGGTTAGCAAGGTAGACGAGAGTAAGGGAAATCCTACAGAATGCTAATAAATCAATAGGACGTTATTAGATGAATGTGATGTCATTGTTAACAGTGCAAAAGCAGTACACAGAAAGGATTAATACGTATTTTCTGGTGTAAATTAATCCGAGAAGCCATCTGGGAGGGTGGTGAAAAGGCCCAGAAGCTGGTAAGGTGCATCTGGAGGGGCCTGCATGGTGCAGGTCATGTATTAAGGGGATTAAGGTGGAGTTTGGCATTTCTTGCTTTCCTGCCAAATTTTAGGGGAAAAAATTATCATTGTAACACTAACGCTGGAGCCTCCCTAGAAACGACATCGCCTTGGAGAGTTACCTGCTATGACTGGAGAGTTCACACAATTCTAAGAGCAAAGAATGACGGTCTCTATTTTTTACAGTGGATATTGGAAAATGTCAACACCACGATGCTTTTGGACACCAGAATCAGAAATTTGATTCTGGAAGAAAAGGGACTCAAGGACTATTTCCTTTCCACTTTATCTGGTTTTATCAGTCACTGCTGCTGCTCCACACAGTCTCTCTCTGCCTGGATCAATTTTTTTGTGTTGTTTTTGTCATCCAGTGAATCCTGTTGCTTGGAACAGTATAATAGTAGGGTGCTAAATAATTTCATTAGGGGAAGTGAGAACAGGCACATCTTGTTTTTGAAAACATTCTTTCCAATTGAATCAGCCAGGAGAATTCATTCTCAGACAGGCTGTGCTATAGGGACACTTCATAATATAGGTACCTCCTCTTCACTTGCTTTTCTAGGACACAAATCTACTATTTGACTTCCAAACTCTGGTCCCTATTGAATTGGCACTGACTTTTTTTCCTGACTATCAAAAGCAACAAAAGTGGCCTCGGACTCGGGCGATCTGTGGCTATTTGGAGGAGCCACAGACTTCCCCCTCTAAGGCAGTTGTTCCCAGGCACTGAGAAACCACCGGTTATGCTCAGAGGTAACTCCAGATCTTTTAAAGCGCTTTAGCTGGCCTATAAAGTCAAGCTCTTTCAGATCAAGGTCACGATACAAAGGGGACGATACCAAGGGATGAGGGTCATGGCTGGGGTCGATCAGGAACGATCGGGGAACGTTCAGGGCAGGAACGATCAGGCCGCGATTGGTGGCTCATGGGGCCCATGGAAGCACCTGATGGCCACTGCCACGGCCACGGGCAGCACGAGCGCTCGCACTGATACCAGGAGAGCTGATCCCAAGCACAGGTAACAGGACCACCTGGAACACAGGGAGACACGAGCAGGGTCTCCAACGCACCTCAGGGCTTTTTCTGTGAACCCTCTCTTCATCCCCACCTTGCCTGCCCTGCCTCCCCCTTGCTCACCGCATCCCTCTCGTGTAATGGATTCGAAGCATCTCAGGGCATGACCTTGTCTGACAAGGTGCCTGCTGAGTGTTTGAAGCACACTTTAAAATGATGAATACAAATGCAATCATAAAGATGCACTAATGCAGACAAAGGAACAGCAAGTGCCCCGAACCCAGCCAGGCTGACCCGCGGCGCGAGCGATCCGCTTCCCTGCGGCCACCGGCCTTTCCCGCGGCAAACCCAGCCGGGAACACCGGCTTACGGATTCAGGCTGCGCGTATGAACAGTGCAAAGCACTGGAAATCAATAAGAATAGCAAAGTCTCCGCTACCAGGGGACATCCCCCTCCCTGGTGCCTGCTCGCCGGGCTCCCGACGGCAGCGCGGCCCCTGCACTGGTTCCTTATCTGAATGTGCATGATGCTCGAGCCGAGCTGAGCCTGCTGCTTCCCGCCACACCTCCCATTTGGCTTCTGCTTTTTGGGGCCAGTCTGAGTCCTGATGGGGCAAAGTCGTTTCTCCTTCTGTCAGAATTAACTAAAATATCGTCCCCGTGGCGGAACACGCGGGTGAAAAAGCACTTATCAGACTAACATGCGTAAAAAGCTTTTTTCAGCTGAGTTTCTGAAGACGTTGCATTTGAAGTCTGCATCTCCTATCAGTCCCGTGGCAGGCGAGTACCTGTGATTACGTACTCTCATTAGATTTTGGTGTTAATTGAAAATGCTGTTGAAAGCCATGTAGTGATGTTGTGCTGTAGCCCGAGTGACCTCAGCGAGGTCTGAAAAAAGGAGCTTTTTCCTTTGAAGAACTCAGGGAAGAGATGTCTGTCACTAAGAGGCTTAGAAAACGTGTTCTATTATTATTTTTGAAGCAGAACAAACCTAGATTGGGCATCAGCAGCAGAGGGTGCCTGGCCTAGGTCAGTATTTCTCGCCTGGGCTCTTTCCGTTCGGACGGACTCTTCCCAGCACCACAGCGAAGGCAGCGGTCGGGACCACACTGCACCCAAACTGCAGGCAGTGATTATAATGGTCTTTCCATTAAAGCCCACTGAAAATGCAGGTGCTTGGGCAGGTCTCAGTTATTTGCAGCCTCACTGACTGCCCCGGCTGAGGCAGAGCCAGCGCCTTGAAAGGACTTCAAGAAGATGTCCTCCTGCATCTCCTCTGGCTGGAGAGCTGCAGCAAGGCAGCCGTGACTCAAGGCTGGGGGTTGCCCCTTCGAGCACCCACACCTCCTCCTTACACATACAAAAAGGGCTTGACTAAGACACAGGGTTTCATGCAGAAATCAAGTAAAAGCTATCATACAATTTTGCTCTGATGGGAGGCAAATACAGAGTAATTTGGACTGAGATTTCCTTTAAATTTCTTCAGAAATGAAACCTGAAATGACAAGGAGCATGCAGAAAATTGCTCCTATGTATCCCTGGGAGTTGAAATTGCTGAGTATTGCAGAGCTTCGCCAAATCCCCTTAATCAGGACACACTCTTGCAGTATCGGTAGACGGGACAGGGCTGAGACGCGAAAATGTCACAGACAGCACGATGAACAGGCAGGGGTTCTTTTCTATCCAGCGTGTGCATGACAACTCTGGTAGGAATAATATTTTGAAATATTCCCTATGCAAAACTCTTTTTTTTAAATGAACCTGCTTGCCATGTGTACACCGCGTCTGCAAATAGGCAAGGGATAGAATGTTTGATGCAAGCCAATTTTGTCATCCTGTGAGCTCATATATCCACAGAAGGCCTGTATTTGAGCAAACTGAGTCTATACAGGTGCCAGACGTATCTACCTGGGTCATCCAGGAGAGCAGAGAAGAAGCACTGGGCAGCTTCCTAAGAGTTCAGCCTTCTACTCCTTGTGAGATGGGATGATCAGCGATTAATGACTGTTACTTCAGCATATTTTCATACTGTCTAGAAGAAAACTATCAGCCAGGGATCAGCTCCAGCACATCT
Source organism: Eurystomus gularis (assembly GCA_013400335.1). Taxonomy (NCBI): domain Eukaryota; kingdom Metazoa; phylum Chordata; class Aves; order Coraciiformes; family Coraciidae; genus Eurystomus; species Eurystomus gularis. The sequence goes on along the minus strand of VZZY01020375.1, from coordinate 314,465 downwards.
CCTTCCCTGAGATGAAGCCCTGAGCAGCAGCGAGGGCAGGCTGCGATATGTACATAAATGCTGGCTCTCGATCAAGGTTGTGGTTGGATCTGCTTTTCTGATAGGGTTGGGCACAACGGCTCTTCTGGCCTTGGGTCACTGCCAAATACACTGTCCTTGGGAGAAGGTCATGTAACCCACAACACACAAAATGCATCTCTGGGGCATTTTAAAGGGTGCACTTTAAAAATTAAGATACAAGAGCGCTTGCAAATCTAAAATACCGTGTACCATGTACATGTCAGTGGATGGGGAGAACAGGCTCAATAAACAATGGAGCATCTGTTTGCAAAAAGCAGACAAAGCCAATAATCAGACCTATGCTTATTTTTATATCATAATTCACTGCTGGAGTGTGAGTGTCTGTGGCCTGACTCCTGATAAGCAGCAGGCAGACAGAAACGTGGTGACCAGCTGGTGCTGCTGGCACCGCTGCCTGCACTGCAGCAGGGCTGGAGCCCAGGACAGGAGCTGCGGGAGAGCAGGGGGAGAAAGGACAGCGATTCTGCTGGAGAGGAAGGACGGGGCAGGCAGCTGAGACACGTCCCTGGTGCACAAACACACTAGTGATCACCTCGTCACAGTGACAGCCCAAGGTGGTGGTGGTGAACCCTCAGGGTGCCCTGGGGCTGGCTGTGCCTTACTCTGTGCCCTGTGCCGGGGGGCACGGCCCCTCCAAACCGGGACCTGGCACTGGGACTCGAGAGCCAGGAGAACAAGGGATGGGCAGAGGGAAGAAAAACGACCCAAATATAAGTGACAAGTGGTGTTCAAACAGGAAGCGGTGTCTTGCTGAACTCTGCACACAAGATGAGTGGAGAGAGTGGAGAATGTCTAAAGCAATTTGAGGAAGTTTATTTTATCCCCACAGGGAGCTCCAGATGGTTTGTGTGGTTACAGCGGCTTTTGTTGCTCACGCTGCTGCTGCGTTGCTGAGTTTTCAGGAGCATTTGCGTTAATAATGGTGTTTGCTTTCCTCCCTCCCTCCACGGATGCTCGCCTTGCCCACCGAAGCAGTACCAGGGCCCCTCTCCCCAGTGCCGACACCGGGGTCGGCAGAGAGCGAAGAGTCCTGCCTTGTGCAGCACCTCAGTGCTTCTCCCCCTTCCCACGTTCTTTGGGAGTTAGAGACTCATTCTCAGATCTGCGCTTCTGGTTCATAGGATGTTTAAAGATGTCTTTGCGGCCTCTGCAATGAGACAATCTGTTGTCATCGAGCTGTGGGCTCTTTCATTATGTTTGTAGCCACACTGATGCTACCACAGCATTTCCCCCGGGGGAGGAGAGCCACAGGGGCTCCTGACTCCTGCTACGGCTCCTCTGCTGATGCCACTCCAGGTACAAGCCTCCATCCTGCCCCCAGCTGCATCTCCCAATAGTTTAAAGTGTCAGGTTTAAATTACATCTACAAGATTCCCACACAGTGCTGTCACGGTACAGCTCTCCCCTGGGAACCCTGAGCAGAGGCACGGTACAGGTGTGACCATCTCTTCCCCTGCCTCTGTTTTTCACGGTCTCTCAGCCTCAGGCTGGAGCAGAGCCAGACGTTTAACTGGTGTAAAGTAGACGAATCACCAAAGTCCAGAGGAATCGGTAGCTCCGGAGCAGCTTCTGACTTTGCAGAGCATCTCAGGGGCAGAGAGAAGTCTTTCATCCACTGCACAGCCCAGCTATTGTTTTTGTGCCATTTCCCATGGTCTTCCCCCCCTAGATATGCTGTGCTCTCACTGCATCCTACCTAAAGTAAGAAGAAAAGTATCTGAGGTTTTCTTTTTTTAAGTCGTGCATTTTTAATTGGACTATAAATTCCACTTTGTTGTGTTCTAGAATGTTGGTTTTATTTTCCAATAGAACTGTCTCTTCTTTGATGAGGGCAGAGATTTATTACCCAATTTCCAGCTTTATGTTTCCCTTTTGGTCTGTTGTTTTAGTGGTTTCCTAGTTATACAGACAACCCCTTTTCCCCATCTTTTTATAGTTGAATTTCCTCAAGTCCCTATTTCTGTACTACTCATTAATGCCCATTTCTTTTAGCCAGTCTCCTCAGGATTCATCTTGGATCCATCCATAGGGCTACATTTCCACTTTATACCTTCTTGAGGACATCTCTGAGCCTTCCATAATTAGACAATATTGTCATTGAGCTGTGTGATGTTACAACGATTTTATGGCCATGTTTACGCTCTGGGCCACCTGCACAGAAATACTGAAAGGACATTGTACGTGTTTATTTGTATACACCCATGGAGAACATAACACTGCGACCTTCAGTTCAGCTTGTGGTTAATTATCAGTAGATAAAGCCACAGCCACGGGCTACAGAACCTGCTAGAAGCCTGCACCGTCACGTGGTGTTTTAACTACGTTTGTTTAACGGGAGGAAAACGGAGCCAAAGTTAATTTAAGCACAAACACCTTGTAACCTGGTAATTAAACCAACTCCCCGGTGCTCTGCCCTGAAATGCCTCCTCATTAACTGGTGCAGGCAGCACACGGGCAGCGGTGACACAAGTAGGACAAAGCTGGGCTGTGGTGGAGGAGTGTCCAGGCTGGGTCAATGCCACTTCTGGCTGCAGCTCCAGTGTTTGCCTTGGTCCAAAAGAGCTGGGGTGAAACACAACCTGAGGCAGCTTCTCCCCAGTGGACAAAGCCCAGGAGATGCTGCGTGTTGGCCACGTTGCAGCCAAAATACAGACCAAGGCTGGTCCCTGCTTGGTGGGGTAACTTTGAGAGGGCAGTTCCAGGCTGGTGGACATCCCAACTGTAAATACTTGTATCCTTTCTCTGTGACTGGGGAAGAAGGGCTCTGACACCCAGTGTCACATGGACTTCTGCAGAGCTCCCTGTGCTAGCTCCCCCCCGGACCTTCTCCCTGTAGAAACCTCTCATTCTGCTGGGAGGACTGCCCCAGAGAGCAGGGCTGAGCCATCCAGAGGAGCACACGGACCAACAACCAGAGCAAGAACAGGCGTTTTCAGGGCTCTCATGACATCCTCCTGCACTGTGCCCAGTAGAGCCCTGGGAGCAGGGGACATGCGGGGACTGGTCTGCAATCGGGGCATCAACCACGGGTGGATCCAGAGGTGGAATCAACATCTCCAAGACCTGACTGAAGGGATCCAGAGTAAAGCACTTGTCCTGCCAGCAGATGCAATGCCTGTGACCGCTGTTCCCCTTCCTGACACCTGACTTCCCAGGGACAATTGGGTGCTGTGCAGAAACAGGAACATGGACAAGCTCCACATGGATGGACCTGGGGACGCTGCCATAGGGATTAGACCCATCACCGCCATGTTCAGCTTTGAGACAGGCTGGGGTTTAAATACCAGCCTTGGCATCAGCTGTGGGACTCAGTTTGCTGACCTTTCTGCACACGCTCGCCTTATTGATTTAAGGAAAACCTTTTTTGCTTCCAAACTGAAGAAACAACCATCATCCTTCAATATTATTTCAGTCTATTTATACAAAGTGTATCTCAGAGCAGACTTCAAAGGTCACAGGAAAACTCTGGGAGTTGATCTGCCCCGTTGTTTCTACTATTGCCTTTGACACTGGGAAGATTCCTTGTTATTAAACCGGGAAAAGGCTTAGTTAATAGTATCTGATAGTACCTTAAAAAATGAAAATTTGCAGAAGGAGATTCAGCACGTGCAGCTCTTCAGCACAGCTAAGAAGCCTTTTCCCCCTCCCTCCTCTCCTGCATTATTTCCACCAGTGGTGGGTGGGCACAAGAGGATGAGAGAAGTTAAGAAATGCATTTGTGTTTATCCCATTAGCACCGCAGGCAACCCTCGTATGTTCTCCATGTGACCTTTAACTGATGTTCCTCCTGCAGAAACGGAGCTTTATCTACCTTTGTTTCAGCACTTAATAAGCAAGGATTATTTGAAGAACTCTTAAGGAAAAAATAAGTCTTTCATATTCATGCAATATACTCTATAAGAATACATTTCAGATTTGCTAGCAAGATGTTTGAGATGGATCAAAAATACACCCTTGTATGAGTTTGGGAAGGGGAAGCTAAAAATAGGATAATTGACGGTAAAATCCACATAGAAGGAAAAACCAACACCTAAGTACACACCTGGCTGCGCCCATCTCTGCAGTGCTTCCTTGGCTCATGTCCCATCACCACGCCTGCCCCACTGCTCTGCAGCAGAGCTGGGCCACCAGCTGAGGGGACTTGTCCTTGTGGTCTCCACCAGAGCAACCACCCAAGGACTTGTGTGAATCCAGAGCTGCTGCATCTCCATCAGCCAGAGCCAGCTGCCCCCAAACCTCTGTGAAGCTCAAAATGAGCGTGCTGGTGAGACCCATCCCTTCCGCTGAGGATAAAGGACATGAGGACCAGGTTATCTCTGCCACCTGATCCAATGCGTTCACCCTTCCATTGGATTCTACGGACCAGCTTCAACTGCCAAAGAGATTAACCCGGCTGCTGCAAGGACTGGGATTGCATTGCACTATAGGAGAAAACAAAGAGTTGTACACGTGCTTAGGTGAGGGAAAATAGAAAGACCCAATTTACATTTCAAACCTGTTCACTTGTTTTAAGCAGTGTATTAATGAATGAAGTTCAGGCACGCTCCTGGGATTTCTGATGCTCTGTGCATTTTCCCCACATTTCAGTGCTTTAGTCTGGATTCAGTTCTAGAAGTTCTGATGCATCTCCTAACACTTTCAGTTACGAAATCAGCCCCTTTCCAGCTCATCGTGACCTGTCCACGTGCACAAAGCCTCTCTGGGTGCCAGACCCTGTCAGAAAGCACGCAGCTCTGCAAGGACTGCGCCGGCACCTGAAAGCCTCGTCTGGAAGAGAAAAGCTGCAAACCCCCAGCGCCAGAGCCCCCGGCACTGAGCGTTATTCCAGTGCTGTTTTGCCAGTTCAGTTGGTGGTTTTCCTTCCTATCATTTGCTCCACGCCTCTCATCATTTTTCCTCAGGAAATACCCCTGATGCGGTGGCATTTACTATCAAGCACAGCTTCGCTTTCCACACTTGCCTCTCCTCAAGGGTGAGAAACACCCGCCGATCACCAGGCCACTGGCAACAGCTCTTGTCCAAAGATAAAAGCGATTGAGACCGAGCGGGAGGCCGGGCAGAGCCTCCCTCGAGACCGCTGTCCCTGGGGACCCCCCCTCGGGAGCCTTCCCAGGGCAGCCCCTGGCAGGGTCTCCTGCTGCACTGCACCAGCACGAGGAGATCCCCCCCAGCCGCAAATGTGCTGACGTGGCACCAATCCCCTTCTCAGTTCTGCTGTTTCATCTGAGAAAAGCCATTACAGCGCAGAAGAGGCTCCCCATCGCTGTGCCTGTCACCCTGAGGAAGCTCTCCCGGCGTCCATCCCCCAGCACCAACCTGCCAACCTTCCTCTCAGCCAGCCTCGAGCGAACCCCTCCCCAGAGAGCCCCATCCTGCGGGCAGGACTCGGCCCGGCTCATGGGGACGCGGATGCTGCCGTGAATTTTGAGTCACTGCTGGCAGGTCACCGGGGACGCAAGGAAGGGAGCTATAAATTCACTAATATCACTAAGTGGAGTAAATTTCCACCCTGGGAATGCTTGTCCTTTCTTCAGCTGAGTAGAGCTTTCAGTGTCCTAAAGCTCCTCATGCTAACGCAAAAGCAGCATAAAACCCAGGGTTCCTGCAGAGTAAACCAAGACTTTTCCTCCCAGTGATCTTCCAAGTGCTTTCCTGGGTGGGAAAGCATCACAAGTCATTACAGCACGGCTTCCAGACACTTTCTTCCATTTGCTCTACAACACACCAGGAGAGCATTTAGCAGCAGAGCTGCCTTTCCTTCAAAGTGTAGAAGTGAGGGTTTCTTTCACTATGAAGTGATTATTTTTTTAAATAAGTGCCCCTACCCAAACTCTCCCCTTCCTCCTGGTCCCCACCACCCCAAGAAGGGCGGAGAAGCTGCAGAGACCGGAGTGAGGTGTTGGAGAGGGGAGGCAGCTGGTGGGGTCTGTCTGCAGGCTCTGCCAGGGGGCTTTCGGGTGGGCCATGCAGGAGGTGAAGAGCGTGGGGTGATGCAGAAGGGGAAGAGCGATGGCTGCTGTCGGAGCAGGGTCGGGGAGATGCTGCACAGCCGGCGCTGGCAGGAGCTGCCCGCAAGCACAGACCGGCAGACGGGAAGGTGACACTTGTCACTGGCGGCTCAAAAAGACGAGGGGAGGAAGGGGAAAGGTCTGGGCTGGGTCTCTGCAGGAGGACAGGATGCTGAGGAAGAGGAGGTGATTCTTAGAGCTCACAACCACCCCCCTGCTTTGTGACAGGGCCATCGGCATGGCCAGCCTGGCTCTGAGGTTAATCCTCTCACGGTTGGTTTAAAGAGAAGCAACTGGGAAAGCTGGTTTATTTAATAGTTGTGAAGCACCTGGTGCATCTGAAACGTGGGTTTCTTGTTCTATCGCCCTCCCTGCGCAGCTCTCACTGAAGTGAGAGTTGAAATAAAAGCATCGATCCTGATCGGGTCGCGAGTGCTGCAGAGACCCGCTGCGGCTTGGGGTGGTCTGTCAGCTGAAAACAGCGATGCCCGGGAGCCTGACTCACCCTGCAAGGTCTCTGGCAGGACATTCCTGGGGACACGGGCCAGGAGAAAGCAGGAGTGGAGGACAGCGGTGGGATTTTATCTGTAGCATCCAGAAGATTTCTGTCCTCAGAGGCTGAGCTTTCAGCCTGTTGGCTTTGCAGCAAGGAAGCTCTTTCTGAAGTCCAGCCTAAAATTTCCATCTGATCTTTGCTGCCTCCACTTACCCTCCCAAATAACAGCTGATGCCTCCCAAACACTTGCAGACAGTTGTCACATCTCGCCATCATCCTCGTCTAGCTGCGCTCGGTCCCGTCCTCCTCGGGAGCTGGGAGAGCCCGTGGGGTAAAGCTCAGAGCAGCTGCCACACGCTGTTAAATGGAGCTGGTTTCCTCCCTGCCATTAGAGCATGTGTCTCACACAACGCTGTGGGCATTGAAGCAGCTCTTGTCTAGCAGGAGGGGACAGGCAGATGTGGCGTGGCCCAGAGACCCAGCCCGGGAGTCCCCAGAACCTGCTGGCGAGGTGGGGGAGAGCTTTCACAGCGCGGGTGGGACACCCACGACTCGGCGTCAAACCTGCTGCTGATCTTGAGCAAAGAATCATCTTCCTGGGCCTTAATCCTACCATCTGCAAGTTTTCAAAGTCACGTCTCTTTTCCCCATGCCTTCTAGCTGGCGTCTGGTTTTTCTCTTTACACTATAAAGCTATAGTACTCACTTTATACTACAAAGCCGAGCGAAACACTAAGCAGCTGGGTTATTCCAACTCATTGTCTGGTGAGATGTGACTTAGGTCAAGCCTTGAAGTATTTCCATAAACAGTATTTAAGAAGTAAAATATTTCACACTGCATTTCTTGCAAGTAGTTGCCCAAGAGGCACCCGAGATCTCCACTGCTCCCTGCTCAGGAGAAGGCAAGGTCATCTCCTGGCTGGGGACATCCTAGGAGCTGCCCCTCTCCTACTCCAAAGAGGACAGCTCTGCTGGGGCACCAGGGAGGGGGGCAAGGATGTGCCCACCCCTGCACAGCAAGGGAAAAGAAAGGGAAGAACATACGAGGGAAAGAAAGGGAAGAGCACACCAGCACAAAGGAGACTTATAGCTCACTTCATGTTTTAATTTCAGGTCTTTTCTGCGTTTTTTTCTACATTTCAGCAGCAAGGTCCTCAGCATGCCCAGGAATAACACTATCGATTTCCAATGCCAACTCGTGTCTTTTCACTATTACTGCCCCAAGACGGTACGAGTTGATTTTAATTCAGGGAATCCCACGAAGCACACGGACGGTACACGCCCTGGCAGAGCAGCCAAATTTTGATACCGGTTGTGAAGCAGCACAGCACAGGCAGGATGTGTGCAACGCCAAAACCCCCGTGCCACCTTGCTGGGCATCGCTCTGCCGGTACCCGGCCCCGGTGCTTGCACGGCTCCGCGGCGATGGCTCGCTCCCGTCCCACGGCTCCGGCTCGGCACAGACCCGCTCACTCGGCACAACCAGACCCGCTCTCTCGGCACAGACCTGCTCGCACAAACCCGCACCAAGCGGGCAGGGCAGAGGGGACCTTTACCGGGTGATTCCCAGTTCCTAGAGCCGGATCAGCCCCTGCGGCTTCCCCCAGCCACCCGGGACGTTACCGGGACTGATGCGTTCGCAGTAGCTTAACTCAGGATTTTGCACGGGGTGCATGGCATTGACCCGGCTCTTCGGCTCATTGGATTCACGTGCTGCTACCCAGCAGAGCCTGCTTCCTGCCGGGCTAGAACATGCCAGAAACATCTTTTCCCAGTAGCCTTTAAATATATTGCACGCATCAAGACGCAAACGGCGCACAGACCAGATGCTTGGCACTACAGTAGGGTCTATGTCTGCAGCATCCTCTCCAAATTTGCCTTCAGATAGATCATTCTACTTACTAATCTTGCTTTTTCTCACTGAGCTGTTTGAAAGTGAAGCGATTCCTTGCGTTCTGCACCAGCCGCCTGTAAATCAAGGGTGGGTCGGGGCCACGGTCCCGGGTTCAGGGGTGGCCCAGGCTGGGCAGCGGCAGCCACCGCAGGGCTGCTGCTCGGCCCACATGCGGGAGGAAGAGGAGGAGGATTGTTTTGCCCGGCTTCATGTGGCTTCCCCGCAGACAATCTGCTTCCTGTAGGCTCAGCGTGGCGAGGAGGAATGCCAGTTCGTGTTCGCGGGTTTATAAATAGGGTGGGAAATAGGAAACCTTCACTCCTCAGCTTTCTGCCAGAAATCTCTTCCCTGAATACGCTTTTTAATTAAAGTCAAAGTCAGCCCAGCTGCATTTTAAGCTCCTCTAGATTCTCCCACTCACAAACATCCCTTCCCCCCAAGCTTGCTTAACTGACATCAAATCATTATTTCCATTGAACTCATGCTACTCCCAGTTCACTTTACACCATACAACCATTACACAGGAGATACCCACTCACCTGACATGCAAGAAATGGCAGAAAATAACCAAACCAATTCCAGAAAAAAAACGTAAAGCAAGGAAGTAAGGGCTCTGGCCCTGGCATGGCTCTGGTCCTGGCAGTGAAGGCACCTCCCAGGCTTGATCTTTACCAGGTGCCAGCCAAACCCTGGTTCTCTTTAGCTCTTCCACGCTCCAGAGCTGGCAGAATGTGCTAATTCCCAACTCACCCACGGGAGAGGCTCCAGATCACAAAAATTAAATTTTTGTCTAAATACAGTTCAGCAAGCATACCTTAGATCTATGGGTCTGCTCTGGTCACTGCTGTGAAAGAGGCCCCAGGGAGGCACAAACGCCCAGGGCAGGGCAGGGGAGGCATCGACACCCCGGCTGCGCTGCGGGGCCTTCTCCTGTTACTCCAGAGTTCAGAAAAGAGGTTTTACTTCTTATACTAGATATTATCCCATTAACCCTTCCAGAGACCTGCCCCCGCCCTCCACGCTCCCTGCAGCAGTTTGTGCTAACGAGGCATGTGCTATTGCTCACGTTTATGATTGGGTGATGTCTCTCGTTAATTAGCCCTGCATGAATCAATGGGAGCCGCTGAACACGTAATCCTTGGTAATTCATAATGCTGTAGCTGAGGAAACAGTGTCCTTAGCACGAAATAAGCAGCCATCACTATGATAAATCTTGGAATCATCACAAAACATCAAAGCTTTGGGGTTTGGTGTGAGCGATTAAGTGGTTAGGTCACTGCTGAGCAGACAAGTGGGACATCCACTGTCACTGGTGAAAAAGGTGTGAAGCACTATGCAATGACTAACATGCATTTTAATTGCATTTGAATCTATTAATAAAGTTTTCCTATTCCACCTCCTCTAAAATTGGAATGGTCTTCAAATTTCTCCTTTTCTGAGCTGCCAAACTAATAATTTACCCACTTAAATTTATGATTCACTTAGTTTGTTTAGTCATAATAATGAATATTCAGCTTCATTAGCACATATTTGGTTCAATTCATGCTGAAACACATTCAGCTCTGTCAGTGACAGTTGGATCACTGCAGAGCAGCAGCTCTCAGCTTGGCGCAGTGACATGGTCTACATGGCCCTTGCTGCTTGTCACCTCTCCCGGAGCAGGAGGGGAGGCCCAAGGAGGGTCTCGCAGGGTTCCCTGTGGTGGGTGCTGCCCTTCCCAGAGCTCAGTGTGGAGCAGCTTGAGCCCCAGGACAGCGCTTGGCTCTGAGCCCCTCTCACAGCACAATGATAGAATCACAGCATCATAGAATGGTTTGGGTTGGAAGGCACCTCAAAGTTCATCTAGTTCCAACCCCCTGCCATGGCAGGGACACCTCCCACTAGCCCAGGTTGCTCAAAGCCCCATCCAACCTGGCCTTGAACACCTCCAGGAATGGAACATCCAAAACCCTCCTGGGCAACCTGTGCCAATGTCTCACCACCCTCAGAGTGAAGAATTTCCTTCTAATTTCCAGTCTAAATCTCCCCTCTTCAAACCAAACCCTTTTTCCCACGGAGCATGGGCAGGATCAGGACCCTGCTCTGGTTGAACACCCAGCTCCGCACGCACCACGTGCCAAGCCCTGGCCTTGGGTAGAGGGACCAGAATCAAGATAAAGCCATCCCGGATCCCAGCCCCGCAGAGCCGCTCCTTCATGTGCACCCCTTCCTTTTATGAGATGGAGAAGGTTTCTAATAGCTCATTTTGATCATTTAGGGGAATGTAAAATTCTTCCGTGGCCGTGCTGTCGGGCAGCTCCAGCGCATCCCTTCGCTCCCCGTGTAGCTGTTTGTAAATCGAGAGTGCAGATGACAGGAAAATAATGAAAGCATTTTTCAGAGCAGATCCTTTTGTCATTCCCTTTTTTTCTTTCATTCCGCGGGATAAAGTGCTGCTTTTAAGTCAGCAAATCTTTCAGCTGTAATTACCCTGGGCACTCAGAACTGACAATTAAGAAATGAGAAAAAAAAAAAAAAGAAGGAAAAATAACCATTTGTAAAAAATTTTGAACACTGGACGTTTACAAAATGCCTTCCCGAGGCAGATCCTTCCCACCGTGACAGACGTTAGTCAAGGTAGATTGTGAAAGATTTCTAAAAAATCCTGAGCTGTTTTTCTCACAAAACACCGGATCGTGCTGAGGCAGCAGCCGCCCTCTCCCCTGCCCACGCTTCTCAGAACACTCCTCGTCCCCCAGTCAGTATGGAATAACCACCCAAAAATATGAGGGAAAATCCTGTCTCCCCAGAAATGGGCTCTGGAGTTATTTTTCCAGCCCGGAGCATCGCGGGGAGCACGGGTCCGGGTCTGCCCCCCAAACTCTGTCCCCTGCTCCCCACCACTCCCGCTCCCAGCACCGTATCCTGGCAAAGTCTGGTTCTTCCCTCTGCTTAACAACATTAAAATAGGAAGAAAAAAGGCCAAAATAGGTGCCGGTTACCTCCTCGGCTGCCCCTGAGCACCAGCAGCACGGGGCAGTCAGTCTCTTGGAGCCACGCGCTCCCTTTGGCACCACAAACCTCTCAGAAACCTGTTGAAATCTATTACAGACCTTTGATCTTTTCCTACATAAAGGTTTTTCTGTAGAGAGGAGATGGGATTAAGCAGAAACAATTTTTCCAGAGAACTCTGCGGGTTTTTTTCTTTCCTTTTCTCTGCTTTCTCTTAAAAAGAGAGGGAAAAAAACCCAGAAGATGCTGACAGCAAAGACCCTGACAAGGGCTGGGATTGTCAGCTCCCGAGCAGAATCCGTTTAGTCAATCGAATCCAGCCTCTATCAGGAGCAAATCCTCAGCATGTGGCATAAAAATCTTGTAAAACTGAACTGTTAAATATTTAGGGCAGATGACAAACAATATGTCACAATATTTGCAGAACTGCACTTGCTATTCAAAGCCCTGAGTTTTGGAAGCATCAACATGAGAATGAGAAACAATCAGTTGACTGCTGGTATTTGGTTACGCTGTAAATGAAGTGTAGGATTTAATTTAGATTTCTTAAGTCTAATATTATATGCTATGTACCAGGTGGGTATTAACATTTATTAGCTGGGGCTTAGCAATGACTATTTAAGAAGAATTTAATTAACATGCAATAATTGTAATTCTAATTGGCTGGAATTTTTACATGAGACTTCATTTCATTGCAGGACACCTTCTACTTCATATTTATACCGAGTATATTTCTATTTCCAGGTAAAATAGGAGATAGCAACTGTAGGGAAGGAAAATGGACAGAGAACTTAAAAAACCACGGTCAGCCAAGCTACACAGACTTGAGGTTGAGCACTCGTTGGGTCAGTTCTTCTGCTCCTCCTCTGCAAGGTCCATCCCTATGTACAATTTCCATCCTTAGGAATGGATTCCTACATTCATATATTAATTCATCATATGATGTTTCAGACTGGGTTGCTCTGCTGGTCACCCGTCCACAAGCCTTAGGTGCCCCATGGACTGCTGCAGAACCCACCCTTGGTTCTTCTGGGTTTGTGCAAGTCCAATGAGCCCCAGCGCCGCGGCTCCCGTAGCACAGAGACCAGAGATTTCACTGAGAAGGCAAATTCTTTCTTCCCCAAAAAAGCGTGTTTGGTTTTGAACACCCTGTATCCAGTGCACAGTGAATTTTCACAAATAACCAGTCAGCCCCAGTTGGCACTGGGATAGTGAGGGCACGGCGTGACGGTGGCAGGGGGTCCGACACGGGGAGCTCATGGCACACCATAAAGACGAGCCCAGAGTACGTTATCATCCCACAGGTTTTGTCACAGCCCCGTCAGTCACCAGCACGAGCCTGGATTTATCTGAGTTGTGGCCTTGCTCCTCTGCTTCGTATTCCTCTCAAGCTGGGCATCAGATGGACATCACACCCAACACCAGGTGACACCACAGGCCAATGAAACACCACCGAAAAATAGACTTACAGCTGTCACCTAAAACCCATCTTAGCAATCCTTAACAATTTTAAGCTTTCAAACACTTTTTTTCTCCCATGTACTCCAGTTTAAAACACACTTACAGCCCAAAGCATGGCCACAAAAGTGACACCTGAGCACGCCTGATTTATTCGGTCACTGGGGTCATTCCCAGGACACGTCTGCTGAGTCTCCACAGCCTCAGTAAAGTTTCAGGAGGTTGTTCTTATCCCTCCCAGGGGACTCACGCCCTGCAGGGCCCTGCTCCGGTCTGGGCATTTGAGGGGACCGGTGCTGGTGGGCACAGTCCAGCCCAGCTGTCCCTCCCCAGCAGTGGTGTGTCACAAAGCAGAGGCACAAATAAATACTGAGGTTTAATTCCATACTTGTGGCAACCCATGCACAAAAAATCTGAGTTGCTAATGAATCAAAGTGAGCCCAAGTATTTGGCGAGTTATCTGATAGTGAGAACGATTCATAGAATCATAGAATCACTTTGGTTGGAAGAGATCATTGAGTCTAACCATTCCCCCAGCACTGCCAGGTCACCACTAACCCAAGGCCCTCAGCACCACATCTCCACAGCTTGGAAACCCCTCCAGGGATGGGGACTCCACCACTGCCCTGGGCAGCCTGGCACAGCCCTTCACAGCCCCTGTGGGGAAGAAATTGTTCCTCATGTTCAACCTGAACCTCCCCAGGCTCAACTTGAGGCCGTTTCCTCTTGTCCTGTTGCTTGTTCCTTGGGGGAAGAGCCCGACCCCACTTGGCTCCAACCTCCTTTCAGGGAGTTGTGGAGAGCCAGAAGGTCTCCCCTGAGCCTCCTTTTCTCCAGGCTCAACACCCCCAGGTCCCTCAGCTGCTCCTCACAAGGCCTGCCGGTGTTCTAGACCCTAATGCACATAGCCCAGAGCTTGCAAGATCTATCTTTTCCAGTGAAATAAGCCCACTTAAAGTAAAACAGTAGAGCCTGTGGGAGCCTTTCTCAGCCATGGAAGCTGGTGGGACCAGGTGTCCCCGGGCTCCTTCTGGCAGCTCTGTCCCTCGGGGCTTTCTTGGGCTGCAACTCACTGGTCACTTGTGGAGATCTGTATTATGCTGCGAGCTGCATATTGGGTAAATTAAAAGTTTCTTGGCATTTTTATCACCCTTATATTGATGGGAATCTTCTCCTAGGAGATTATGATGCTGGGTTGTTGTTTTTTTTTTTAAATTAATTGAGCCTGCTTAAAAAAAAAGAAAAAAAAAAAGCCCATTTCATTTTAATCATGTCTTATGCAAATTAAAAATCTAAATATCATGAAGAAATCTGTTGCTAACATAATTTATTTCTGGTGTAGCAGTGCTGAAGGCCTTTGATCTCAGATTAGCGCTTTGATCCGTTCCCTTGGTCGGGGTTACGTGCCGCTGCTGCCGTAAACGCTCTTGCTCAGATGTAAAACACGCAACAGCTTGTTCAAAGCAATGGCAGAGGAAACACTGCCAAGGAGGTCGAGCGAGTAGGAGCTGCCAATGAGGAGAAGTTTGTTTCTAGAAGCTGCAGCCCCAGCACGCGGACGGGGACACGAAGGCGAGTGGCCTCGGACGGGCGGTGGTCGCCGTCGGAGGTGACACAGCTTTCCAGACCGTCCCCACCAAACAACCCGCCGCGTTCCTTTGATTTCTCATTTAGTGCGAGTAAAGTGCTGATACACACATTTTAGCTGCAGTGGTTTTAATCAGTTAATTTAACCAGAAGCATTAATAATGTATTTCTTTGCCACTTGACTGCTCATCTGTTAAACAGCTGATACACGGGAGAAGGATGTCACCCCTGTGACACGAAGTACCTGCTACAGTGCAAATGAAATAGGGTTTTGCATATTCAGTATCGGAACGAGAAAAGAGGGAGACGCGGTCTCCTGGGAATGCCTCTGCCTGCTGCGACGGGTTTTCTGTCCCAGCAGGTGGGAAAATCCCTCCCCACAGGACCCCGCGCTCGGCACAGCTGATTTTCTGCTTGATTCATTTTCCTGGCATTACTCAGCAAGTACCTGGCCTTTCGTATTGCTGCAAAATGTGGTGGAACCTGAGGACCCGGGAGGGTGGCTCGGCCCATCAGCTCCTCCATCAGCTGCTGTGGGGTGCCCAGGACCCCCGAGAGGCAGCGCAGGGGGGTCAGGGTGCGGGCAGGCAGCTCAGAGCACCCTGAAATTCAGCCCGTGCTGAAGTCCATGGCTGGGCAGCAGTGCCTGTGGAGGCTGCTGGTGCCTGAGGGCTCTCGGTAGGGTTGGAAATCGCAATTTTCATGTTTGCTTTTGGTGGTGTTGGGGGCACCCAACCACCCACCCAAGCCCCCAGCCACCTCGGGGACCAGCAGTTCCATTGTGTCTGTCCTTCCTCTGAGCTCATGGGGGTTCAAAGCAGACCAGAAGTGTCTTCCCTGTACCACATCTTGCCTCTTCGGAGGGCATTACGGAGCAAACCTGGCAATATGAGCTGGAGCCCTCAGGAACCCCCCAGCCAGGCTCTTCCACTCTTCTTGTTCTGGCTCTGAGCAACCTGATCTAGTTGGAGATGTCCCTGCTGACTGCAGGGGGGTTGGACTAGATGGCCTTGGAAGGTCCCTTCTAACCCAAACCATTCTATAATTCTGTGATTCCGGCAGGCAGACACCCCATGGGGGAACTGTGCTGAGCCCCTTGCTTGGCTCCATCTCACTGTAGGGTGTGGTGTGCACAAGGGAAGCTTCCAGCTGGGCAGGTACCTCATGGGCTCTGTCAGCCCATGGAGGCTGAGCACATGTCGAGTCCTCAAAAATTACAGCTGGAAATACCCTGGACCTGAGAGCCAGGGAAGCTGCCAGGAGAGAAACGTTTGTCTGCTCGGGGACAGCCCCGATTCCTTTTTAATTCTTACAAAAGAGATGCGTAATGGATACAGGCAGCGTGTGAGCGTAAGCGATCCAGACACACCGGCTCCGAGGTTAATCCTCTTCCTGTGCTCCGAGTCAGATCTTCCTCCTGGGTTTTCAGCAATTAGCATCCAGAGAGAGCAGCCTCGGCGGGCAGGGGACAGCTTGGGGCTGCGAGCAGCAGCCGATTCCTGCACCGCGTCCCTCTTGCGTGATGCATGTTTATGAAGCCTGAAATTGCTTTGGATACGTGGCTGTGCTGCATCACATTAAGCAGTGCCACACTGAAGTGACAGGGCTGATGCATGATCAGCAGCAGCTTCAGGAGATAGGAACTCAGACCGCGTTGCGCTGTTGTTCTGTCAAAATCAGAAACCCACTGACAGACCCAAGAAATTATTTTCAGCTCCTTCCCAGCAGGTTTGTTTCAGTAAGTTTGCAAGTTCTGTTCACTGCCTTTGCACAGAGCCCGCCTGTGGTCCTGCCGCAGAGCGGACATCCCGGGCTTCCATGGATCAACGGGAGCCCTTGGATGATCTGAGCAGAGGGTCTGCTGCGCATCTCTGGGGTGCAAGGGCTTCCTGGGTGGGAAAAGGATCTCTCCACTGATGGTGGGAGGCCCCCACGTTCCTCAGCACCACCTTCCTCACTCATCAAGTTACACGGTGGTCTGGTTTGGAGAACACCAGCTGGCATGGACGTTGGACACAGGGGCTCCTCTCAATGCCTGCCTGAGCGAGGGGCCAACTCCAGACTCAGCTGCATTTACCTGAGGAGCATTTTGTAGTAGCGGCTCCGTGGGGGAAAAGGCAAGGAGAGACTTCTTGTGAACAGATCTGTCATTGCTTTTCCTTTCGGTTTTTTTTTAGTGATATTTATTGCCTTCTGGATTTTGCCACTTTCACTGCAGTATTACTGCATCTGAGACCGTAGCCATCCCACGCTGATGGCAGTCTCTGGAGCTTTAGCTCCATTCCCAGCGCACAACTTCATGCTCCAGAGACTTTCTTTTACTTCCCTCCAGTGTTATATCTCATTTCTCTTTATGGGTATAAACACCAGCCCTGGAGGGACCTGGACCATGACAGTAAAATTCCCTCCACTGCACTGGTCAGATAAGCAGAGGCATCAATTCCCAAAACCTTTCCCGGGGGAGGACTTGTCTTATGAGGAAGCTCTCCTGTCCTCCCACCTCGGGGACCTGCTGAGCGGCGTCCCAGAGGAACAGGCACTAAATTACGTGCACTGGTCCTGGTCGGCCTGTTTGCTGATACTATCCCCAAAACAGAGCCCATCAGAAGAGGACAGTTTGCCCTGCTGTTCAACAAGAAAGACATGTTGTAACCTCAGCGAAAACATCAACTGCAGCTCCCTGGGCACGGGAGGTCTGTGAGACGGGGGCAGGAGCTCTCGCGTCCCCGGAGGAGCTCGGGCTGGCTCCATCCTCAGTAAAAGCTATTTCAAAACAAGTATTTCTTCCAGGATGTCACATGGAAAGAGACTGTCAGGAAGCTGTCTAAATGTGTTAACAACACTGTCAGCGGGGGAGAGAAAAGTGTTATCAGAAATGGTTGTTCTTCAAAGCTAAGGAACTCAGTGATTTCATGAGGAGTAAAAGATAAGAGATCACACCGAGGGCTGTTGGAATTTTCTTTCTGAGAATGAAGCTGTTTGTTTTGTTAAAAAGGGGGAGAGGGGAGAAAGTGAAAACCTAAAATACTTTGACTTTCTTGACTTAGCTTTCAATAGAGTTAAAAATAACTCCCATTGCGTTCAGCCTGCGCAGCCGCAGCTCGGGATGAGCCAGAGCTCTGGCAGACGGTTCCCACCCCATTGCCCGGGCTCCTTGCTGGCTCCCTCCCATTCCAAAGCTCTTCCAGCGTCATCACCTGGGGATGGAGGCGTGCAGCTCGGCTTTCCTTGCTGCAGACAGACCTGGGCTGCTTCTGATTGCATCAGAATTTTGGCATCAGGGATTTTGGGTGTTTCATGGGATCCAGATCTCACCCTGAACAAAGACGCTGATTTTCTGCTACTCTAAGTGAGACCCTCTGTGTTTTGTGACTAAACCTCCCGCACGTCCCGCGCCAGCCTCCTTCCCCCACCCAGCCCTACTGCTGCTCTTCTGGTCTGGCTCCAAAGGAGAGTTCCAGGCATTTGCTTTGGATTCTCATTATGAATTTTTACAACTCCCTGCCTCAGCAGCAACATCAGTGGTCATCAGACAAAATAACATAAAATAATAAGACGTGAAGTTGATTCTAATTAGCGTGTTTTCCCATAGGCTGATTGACATTCTCTGGAGAGCTATTAGCCTGATTTAAAGGTAAAAAACAACTGAATAATTATTTAACCTGGCTGGTGACTGATATTTAAAATCCAAGTCAGGTGTAGTAATGGATGACTCCATCAAAAAATATACAAAAGTAAGCGGAAACGGTTGATAGCATCCGATCCTGTCCTGCCTGAGAAGATACCAACAGTTGCTGCTGAGGCATCTCCTACAAAGCTGACTCCCAGACCTGGACCCCGCTGCACTAAAGACTGTACAAACATGGCATAAAAAGAGGGTTTTCAGGGAAAAACATACACGCAAACCTACTCAAGCTGAAGCTGATAAACCTCAGCGTGCACAGAACAACACATGGTGTTGCAGTAGGGAGTCAGGGCTGTCCTGATGGGTCAAGGAGACGGCACAGTCCCTTCCCGGGTAAATTAGGCAGCAAACGCTCTCCTGAACCTCAGGAGGACCTCACAGCGTGTGACAGAGCTCAGCGCGGCCGCCTTTTATCTGGCTGCGGAGCTGCGGGAGGCAAAGAAAGAAGGAAGGGGAAGCTGGGACCTGAACAGACAGAGGTTAGCACCAGGTCAGGTGAGCAGCATCCATTCATCTCCCAGACACTTGAAATAACTCCAGAAATAGGGCAGAGGCAGAAATGGTTTAGAGAGAGACAGCAACACCACAGGACCTTTATTTTTACTATCTCAGATGAAACCTGTTTATAGGTAGTATATAAAAGTGGAAACCGTTTTGTTGTTGACTTTTTACAGCCCATTGACTTTCTGTCCTTTTAGAAGAGGAAAGTCACAGTGAGGTCACTGTGGCAGGACCCCGACGTGGTCGCTGTCCCTGGGGAACACTGACCAAGTTTGTTTGTCTGATCACTTGGCAGCAGATTGCCCGGCTTTGACCTTCATCTTTCCTGCTGAGGGCTGCAGAGGGTCCCCCCAGCCCGGCGGTCAGCCCGACGATGTCACGTCCCTCTCAAGAGCAGAAGCTGATAGTCTCCATTTTTCTCAAATGGCAAAGCTGCGACAATTATTTTCATAATTAGCTGGCTTTCCAAATTAATGCCGGTTATGCTATGTAATCATGATGAAGATTACGCATTAATCAGCTGTTTCAAGCCGGTTATTAGACTCTTTAAATAATGATCCGAACGCCAGTCTCTGAAGGAGAGGCACCAAGCCCAGCGGGCCGGCAGCGGGCGATCGGGACGGGCCGTGCTCCGCGCAGAGCTCGCTCTCTGTCCCCCAGCTCCCGAGGAACGAGCAGGCTGTTGTGTCCGGTGGCTGCTCTTCCCCTCCTTAGCAACTGCAGTAGACTCCACATTGTCCCAATATTTTCGGCACCCAGCGCTATAACCAGAAATACATTACTTCTGCTCGTCTGCTTTCTCATTGCCTGGCACTAAATTGAAGGTATTGGGCGGCTGCACAGAAAATTCTTTTCTGTCAAAAAGCCTATTATATCCACTTGGATGTCTGGACCGTGCATTTATTTGGGATCAAACACCAATAATCCACATACCTTGTCCTTCTATATTCTCTGATAATAAGACATGCTCCAAAGCAACCCTGAAAGCTCTGGGCAAGGAGAAAGCCTAATGTCAGCTAGTTGATAATCAATGTAACATGAACCCAGTTATCGCTTTGGGATGATGCTGGAAACCAAAAAATCCCTTGCTCAAATACTCTAGATGGTAGAGCTTTGAACAGAAAGACAGGGATGAATCTCATGCTCACTTTAGTTTTGTTTATTGTTTCTGCTGTAGTATTGTGTGTGAACTTCCTCTTCCCTAAGAAAGTTAGACTGAGCTACCAGCATGTGCAAACTGATATGGATTAATAATTTTCCTTGCACCGGTCAACAATCAAACATTTGGGCGTGATCCAGGGAGAATGAGGAATTTTGCCAGGCTCTGCCTACAGTTCTAGGCATTCTAGACTGAAAACCTGCTCACAGGAGACCTGCTGAAGATCACACAGGACTAAAGTGGGCCCAGAATGACCATTCAGCTTCTTCTTCTTTATTCACCTCCCTATTACCAAAGTTAGGACTGAGAGCAGTAATACTTTTTCCACCAGGGACACGCAGAACAGCTCAAACATTTTTGGATGCAGGTAAATTAGTGACCACACTCACATTACAACCGGGGACGTGGTTGCACAAAGTCCGCAGGGGAAGAGGAGGGAGGTGACTTGCCATGACTATGGGGAGCAGAAAAGTCGGAGTCCTTCTGCAACGTCCTTTGCACCCTTGCTGTGACAACTTCCAAGCATTGCTACCATGGTTCACTCAGCCCATGGCTTTGGCCGGGTTCCTGGGAGGACACACAGAGCGTGGCTGTCAACAGAAATGTCAGCTTGGCTCTTGCCACCCTGGCACTCTTGGCTAACACCAAATCACCACAAAAACTATAGATAACGTGTTCTGGCTCCTGGAGGAGGACTCACACGGTTGCTTGAAAGCTGGGAGGGCTGAGTAGACATCTGTTGTCTACAACAAAACATCTCAGGACTACCTTAAATCGAAGGGGAAGATTTCCCTTCTGCTAACGAACCCAGAGACCATCTGTTACCAATTCCACTTGCTTATCTCGCTCATCCATTAATTATTCTGGTTTACTTTTTAATAAGATAGAGCAAGGTTTGTGTGTCTCTCTGTGGTTCTGTAAGGGGCACAGGACGGTGCCTACACCTCCGAGACAAGGACGTGCAATTACATAATTTACGCCCGCACTGAATCACTTCAATTAGAGTGGCTGTCAGTGGGGAACTGAGGAGAAGACTCACAGATACAGAGCCAAGAAACCCAGCGATGCTGTGACATGAGCTTGTTGCCCTTGGGGAGGTGTAATGGCATTAACAACTTTTGAACACGGGGAAGCACGCGCTCAAGATGTGCATTATTGAGCAGATAAGCTGTAGGGTAGGCAAATGCAGAAGTCTCTGCTGGTCTGAATTAAGAACTCGGATAACTAAACATGAGGAGCAATGGAGGATGAGAAGGGCACTAAAATAGCGAGCAGCGGTGCTGCACTGCCTGTGTCCCGCGTGAGGACAGGAGACGGGTGGGCGAGGTGGGAGGAGCCCCGCGTGGCACCGCGGGAAGGGCAGCGCCAGGAACTCCCCAGGGCTCAGACCTGGAGCATCTCCGAGGCCGAGCAACAAGCCTGGCCGCCCTTCCCAAGGTCAGCTCCCAAAGTTTTATGGGAAGCCACTCATCTGCCTCATAAAAATATTCCAAGGCTTTAAGTTTGTCCCCTGTTGCCCTGCAAGCTGGCATTCTGAACGCTTCCATGGCCAGCGTATAACAAACCCCTAAATGTTTGAGTGTCTTTATTCCAGTCCAGGAAATGTCCTGGAGCAAGCCTTGCTCAGCCTGCAAATATCACAGCTCTGCCCAAGAGTTCTCATCCTTGCTACGTAAGATTATGAACCAAATTCGATGTGGCTTAACACTGACCTTGTCTTGTCTTGCAGGAGGGATCTTTGAGTACGCAGATGGCCCCAACACCCAGGTTATGAGTGCTGAGGAGCAAGCCTTCAGATTTTCTGCCAACATCATTAACAGAAACAGAACTTTGCTGCCTAACACAACACTAACCTACGACATCCAGAGGATACATTTCCACGACAGCTTTGAAGCAACTAAGAAAGGTAAGAGCACAGCGCGCTCCTTAGCAGCTTTGCGACCGTTTATTCAGGAAAAAAAAAGCCATGGTTTCACTTGAGACCCAGCCACTCATTTTGTCCTGATGAGAAGTCGTCGAGGAGCTGACCTTCCAGACACATTCTGATATAAGGGGAACGACTATTCTTTTTTTTCCTCTGCAAACCTCACAAAACTCCTCTCAGTGTTTGCCTCTAATCCTGAGTGAAGGTCTGGAGGCCATCCCTTTGTTTATTTTACTGTATCCCCGGCAGTTTTAACATCCACGGCGTAAATATTCTGTTCTCTTCCTAACAGTCTTTTTTTGTTATTGGATAACCGCAGCCCACGGGAATGACTGAAGGGGAGGGAAGGAACGGGACTGCACAGCAAAGGCTGCGGCTCTGATGACCTGAGGGCTTACTGAGTTTGCGATGGTTTGGGGAGAAAAGGAACCTGCTGCCTGAGCTCGCAGCTCTGACAGGGACCGTTCCTGTTCCTCTGAAAAACTACTCCCCCCACCCTAAAAATGCAGCCCCACATTCGGTTTTAATTTCTCAGTGAAAGCTTGAATAATGAAAACATTATTTTGCAGGAAGAAAATTATATTCAAATTTATGGAAAAACACATTGGTCGGGGCGATTCTGGTCACCTCTGGGTATTTCTCTCACGACGCTGGAGGCTCAGCCATTCCTAACTCACCGTGGCTGTTATTCCCTCCTCTGGAAACCTGTCTGTGCCTCGAGCCACCAGCCCAGACCCCACCTGCCATAATCCTCCTCTCTCTCTGTGCCTCTCATCACCGTCGTCATTACCTACTATCTCTGCTGTTCTTCATGCCCAGAACCTTGTCTGTTCATCCACTGCTCCATGGTCCAGGCCAGAAAGAAGCTGTTTGTGCCCCACGGTTGCCCCCAACTCCCACCCTCTCACAGAGGTGCCCGTATGTTACTGACTCCATCCTCCTCTCCCTTTCTCTTCCAGCCTGTGACCAGCTCGCTCTGGGGGTTGTAGCAATATTTGGACCTTCCCAAGGCTCCTGTACCAATGCTGTCCAGTCTATCTGCAATGCCCTGGAAGTCCCCCACATACAGCTTCGATGGAAGCATCACCCTTTGGACAATAAGGACACTTTCTACGTCAACCTGTATCCTGACTATGCTTCTCTTAGCCATGCCATCCTGGACCTGGTGCAGTATCTGAAGTGGAGATCAGCCACTGTGGTTTACGACGACAGCACAGGTAGGTGAAGAAGGGGCTTTAAAGGAGGAACCCAGGAGATTTTTTGTTGTTGTGGGTCCCATTTAGAAACTTTTCTAATGAAACCTTCTAGGAGCAAAACAACTCCCCGTGCTCGGGGACACGCTGGTTCCCCAGCATTCTGGCAGGCGTTGCAGAAAGCCCTGGGATCCTTTCTGAAGCATTTCATTCACAAAGAGCTTAGAAAGTGGGTAACCCTCAGCACCAACCCAGCCAACGAAGGGTCAAGGGGAGGATTAATTGTCCACTGGTGTGGTCTGGCTCAGCCCAGCTCTCTTTGGCACCACACAAGCTCGGCTCTCTTTGGCACCACGGTGCCCATCTACACAAGCGAGAGCCTTGGTCTGTGGCTGCCACTGAGCTTGCAGTTTCCCAGCTAAAAGCAAGGGAGGTCCTGGAAAGTTTTTTGTTTTCTGGCTAATTCTATAAAGCACAGCTGACAAAGTTTTTCACGTGAAGAAAACTGTTGATGGTTAAACAAAGCAAAGTGCTGCCCAGATAAAAAAAAAACCCTAAACAAAAGACACATTGGATAGCCTGTCCAACCTAATTCCACTAAACCAAATGGTTTCTTTAGGGGAGGGCTGATGAGAACGCAGTTTGACATTCCTGTTTTGCAAATGTGGGTCACAGTATGTTCCCTTCGTGGCACATTTTAATGTGTTTCTTCCACTCTGCAGAGGGACATGCTTCTCTTTTCCTCCTTGCAACAGGCATCTGCTGTATTTCTTCTTGTAACATAGATACCAATAATTCCTGCTCAGCAGCACCCAGCATGGCTTTGTGTCCTCTGCATGAAAACCAAGGGAGTTCTAAGGGTAGCAAGAAAGTTCCAAGTTGTGACTGAGTGACCGTTATGAACCATGCGATTCATAAAACAAGTGCATATTTGTCTTTCTCTTTTGCTGTTGCACATGGTAAATACTGCAAACTTTAATTTGCCATACAGCTGATTATCACATTCTGTCCCTTCTCAAGGGCACATCTGCTTAAGAAAAAATGTTGTGATCCCAGAGATATCAAGGGTTAGGACCAATCTGCTGCTCTACTCTTCCTGGCCAGTGCAGGGACCCCAGTTCTACCATAGCTGGATGCAGGGGCACCAGGGAAACACCAGGAGAAGCCTTAAAACTGCTCTGGAAATCCCTGGGGATTTAATGATAGACACATGGCACCTTGGTTTGATATGCCTTTAGCAATGGCTATTTGAGGGAGGGAGGGAGGAAAGTCTTGACTGCATTCCATTAAATAACATAGGAAGAAATCCCTCGCGGTGATGCCCAGCCCGCAGGGCCAAGGCAGACTTCCCGTAACGCTGTGGGTTTGTCTCTGTGCAATGCCTGAAGGCCTCATACGGCTGCAAGAGCTCATCATGGCCCCGTCGAGGTACAACATCCGCCTGAAGATCCGGCAGCTCCCGCTGGACACCGACGACGCCCGGCCGCTGCTGAAGGAGATGAAGCGGGGCAGGGAATTCCGCATCATCTTCGACTGCAGCCACCTGATGGCAGCTCAGATCCTCAAGCAGGTGAGTGGGGGGCGATGGGGACGAAGCGGGGAGGCTGCTGAGGGACCCTGTTTGGGGTGGCCATACCAGGGGGGAGCCCCGCAGAGAGGGGTGCAGACCTGCCCTCTGCCCACACTAAGAGCTACAACATGCAGGTTCTTCAAGGATACGGTCGGATTTCTACAGACACCGTAGTTTTCACTGATAAATTGGAAGTATCAAAAGCAGTAAGAGTGAACCAAGTTATGGGAGAAGTCCCAAGTGGGGGGCTCAAGGCGTGGCAGAGCCCAGGCTGTGGCCCTGCTCCTGTGCCACCGCAGCCGGGGCAGCATCGGGCAGGACTCTGCTCGAGGACACTTCTGTCACTGCTCATCGAGCCTTGTACCAGCTTATTTGAACCATCCTCTTTCCCTTCTGCGCTCTTCATGGCCCCGGGTTTGTGACGAGGAGCAGGGCACGGCGGCCCCAGTTCTGTTAGCTGTGTTCCAAGCCGGGCACATGGTCGCGAGGCTGCTGCCGGTGGCCAGGACTGGGCCAGCCGGGATGGACGTGTCCTCCGTCCCTTCACGAGCACCGTGTGCAGTTCTTGGACTTTAAGCCAGATGTCAGTGATTTTCCATCCATTTGGTCTCTCTCCTTTCTCCCCGAGTTCCTCCGCTGGCATTTTTCGCAGACCAGAAGGTTTGCTGCTCGCCCCAGCTCCTCCTCGTTTCCACGTGCCTTCAGGATTCGGGGTCAATATGAGGCAGAGGAGAATGCTCTCACAAAGAATGCTAAAAACCCGCTGGTGGAAGAGGTGCTCATATCAGCCCAGCAAGACTCTACCACATAGATTAAATAAATCCCCTGAAGGGCTGAAAGCAAGCACATGGAAAGAGACTTGTGCAGCCTGCTTGATGCAGAATGAAGGGATGTGCTCAGAGAAATCAGAAAGCCTGGGAGGGATTATTAAAGAAAGCAATACAAGGGACTCATTGTCTCCTGCCTGTTATTTTAACATGCTGGCTGTGTTTGGTGCTGTTCACTTATTACGCAGTTTATTATAGTTTATTGTGCCATCTGCTCTGCTCATCACTGTGAGTACAGAGAGAGGAAGATGGAGGAGAGGTGGGACTGGGGGGAAAGGAGACTTCTCAGTCCTTCTGTCTGGCTCTGTGTGTGCACGTTGGGTTTTTTGGGGACCCAAAGCCATGGATTTCCTCTTACCAATATTACATAGTGTATTTTTACTCAGGAAAAAAACTGTTGAATATTTTGAGAGCTTGGGAAGGTGCACAAACCCAAACCCCGGCACCTTGTGCGCTGCGGTGGGGAGGCTCTGAGCAGTGCACGCCGCGACCCTCCTGTCTCTGCCGCTCTTGCCACTCGCATTTGATGAAGAATTAGGAAGCCGAGAAACCTCATCTTTTCCTAACTTTTCTACCCGTATCAAGAAATGCACGTCTAGAGCTGCCACCTTCACTTGTGAAGCAGGTTTTCCTTTTCCACAGGGTGGGACAGACAAACAGGCGTCTCAACCCCGACCCCTCCCTGCCCTCCCCACGCTCTGCTCTGCACGTTCACCAAAAGTACGAGCTGGGTAAAGACAAAACCATCTCCTGGAAGAGGGGAGTTTGCTTTTGCTATACAGCATTAGAACACACAGGAACAAAAACAGACTGCAGAAGTGTCAGGGAAGAACCTCTCTTTGTCCCGGAAACAATACTGTTCATATTATTGCTGTTATTTACCTTTTGTAGCATTCTGATGACTACCCCAGTCAGCTCTGCGGATGTTGGGCCGCTGGTGTTTGCTCCGACCAGACAAAGTCCCTGGAGCCTCTCGGCTGCGCTGCCCTCCCCAGCGCAGTGCCAAGGGACAGCAAAAAGTGTTCTCTCAAATTTCCACCACTTGGGACTGATTGGAACTGCGCAACAGAACGGTAACAGAATGGTTCGAGCCTCTCCAGCCTCATCTGCTGAGGCAGCTCTGGCTGAGCACACACCATCACGCCAGTTCAGACCTTGCTCCCAAGTGATTTAGGGTAACAGCACATGAGGAGCAAGGCACTTTGCTGATCATCTGGGCAGGACTTTTAAACTGGAGCAGTAAAAATCCCTATAGATTAGTAATCCATGAGTAACGACACAAGAGCTGGCACAAAGATGCACAGATGACGTTGCCACATACTGCTCCAGTCTGGGTTCCTCGGAGTGACTGAGACATCGAACCACTCATTATTGTATCCTCTTGGACAAACAAGTCATTGTAGAAACCCACCACAGAGCAGGGCCTGCTCGTGAGGTCTCTCCACCCTACCCCAGCTTCTCTGGCCATGCTCATTATTGGTCCCTTATTAATGCTTTACATCTGTTCTCTGGCTTCCCAGCATCTCCGTTCTCCTTGGCAGCTGTCTCTGAACAGTTGCTGCACTCCGCAGTGCGCAGATGTGCCTGTCTTAACGTTAGTGGAGCTCCCACCCTCATCCCAGCGATTGCCTGTAGCTTATCCACCAGGTCTATCATTTATTCATTTCCCCACAAACCCAGATGTGTCCTGCACCCAGGCTGCCAGCGCTGGGAAGCTGGAGCCTGCTTCTTACAGCAGGTCTGGACTCTTCATCTACCACTGAAATGATCCAGCTGTAGAATCTCAACTGGAATCTCACGATTTACGCTCGATTAGTTTCACGTCATCAAACTGATGCTTCACGTACTGAGGCATCATTCCCTGCTCCGACTCTTCGCACCCAGGCGTGAGGAGAGAGCTGGGACCCAGCCCCACCGACCGGGCAGGAGGACAGGCCAGGGGCACTGCTGCAGAGACAGCTCCCCGGGCTGAACATCGGTCCTTCCAGGCCAGAAAGCGTGGGATAAAGTCACAATCTAGAGTTACAGTATCTAGGCGTGTAATCCAGATCCTTCCCTTTTCCCATGCTTTTTGACATCTCACTTTAAACTGTCACTTCCTTCCTTGGGGCTAAATTCTGCCCTAGTAATTTTAGCAAAAACCAAGGGAAACAAACAGTTCCTGGGGGGCTTGAAGTCTCTTTGCCATGGCTGGAGATTTTAAAGTGCTCTTGCACGTATTTTCTCCAGAAAACATGCTCACAGAGCCAGCATCACAGTCAAAACCACAGGTACCTCTTTCCTTTAGCCGGCCACCAGCTTCAAGGTGACCTTCCCCAAAGACAGAAACATGTTCCCACCATGTTGTGTAGGGCCTGGACACGGTCACTGAGCCGAGGTCCCTTCAACCAAGAGTCATTCTCTGACAAACCTCACCGAGCAGCATGTTCTCTCTGCGGCTCAGTTATGCACATCCCAGCAATCTGCACGAACCATCCTTCGTGTCGGGGCTGGCACACCTAGAGCCCGGGCTTGCCAAGAGCCCTCAGGTCTGGGCCAGCATCTCCAAGGGCGAAGGGCTGGGAGATGTCCCCGCTCCCCATCCCTGTGCCTCGACTTTCCCTGACCCATCTCAAACCAGGCGCTAAGTTAGAACCTGGCTGTTGCACACGGGAAGGAGGGACTCACAGACAAGAGCTACAGGTACATGTTTTATGAACGGACACCGAAGGGGAAGGGATGAGGAGCACCAGAAATACACGTGTAAGAAATAAAAAGCCTTTCACTCAGCTTTTTAGCCAGTGCCTGGACTTGTAACCATAAGAATAGGCTGGTTTGTGTTCATTCTGCACAGGTTTATGTAAGGTTGCTCATTGCTTGGTATCTGAGAAGGAAAGGCAACCCCAGTTCTCCCATCCATGCCAACAGATGCAAGCCTGCATCCCGGGAAAGTTCTGCACCGTATGTGAGGTGTGCCACAGCCCGTGTCCTGGCTTTCTGTGGCACAGCAACCCCAGAAATGTCCCCGGCCTCCACAGGAGCCGGACACTGAGGCTTTGCCACTGTCTCAGAAAGGTTCAAGGACCACAGCTCAGTCAGCATTTAAGCAGATGCCTCCTGCATGTGCTTAACTGCTTCACGGGACGGATCCAGAATCCAGCTTCTGCATTCCTGGGTCTGCCTCCTGCCACATTTACCAGACCGGCTCTTCAGAGGTTTATGTTGCCTGACTGCTGTTACATTCTTGTATCTGCTTTTACTAACCTCCTTTCCCTGCTCTCCTCAAGGCCATGGCGATGGGAATGATGACAGAATACTACCACTTCATCTTCACCACTCTGGTAAAGTATCTAATCTGTGCAAACACCTTCTACACTCTCTGCTGAGCTGGAATGGAAAGCGAGGAGACAGTCAGAGGGCAGGAGAGCGGGCGGGAGTCCTGCCCTGGGCAGGCCCAGCAGGACAGGTGGGGTGGGAACGGCAAGGGGAAGGGGGCTCTGGTCCCTAACGGGAGGGGAGAGCGGGGCCAGACTAAGCTTCAGCTTAAACCAGACGCAGTGAATCTGGCTGTAACATCTCCGCGCCCGCAGCGTCGCCCAGGTGCTCGTTCGGAGCCACATCAGCCTCTCCCGGCGCTGTGTTTGGACGGGCTCACTCCTCTGGAGCCACTCTGGCCGTTCTGGTTTTATTTCCCCTCCCAGTCATTTTGATTTCGGTGCGGCTACCCGCGCACTGCAAGAGGAGCCTACGCGTGGATCTGCAGGGCTGCCATCCCCAGCCAGGCTCTGGCGGGGCCAGTCTCAGAGCGGGCACGTGTTCCTGCGTGTTCCTGCGTGTTCCTGCGTGTTCCTGCGCGTTCCTGTGCGTTCCTGCGCGTCTCCCGTCGGAGCCAGGCGCAGCCCTGCCGTGGGCAGCAGCTCCGTGTGCGGGTTTGCTTTGTGAGAAGAACTCGGCTTGAAATTAACTCCACTCTCATTAACCATGGGCCAGTTCTCCTCTGACTCCAGGAGGCATTTCGGTTTGCGGGTTTTTGGGCATGCCACTTTTGTTTCCATTTAGGATGCTATTGTCTAGTGTACTGTTGAATTCTGTGGAATTTTGAAGATCCAATTTATCTCTTTTCCTTTAGGAAAACAACCAGACTAAACTAACCCTTAAAAATGGCAAAATTTATTTTTCAAATGCAAAAGACATTTTAATTACCCCTGCTGCCATTATCTATTCCAGGCAGCTTTGAGCATTCCCAGATAACCTCCTATTAATCAGCCCCGGCTGAGCCTAGAGTACATTTCATGTGTAGGTACAGCCTGGAGGTGGGAAAAGAGGAATTATAATAAATTAATAGATAAGCAATCACAATTAATGCCACTTTCCTGAAATAACAGTTATATCATGGGAAAGATATTTTAATCTGCCATTCCTTAAGGCAATGTTTTCCTAGCTTGCAATGCATGTGCTTCAGCTTCTGCAGTACTAGACCCATGGGGTGCTAATGAATTAGTCTATTATGTTATAGTGAATGTTTCTAAAAGGTCCCTCGTCAATACCGAGTAGAGTGTATCAACACTTGGCACAAAACGCTTCAACATTTTGCTAGGCAGCAAGACTACAGCTCACTGACTTCGGCGTGAGGAGCCCCATCAACCCCATCAGTTCCACCAGAGGAGGAGGAGGAACGTTCTGAGCCTCTGCCCAAAGCTCGCGCAGCTTTTGCGCCCTGCGAGGCCCAGCCCCTTAAACTCAACACTTCAAGGAATTTCTCAGCAGCTTGTGAAAACGACTCCTTGCACATACAGAAGTTCCCCACTGCCTGCTGTCACTTCTGCTGCCGACAGCAGCTGCAGACAGAAGCAGGAATTTCTGCCCATGCTTTGCGTCGACGTAAAAATTACCCACCCAACCCACCTTCTCCCGACGAGGCACTAACCCAAACCCGCCGGGATTTCCAGTGCTGAAGACTGGGTGCTCTTGTTACGCTCAGTGTGCCCACGACACGGCACGAGTGCATGCGGGACCGGGCACGTTGCAGTGCATTCCTCAGCTCCACACGTGCCCACCTCCCACGGCCCCAGCAACAGCTTCCCGAGCAGAGCCGTGCCCAGACAGGGATCC
Source organism: Eurystomus gularis (assembly GCA_013400335.1). Taxonomy (NCBI): domain Eukaryota; kingdom Metazoa; phylum Chordata; class Aves; order Coraciiformes; family Coraciidae; genus Eurystomus; species Eurystomus gularis. The sequence goes on along the minus strand of VZZY01020375.1, from coordinate 284,000 downwards.
GCGGCAGGCACACCAGCCACGAGCTGCTTGGCAGCCGGAGGATGCCCTTCCTGGACACCTGCTTTAGCAGCTTCCTACTGCGGATGTGGCGAGGACCAGACCTCAGCATCGCTGCTGACGACTGATGAGCCAGCACTGGGGATTTTCACAGGGGTGGTGGGAGAGCGTGCGTAAGAAAGGGGAAAAACCAGACAGAAATGCCGAGAAATAAATCTTTCTTAAAGGTGGTAGGATGGAGGGGAGAGTTACTCTGCAGTACTGAAAATAATGAGTGAAAGGGAACGTAGATGAGGTGGAAAATAGAACCAGATGCTTCAATTTGTGGCTGTGCAGGAGCAGAAAATCCAGAAGAATCTGATAAGGCAATTCCCCCCACCGGAACGTCTCCATGTTCTGACACTCAGCCTGTACTCTTAATTATCCTCTAATTCCAGGAAATGATAAATCAGGTTGCAGCTGAGATTTAAACTGGAACCAAGAAGAGCCCTGATGGGAGGTTGGCTTCTATAGGAAACTGGTGAAATGAAGGGTCAGTGGAGAACAGCAGGACAGGGAGGGCACCCAGGGCAGGCTCTGAAAGGTGGCCAGGGCTGGCGGGCTGACAGCTCTGCGATGGAGACCATCAGGGCTGGAGCTCCGTGGATCAGATTTGTCACATACAGTCACGTTCTGAAGAGGAAATGCTTTTGGTTGCTTTTGCAACCAAAAATGACCTCTCCGCAGCAACTTCCAGAGTACAAACTGAAGTGTCTGACAAAAAGTTAGGAATCCTGAATAAACAGATCTACTCCTGGAGATCTATTTATAGATCCCATAGATCTACTCCTGTAGGTCAGGCAGAGGACCGCTGCACAGCCCCACATCCAGCTGACAGAAGCGTCTAGTCTGAGGTTAAACAACTGTATTTGCCCTTAGCTACCGTAAGTCATTTAGAGGTCAACATTATGGCCTGGTTTTCACAATGCCCTTTAACAAAACGTGGAGCTTTTTACTTGCAATTTTTCAGGGAAAAAAAAAAGCCCCAGCCCAGAGAAGCAAGCGCGGAGCTCTGCTGTGGGTGTGATTAATGCCTCGGTGCGCGGCTGCACCTGCAGCTCAACCCGCGGCATCCATCAGCAGAGCGCGCTGGCTGCGGAGCCAGGGGCCAGCGGTAAGGGAAGGACCAAACCCCCAAAGCTTATTAGAGCAAAACCGCTGTAAGAATTCCTCGCTCTCCCGCGGAGAATGAAGTCTCGGTTTCTGGCAAGCGCTGATTTTGTTTTGCTCTGCTTAGGGCAGTGTGTTTTAGGGCCAGCGTTTTCCAGCTCCCCCCTGGGCAGAACAGAGCTCGCTGCTGACAGACGCCGTGTCCGGGTGAAACCCACGGCCTGGCTGTGTCCTGCGGTACAGCCACACTACACCAAACAGCCGCAGCCACGTAATCCCACGCTGCACTTAAACCCTTTGTTCTGATCCCTTGAGAGAGCAGTGAACACCATTCCTGCATTCACCCCCCACCCTCGATCACCGAAGTCAGTGGTGTTGCCTCTCCACCTCCCCACTTTTATTACCACCGCTCAACACTTGCAGAAATCGTTCAGGATAAACTGATTCAATACATCACATCCAACAGATGTTTCCCACAAACGCAGCCCCCTCCCAGCTCCCTCTCTGCCACGTTCATTCCCAGCCCCTCTCAGATCAGCTGTCCCGGGTTCTTGCTGAGCAGATCCTCTGCCATTCGCTCTTGCTGTGAGAACCCCAAACTCCTTAGACTCGTTACTGAGCGTTGAAGTTAATCCCTGAATTGACATTAATATTTAGGCATGCAGCAGAGCCAGGAGATGCATTAAAGACGTGCACTTGCAGAGGCCTCCAAGAGCCCCTCTCGCTGCCTGCCAAGTGATGCTCGTGGGCTGGCTGCCAGCAGAGCCGAGGACGGCCTGGCTGGGGTTTTTTTAATCGCATAAAGGGCACTCTCATTCACTTGCAGACTGTGTAGGCTGGTCGGAATGTCAAGAAATGCGTCTTAGTTCCTCTTTGATAGCCGTCTGCAAATTGGCATTCTGCATTCAGAGTTACTCTGTCATCTGCAGCACCCCGGGGGCTTCAGCACTCACAGCAAACCCTCCACGGAAGGGCCCCGGGGAGCTTCGGAGGCAGGAACTCTGCCTCGTCCCCCCCTCCTTGGCCACAAGCCTCTTTTTTCATGGTTACAGACAGCGATTCTGGTTTTCTCCCCACGATTCAGTTGCCTCTTTTATGCAGAGAGTGAGTTCTTTGGCAGGAGTTTCCCTCCGCGGCGTGTGGGTGAACCTGCGCCTATGACACCCGAGTTCCACTCACACCCACGGGTCCCTGCAGGCAGAGCCTGACGGCAGCAAGCTGTGAGGGCATCGTCCTGCCTCCCACCTCCCGCGGGCTCTGTCCCCTCACTTCAAACACAGGCACAAACCGATGCAGAAAAGACCAACAAAAACAAAGCTAAACCAAATGTTTAAACTGGTTTCTCTCTTTTAAGGATCTTTATGCATTAGACCTAGAACCATATCGCTACTCTGGGGTGAACCTGACCGGCTTCCGGATCCTCAACGTGGAGAACCCGCACGTGTCCTCCATCATCGAGAAGTGGTCCATGGAGCGGCTGCAGTCGGCGCCCAAGGCGGAGCTGGGGCTGCTCGATGGCGTCATGATGGTACGAGCAGCTTCAACAAAGCACGGGCGGAGTCTGGGAAGCGGGGCAGGGTGGTAGGGACGGCAGGAGCATTTGTTGAGGCCGAAACGTTCCTCTTAATGGTTCTTGTACTAGCAACAACTCACCCCAGGTACCTTCCTCAAGGAAGTCACCTGCCTTCTTTCATAACTGTCCCTCAAACACAGTGAGTTGGCTGCTGAATCCCCGCAGCCTGCTGCTTTGTTCACACTCTCCTTTTACAGACCCAGCCGCCAACAGATTTGCCAGTTTTGAGAGGCTCTGCTGCCTTCTTGCCGGCAAAAAGCTGTCCTCGGGACCAGCAAAATTCAGAGCCTCAGTTGCAGCAAGGGCTGAGCACAGTGGGAGGCACCTTGGCCATTCCAGGGGAGGATGAGCAGAGAGGCAGCCACAACCAGCCTGGTATTGGACCCCCTGCTCAGGCACAGCAGGATTTCTCCGTGCCCTGCAGATGCAGCGAGTGCTCACCAGCCTCCAAAGGGACGGGCTGTGTGAGCCCCAAGCCCTGGAGCGCCCAGAAAAGGGCATCCCCTCTTCAGCTGCTCTGCACAAGTCCTGTTCTAGCTCAGGGCAGGACGATCATGGTGCAAGTCCCTCCGGCCAGCCCAGGGAGCAGCGCTGGGGAGCAGCAAGGCCCCGTCCCCCCAGACGATCCAGGGTCTCTCCCAGGGGGGCTGCAGGGCTCCGGCAGCCATCCCCTCCCCACGCCCGGCTCCCAGGGCTGGGAGACGGCACACGGCAGCACTGCGCACGGCAGTTCGCCGAGATTGATGCAGGGAGAACAAGCCAAAGCTATACCTAGAGATGGGCTTTGCTGCAGCTTTGATGACTCCTTTTAGGGTCTGATGGCAGCTCTGCTCCGCTGAGTTACTGCTCGGAAGGTACAGCACCTGCTCGCCCATCTGTCTTCCCTGCGCGGCTGTCTCCGACCCCCGTAATTGCTGACTGGCTCCCTCCTTCCCTCTCCCTTTAGATCTGCCAGAACCAACCCTACATGTGGCAAAGCCTCCCAGACTTTCACCTTGAAATGGCTCCTCATACCCCTCCTGGTTTATTTTTTTTCTTAGAGCAGAGCCCTGACATTCTCCTTTAGCCTTCTACTTCTCTGCAGCATCGCGTCGCCTGCATCAGCGCCGGGCTCCCCGCGCTGCCGCCGCCTCCTCTCCCGTTCCCTCTTTGCTTCTCCAGAGGGGATCCTACCTTTTATTTAAAGTGCTTGTCTGGTGTCTGTCCCGGCAGGGCCCTGATCTCAGCTGGGAAGCAAAGTATACAATCCACCATGAAATGAAATGCTTGGTCATATTCTCATGCTCCCCTCGCCCCAAACGTACAAAACCTGTCCCTGCTGCTGCAGACACAAGCCCATGGGACGCAGGTCGGGTTCCTGCTCTTCATGCTCGGTGCCGCGGGAAGGGAAGGTCACGGGGATGGCTGCCAGTGTTGGCATGGCCACGTCCTGTTAGATATTTGCCCGGTTATTTGTTGCATGGTTTTCTTTTATTGCGTTTTATTACGCTGCTGCTACACTCACATCTGTTTTGTAGCTTTGTGAAGCCAGCAAATAATGTATTTTCACTAGGAGGACTTACCAAATCAGAGTGAAAAATAAATCCAATTCTCTAGTGTTTGGAGGTGAGATGGGGCATCTCAAATTGAATCTAAAACCATCACATTATATGGAAAAAAAAAAAGAAAGTTCTCCCTAGATCAAGTCAACAGAAATGCGGGAAGATGTTACAAATCTGTGCGGTTCTGATTTTGGGGACACTTTGGGTCATGTTGGAAAGTTTCATGCCCACAGACAAGCCATTTAACTGCTTTGTTTCTTATATCCCCATGTGTAAAATAGCGTGGATAACACATCTTTGTATAGGGGTTTTTTTGCACTCAGACAAAACAGACTAAATAGGAAAATTCCGTTACTGTCTTCAACATTCTGAACACGCTAGCTTCCTTCTTTGACAATAAAGTAGTAAATGCACTAGAAATAACCAGAGTAGATGCACGCAGACAAACGGCACTTCACAACCTCTGATTTTCAGTCAGAACTACGATCTTGCAGCCTGAGGAGCCACGCAACAGAAAAACACGCTCGTGAGGCTTTGTCACGTGCAGAGCTACACGTTGTGAGGATGCGCTCTGCATGGAGGTTTAGACAAGTCTTGGCTTAAAGCATACGCGTTCGTGGCAGTCTCGGAAGATCCCAGCAGATCTCTTGAGATCCCAGCAGATCTCTCAAGAGCCCAGCCCTGCCCTCGGAGTGCTCCTTGCAGGGTTAGACACCTGGGAGGTGGGATGGTCGGGAGTGGACCAGGATGGAGAAACCCTGGGGTCTGCTGAGTGTTGGGCAGGAGGTAGCTCAGAGGGGTTCTCGCAGCTTTTCCTGCAACACATTATGGATCCCCGCTGCTTGCTGGCCAAATGCTTCCTTGCTCTGGAGCCACTATCAACACAAATGCTGTTCCCCTTCCCTTTAGACAGACGCTGCCCTGTTGTACGACGCCGTGCACGTGGTCTCCGTCTGCTACCAGCGTGCCCCTCAGATGACCGTGAACTCCCTGCAGTGCCATCGGCACAAAGCCTGGAGGTTTGGTGGCCGCTTCATGAATTTTATCAAAGAGGTAAAAGCATCATTTGCAACCGTAACTGCTTCCCACCGACACACACCCTCCCCAGCGGGAGCTGGGTGGCTGCCCAGCGCGCGGGTACCGGACACGTGGCAGAGAGGCTGGGCAGGTATAAAACATCCCCCCACTGCTGGGTGGGAGCACAGATATGCACCAGGCTGCTGCGTGCCCCCAGAAAGGAAAAATCCTCTCTTTGCCCTCCAAACAACATCCGTGCAGCCATGCTAAAGCATCCAGACCAAACTGCAGTCTCCCACGCTGGCACTCGACGTGCCCCGGCCTCTCCGTGTGTCGGGAGCAGCTGGACCCCTCTCTCTCTGGGGGCATTTCTTAGCAGAGCAATAACCATTTGCCTTCTTAGAGGAATATTTGCTCGGGGTCCGCACAGGGCACTCAGCACCTCAGAATCCCCGCAGCGAAGCTGGCAGCGCTCCGCGCCTCTGCCCGTGAGCTGACGAGTGGCTTTGGCAGAGCGCGGGGTTTAGCACGCAGGGAGCCCAGGGAGCGAGGGGGCAGCTTCGTTCCCCCTCTGTTTGCAGTCATTATGATTTCTCTCTGTTCAGCCAACGTAATTGTTTGTTTGCATCTAGCGGAAGCACGCAAGCAGGCTCAAAGCACGGGTGTTGGCGAGCAGCGAGCTCGCCACGGCAGCACGGCGCAGGGCGGTGAGCGAGCGGTTGCCAGCCCTCCCGGAGAGCCCCCGAGCACCCACCCCCTGGTTCTGCTCTGTCTCCAAAAAGGAGCCTTCACATAAGAAAAAAATGAAGGCAGAGCCGTACGGAGATACTGCAAACCTGATACATCTTTGTGATAAACCCCCTTATTCACCCCAAGGCCTTTTTAAACTTGGGTGCCGGTGGCTCTTCAGGTGGGAAGTTACGGAAGTGGCTGCGGTGTCAGGGACGGGACTGGGCCACATTTAAGCAGCTGGGTGTAAAATTCCCCGAAGTTTTATCAAAAAAGAAGCATGTTGTTAATCGTTACTGTGATTTGGGCTGCACACCCCAGAGGACCCTGAACACAGCGAGAGCCCAGCGCGTTGCTGCTCGGGGATGCTCAGAGCCTCTGCCCCGGCACAGGAGGAGAGAGGAACGATTCCCATCGCGGAGAGAGAATGAACTTCTTTCTTAATAGGCACTGAAGATGGTCTCTCTCCTCTCTCTCTCTCCTTTTTCGTGTTTTGTTCCCTTCTGCAGAAAGCCGCTCCAGCTGGCTGCCAAAAGAGAGTGTAAATAATTTGTTTGGTTGGCTCCTTTTGCAAATTACCCTGAGCCTCACACTCCAGTGCCTGCCTGTTGTTTCTCTTCCTGGCACCGCGTCAGCTCGTTGCAGGGATAAGCTTCCTCCCCGCTGCAATCAGAACACACAGTAATTGCTCTCTCTGAACTCCCGTACAGACAAAGCTGGCGCAGAGGGACACCTCGCAGAGACTCCCTCGGCCCCAGCCGCCCCACAGCCACCAGCACCGCTCTGCGGGCACAGCCATGGCACCCGCTGCACGGGATCGCTCCTGGGGGGAGCTCTGCTTGTTCCCACTTGCCGAGGGGCAAGGGGTTCAGGAGGGTGGCCCTGCCAGCCTCACCCCATGTGCTCCCTTGGGAAACAGGGGGACAGGGCCAAGCGTGGGGGCAGGAGGTGATGGGGACACGCTCCTCTGCAGCCTCAGCCTGCCCAGAGCCCAGGATGGTGGGCGCTTGGAGTTGTCCTGCAGAGGTGGGGCTCACACCAGCGAGATCAGAGCCCGTCGGGGGCTGCAGTGACGCCGTGCGCTCCCAGCCTGGCCCCGGAGCCATCAGCCCCTTGGTGCCATGGCCCTGGCCCCGCAGGAGGTGCAGGGCTCAGCACGCAGCTGGCTTGGCTCCACTTGGGGATATTAAACACTCCCTGTTTCCCCCGGCTCCCGGGGGGCTCTGCAGGATGTGCATCCCATGGGCAAACCAAACTGTGCACACCGAGCACAGCCGTCCCCAAAACCCACGGGTGGCCAGGCTGTCATTACTCCTCGGGAATTAATGAGAAAGAGCATATTTACTGGGAAATATGCCAGTCGTTGCCCCCTGAGAGTGCGTTATGCCACCTTCGGCACACCGGGATATTTCAAGCTCCCCCACGCATAAAGGAAACACATTCACCAGCGTGGAGGCTGCACTGAGCCGCTCGGGGGAAGGAACCCGAGCCCCAGCTCCTGCTGCTGAGATGGGGTAGCAGAGCTGTAAAGCACATCTGCAGCCAGGCACCGATGGGAGCATCCTCCCTGGGACGGATGCTGGCAGCACATCCCGGTACCATCCCCGGGCAGCACGTCCCGTGCTGTGCCACAGCACCCGCTCTGCTGGCACCAGCACCGCTGGTTTCTGGGGCTCTCGCACCTCCTAAACCAGAGAGATTGGTTCTGGTGGTGCCGCAAAGTGCACAGTGAAAAAGAAATGGAACCACAGAATCACATTGGTTCAACTGAATCTAGACATCCTCATGCCAAGCTCCTGCTCAGAGCAGGACTAGCTCCCAAGTCAGACCAGGCTGTGCAGGACCTTGTCCAGTCAAGCTCTGAGAATCTCCAGGAATGGGGCTTCCCAGCCCCAGCGGGCACCACCAGAAGTTGAACCAGGGCTCCCGCTGCGGCACGCACCCACCAAATTCCCGTGCCCATTTCCAAACAACAGAGCCTGCCAGAATGGACAAGCTCTTGGCCTCTTCTGCTCTGCTTTCCCTCTGAAAGGAGGGAGGGAAGCGTTTAGGACATTTTAGCTTCCACACGCCTTGGAAGCACCAGCACATTTGTGCAAAAAAGTAATATTTATGAGGTTGACTGGAGCTGTCCCAAACCTGGGCTCCCCGCAGCCCGGTATTTATCAGCACCACAAGGATAAACGCAGCACACAAGGATGCCATGATAAATGTGAGCAGTTTTCTACTGAGTCATCATGTCCTGCAACAGCTGGAGAACACAAAAGGTGCGAACAAAAATTGTAGCTCAGACTGCAAGGGAGTTAAAATCTCCAGCTCCGTCTGCAGTCTGAACGGTGACGGAGGTGATTATTAATTAATCGTGCTCTTTGGGGAGAAAGAACCAGTATAAGGACTAATTAAAAGAACACACAGTGGAGGGCAAAAGATTATTTATGATACCAAGTAACAGCCCTGCTACTTTTTCTCCCTTCCACAGGCCCAATGGGAAGGATTAACGGGACGAATTGTCTTTAATAAAACCAGCGGTTTACGGACAGATTTTGATTTGGATATCATCAGCCTCAAAGAAGATGGTCTCGAGAAGGTAGGCAGGGTTTATCTTATCCCCGTACGGCTCAGTCTAACTCTGATACTCAGGCGACAGAGAAAATGGTTGGTGCTTGTATTGTTTCCATGTTTTCTGTTTTTCATATAAAAGGATATTTACTTTGTGGGATTCCTCAGATCCTGTTCCACGCCTCGACCATGACTCACTAGCCCCAAAGCGAGTGCATGGGATTACAGTTAGTAGCTGCAGAAGTGCTTGTGGCACTTTCCTGGGATAGTGGAAGCAAAAGAAACCTTCTGAGCAGCCATTAACCTCTCCTTGCCCAGGCCAAAGGTGGAAGGAACAAAGCCTGTCCCACTCCCCATCTTGCTGGGCTTGCTTACAAAACACTAATTTTTCCCTGAGGAGGCAACAGCTCTTGAAAGCATCAGCTTGGTCTGATTTCCCACAACGAATGTTGCCTAAGGCTTGGAAATGGCACCAGCTTATTAGAGCCTGGATTCTGCAGGAGCAGGCAGTGCGTGTTTCTATCTCTTCGCTAAGGGACAACAAGGAACAAAGCGAGGTGTGGTTTTTCTGGCTGGCTGGAGGGGTCCCGTTGGTGGCCGTGTTTGCCCGGCCACCCCAAGGCGACCTGGCACAAAGGCTGCAGCCTCAGATCTTCCTAATTAGGGCAAATCTCCTCTGGGCACAGAAATACGATGCTGATGTGCAAATCTGATTCTCAGGTGCTCATGGGGATTTCATTTCCTTTTCTTTAATTACTTTAAAAAAAAAAAAAAAAAAAAAGGCAATATCCAAAGCATTAAAGCTCCCAGAACATGGGTTTCAAGGTGAGACCAGTTCGTTTACGACAAAGGAGAGCAGCGAGTGGCCTGGGGTGAGGAAAGCACCGCAGAGGGGACAGCGGGTACCGGCAGCGAGCCATGGCCAGGGGCTGCGCTCCAACCAGCTCCAGATAATGGCACGGAGGCCACCAAGGGCTCCGAGCCTCACCCCTTCTGCTCTGAGTCCCGCTAAAGAGCTCTTGCAGGTTCACGGAGCGAGTTAGCGGCTGGGCAGCAATCCCTTCCTGGAGCACAGTCTGCTTCTCGACAGGCACAAGGTGCCTCCCGGCAGCGCGGGATGAGCGCCCAGCCCCGTGACCTCTGGGCATGGAGACAGGTTCTGCGACGCGGGAATCGCCGAGAGAGGGACTTTTCAATTATCCGTGCAGTGAGCGGCCCGACGTGCACAGATGACTTCTCCAGTTAAGGCCGGGGAATTAATCAGTGCGGGTCGGCAGCCCGGGGGCCGGAGGCAGCAGCTTCATCAGCCCTCCCGTCCGGAGGGGATGGATCCTTCGTGGCGAAGCTCCCTGGGACCACAGCTTGACTTCCCCACTCCCCCTTCTTACAGTTTGCTCTTCCTTCGCTTCGGAACAAATTGTTGCCACGCTTTCACACCACAGCAGTGCTTCTTTGCTTCGCGTAAAAAATCTCAAGGTCACCACAATGCTCTCCGAGCTCACATTTTTTGGTGTCAAATACAGAATAAAGAAAACATTTCAAATCGACCCAACGACCTTCAGTCTCAGCTGCCATCGGCCAAGCCGTGCAGGAAGGACTCAGGAGAGTGCAGGGGACGTCGCCACCTTCTCACAAGAACCGAGCAGGAGATGATCTTTGTAGCTCAACTTCATTTTTTACAAAATATTTTGTTTACAGAGGCTAAACCATAAAAGCCAACACATCTTTTTGAAGCAGAGAGCTGTGTGTGTAGGATGATAGAAAAAATGCGTATTTGGATACCGTGTGAATCGAAATGTTTAAGTGCAACCCCAATGTCCATCTGGACACCGCTGCCAGGGAAGAGCCGCCAGCAGCTCTCTCTAGGGCTGTGGTGTGTCCCACAAAGCCCGGAGGAAGCTGCCAAACCTCCACGCACACTCCATGCAGCCACTCAACTTTTGTCCCCAACAATTCAGAGATTTCACAGTTCCCACTGTTATTTTTTGAAAGCTTCTTGTCAGCTCTGGAGGGGCTTTAAAGTATCGATGTCAAACCTCTGTTGAAGCTCAGTTTCTGTCAATAGTTAATCTGGAATAACAAAACGCCGAACTACAAACAAATCCCATACGGATGGTGCATTATGTATAATAGCTTATGTTTGTTGAGCTTTAGGATTGAACTCCTGATCCTTATACCTCCTGGATGTTCCAGGGATTACGGGAGTATTAACTAAACCTAATTACATGTACTTTGACTATCTGACTTGCACAGTTCTCTTAATGCACTTCTTGCCTTTTTCTTTCCTTTTTTAATATTTTAAACTGATTAATTCAGTCTTAAGTGCCATGTATTTAATTTTGTCAAAGACAACTTCGCGAGGCACAGTTAAGCGAGTCTGCTGCAGTGCTGCTACCAGGGGCCTCTTCAACTTGCTTCTCTTTGCCCATGCAGAGTAATAATCTTTCGACGTGGCAGCTGTTGTGTGATTGGAGGGAGGGATGGGGCACTGCTTAGGTTTTACCTGAAATATTTAGAGCTTTTCACAAAGTTCATGGAAACTCTTTGAGAATTTATGACTTTTCTTTTGCCAGGCAGCATTGCTCATTACAAAGTCTCTTTTTGGGGATGCAGTAAAACCACGTTCTCCCTTTGGACTGCTGAAGAGATTGAAGAATCTTAAAAATAGCAATAAATAAAATATCCGGAGTTCCTGGATCCCCGGCGGGTTGGAGCTGTCTGCCTTTGGTTTCTCTCTGAGTCCCATCCCACAGTTTGACCCTGCAGAAGGATCGTTCTGTCCCCGTTTCCATGGGGTTTTGATTCTCACTGTCAGGCCGGCTATACGGCCTCCCTGCTCCGTCTGCCGGCAGCAATCCCGTGCTCCTCCAGCTTTCCTGACATTTTCTCTCACTGTCACAGTCCTTTAGCCACTTCTGCCTTCAAAGTCCGTTCCAAAGCCTCCCCAGCACTGCAGAGATCAGGTTAACAGGCTTAGAGTGGCCCAGATTACTTCTCTTAAATACACGCATGTTCTGCTCTTTCTGGATCAATAGAATTCTTCAAAGTCTAATAATTTATTAAAATTGACAGCTTGAGAAAAACAGAGCCCCCAGACTGGTGAGGGACGAAGCTGCGTGTGCCTGTGCCCGCGCAAGTCACCGCCGTTCTCTCCTCCAGGTTTGCTGCCAGGACCGAGACCTCCCATTGCCGTGGACTCCCCTGATGGGGTGGCCAGGGACCTCCTAAGGGGACCTGTTAGAAACATCCATCTGGTTTGCCACAGTGAGGACAGGAACGGTCCCTAGCAGGGATCTGCAGAGCTGGTTAAGTCATTTTGAATTCTCCTCACCAAAGCAAATTGGTGGGGAAAAAAAAAAGGGAGAAAACGGCCTCGTATTTGTTGGGTTTTTTCCTTTTGTTCTGCTTTGTCCTTGCCCAGAGTTGACCCCTCAGCGTGGCTGGATTGTTTGCTCTCACAGTACCTGTGTGAAATGTTCATTCAGCCCCTAAACTCCAGTCATCGTGGTCCTTCATGCACCCGCATCAGAGGGCAGCGGAGGGATTGTTTATTGTACATGTGCAGCTGGAGTGACCTGCACCTGAAGGGTTAATGCAAATCTGCTGTTTAGGTGACACCAGACCATAGTTTCAGCTTTGCTTTTGTTTACTGTGGATGAAAGAAGCAAGCTCCAGTTTCCAGGCCAGTAGGATGCTGAGAGCAAGGGAGGAACGTAAGCTGGCTGATCACGTCCTTGTTTGCTGCTTCTTTTCAGGTTGGAGTGTGGAGCCCTTCGGACGGTTTGAACATCACAGAGATCTCCAAAGGACGGGGGCCTAACGTCACGGACTCGCTGAGCAACAGATCTCTCATTGTCACCACTGTCTTGGTAGGACACTGCAAACCTGTCTTTTTCCCCCACCCACAAACCTCAGGGATATCTCTGAAAATTCACAGCATCCCAGTACAGATCCACTGGTCCCTCTGGAAAGCTGAGGAAGGGCACAGAGAGCCCCACATGCGGGCTGGGCATGGCAGGGCCCCACGATGCCCGTGCACCCACACAGAGGTGACCTGGGCATCCTCCGATGCCACCGCTCCCGCGCGCGCTGCCAGCCTGCCTGTGGTGGCTGGCGAGGCTGGCGTGGGCCGGCTGGAACCGCGTGTCCCCCCTGCCCAGGAGGCCACTGCTCGTCCCAGACAGGTCCCCTGTCCCCCCTTGCTCCCTGCATGCGGGAGGTTTGCACATGCTGAGCTCCAGGAAAGCTCCAAGCCACCCATTTACCACGGGTGCCTGGGCAGACGGCACTGCCCACCTCCGACAGGAGTGTTCTTACAGAGGAGAGCAACCAGAGACCCCGGCTTAGCTGTGACAATCGCGTTTCCTTCCCCCTCCTAAGTACATCTTTGATAAACTAGCTAAGAGTAATGCCATTATCCAGCAAACCACGGCTCCTTAACAGGTCTCCTCCGCTCCCAAGTGTCGCGCTGCATTTTGTTCTCACATTCGCTATTGGATTTGACGGCAGGCATCAGATCAGAATGAATTTTTGTTTACTGTCTAACGAATTATGACTAGTGCCATTTGTTTCCATATGGCTGAGTTACACGGCGCAGGCTCGTGGCATGTCACCACGCAGCAACAAAAAATATCAGCCCTTGGAGAGCCGACCCACAGCTGGGCCTGAGCTGTGCCTCTGCCCACAGAAGCTTTCTGGCCGTTTTGTGTTCCGTGTTTTCAGGGAGCACAAAGGTCCAGATGGAAGAGCCAGCTGGGGATGTGGTCCCCAGTCCCACGCAGTGTCAGCCCCCGTGATGTCTTTGTCTTCCCAAAAAGACACGACCCGAGAGCGCAGGGCGTTGTATCCTGAAAGGAATGGGACCAAGGAGTGCCCAGAGGAGAACAAAGGAAGGAGACACTTGGTCCAGGGCAGGACGGCTGGACCCACGTGTCCTGTGTCCCTCAGCAAGAGGTCAGCAGAGAGGACACAGGCAGATTTCCAGTCAAACAGAGCCGCTGCTGCAGCTTTCCTTGCAAATTAGCCACTCCTCCTAATGAGCTTCCCATTCACCACGTAATATTTGTTCCAACGAAACACATTCACTCAAGCCCCTCCCTCCAAGAGCCAGGCACAGGCTCACCTCATTGGCGACGCTCATTAATACACCACTTCGATGTCTTAACGTGCAGGGGAGGCTGGAAAAGTTCCTTCCCTTCCCAGTCCAAAAGTTTTCTGCCGTGCCGGTGCCGTGAGCCCACGATGGGCCGTGCTCTCGGGGCTCTGCGCCACGCGCAGGAGCAGAACCGGCGGCAGCAGCAAAGGGTCCCCACAGCCGTGGGTATCGAAATGAGTCGTCACATCAGGAGTTAGTTACTGCAGAGGCAGCAAAGGACGGAGCAAAAAGACACCTGAACGATTCGACCTGCAGCCGGTTGTGCGGCTGCTTCTGCTGCGGCCCTGGCAGCAGCACCCGCGCGCTCGGGCACCGCACTCAGCTCCCGCTCGTTTGTCTTCCCTTGGGCGCGTTCAGAACGCAGGAGTTCAGGTCGTGCTGTGCTCGCAAGCCAAGCAGAGAGACCTGCCAAGCCGGGTTCTGTTCATTGTAGACAGGTAACCCAAAGTGATCCCCGCACCCGCACACGGGAGATGCAAATTCTTAGGGCCACAGGAATAACACATGGATAACACATCGCATCCGGCCGCTCCCAGGCGGAGGCTCTGGACCAGCTCTAAGGGAACTGTTCAACTCGTACTGTGGCGGGATAAAACTCACTGAAGTTATATAACGACTCCTCTTCCCTCATCCTCTTTAATGAGAGCTGTGTGCGACACTCTGGGACGATCCCTGGGGCGGGACGGCTGGTAGCATTGGGAGCACTGGGAGCACTGGGAGCACTGGGGAGGTGGCTCGCAAGGCAGCAGCGCTGCCCGTGCTGGGAGCTGGCAGAGCTCCCGACCGCAGGGTGAAGCCGCAGGACAGCAGTTCAGGATGGGAATGCTGGTGAGAGCGGGACGGACAGGAGTCAGAGAAACCAGAGGAGATGCATCTTGTCAGGGGTAAGATGCACGGCCAGAGCTGTGGAAATGTCTGCGTCCAGGGCGTGATAATCACTGTACCTCAAAGACCACAGCGTAATGCAAAATGATGGAGCCAGAGGAGACCTGTCAGCCATCTGCCTTTGACATGCTTTTTCCAGGCAGCATTTTCATCTCGTGCTCCGCGAGCGTGTACAAATTACATGAAGCACAAGGGTGGTATCAGTTCCTATTAATTGTGCTGTTCCTTGGGCCTGCACACGTGCCAGGGGGTATCTACCTCAAAGCCACAGCTGTCCTTCACTTTGCTCGTCTGCAGGAGAAGGAAATGTGCTTAGACCCCAGTTCTGCAATAACTGCATTTTCATATACTGGATTCCAAAAAGAAAAAAAACAACCCAAAATTTTATTTGCATTTTGTGACACCTCTTTGTACTTTTGCACCAGCGTCAATGACTGTAGAAAAGCCATAGGAGGAACCTTTAAAAGGAAAAGCATGAAAGGTTATTTTTTCCCCTTTTGCTCATATTGCAGTGACTTGTTGGAAGAGAAATATTACCCCAGCAGCCAGCGCCGCTCTCCCCAAGCAATATGGGAACTGTGAAGTTATGAAATTGAGGGCACCTTCACTGAGAAATCGATTAGCAAACTGAGAGCGCTTGTGAATTGGATGTCTGGCCATTTTCAGTAATAAATTGTGAAATAGTCCGTGAATAAGTGGTTCACAGAGTTCAGAATTACCCCCTAGGAAATGTTTGAGACCTGGAGATACATTACTGAAGCGAGTGGCGTCCTAATGTTCAGCGCTTCGGCTGTTAAATATGTATGTAATCCCTACAGCGCTTCCCAAAATTAATAGTGCTTTATGGCTGCTCTGGAGCCGGCGCATTTATATCAAGATCCATAGATCCAGCTGATCCACAACAAAGCGCTAATTCCAGAGAAGAAGGCTGAGGAGCAGGCCAGGGGGAGCAGGATTTAAGCGGGCTGCCCATGCCACGCTAAGCTCGATGGGCGTGATGTGATCTGGTTTGCTCTATAATTCTGCAGCTGGAGCTTCAGGAGCTCTCTCACCCGCTCCCCGCCCCGCGCTCAGGCCAGGCTGGCACCTCCCGCCCGCCCCGGGGTGTCAGGGCTGTCCAGGGCAGAGGTGGGGGCTGGCACATCGTGCTGGGAGACAAGAGCCACCAACCTCCAGGCTGGCACCAGCTCGGCGTCCCGAGCCCCCTCCTCGGTGTACCCACCCGAGGCAGGGTGTCCACGCTCCACCAAACTGGGCATCTCGGTACCATTCTAACTGGGACTCCAGACCTTCCATCCCGTGACTTCGCCCCCCATTCCCGTGCAGTATCCCGGGGACTCCAGCAACACGGCAAGGACAGTGGCCTTGCAGATACGCTCAGTTCGAGCCCTGTATTAGCTGCTGTTGGTATCTCACCCTCCCCTCCCAGCTTCTGCCTGCTGTCCACCATCTTTTGCCATCTCCAGCTCTTCTCTACACATTTCCTCCCTCAGGCTCCCACGAGTCCCTTGTCCTCGGTGACTGCTCAAGCCTGATGGTCACCAACGGGCTGCGCGGTTGGCTGTTGGCCAGCTTCACCTGCCAGCCTCTGCCAGAGGCAGGATCCACGGGGCAAAGACTGCTCTGAAGCACTTTTTTAGTTATTTTCACTACTGCTTGGCACTGCTGTGGTTAAAGACGTCCCCAACCTTCCCGCGGCACCTATAACCAGCGTAGATGGCAGAAACCCTCTGGGCAGCAGTATCCCACCGTATCCCATCAGCTGGTGCTGGCAAGGAGGGAAGCGAGCTGAACTGGGGGAGGTTTGGGGCTGGCCACCAGCCCTGCGGGTCCCTCGCCCTGTATTTTACTGCCCAGGCTCTTGCTCACCGCAGCTGTGGCCAAGGACAGGCACTGCAGCACGGGCCGGCCACGCTTCTGCTGTGCAGGACTCGGGGTTCCCTTTGTCCTCCCCCCTTCCATTGTTTCTCAGCACTTCCATTTTCAGAGCATGAAATGGTTATTTTTCTCCCTGAAATCCTACCAAATGGAAAACAGTTGGCTGCTCAGAAGAGACAAAATTAAATTTTGTGGGGTAAACAAGGTTGCTAATTAGCTGATGTGCTGTGCAAAGTTAATTTATTTCCAACATGTCACAGTGCCAGCCCTGCCTGAAGAGCCTGTGCCTCGTGGCTCAGGCTGACCCAAGGGGTGGCCCTGGCTCCGCGGGGAGCTGGGACCGTGGCTGACCCTTAACGGGGACTTTTTGCCTCCCCTTGTGCAGGAGGAGCCTTTTGTCATGTTCCGCAAGTCCGACACGGCCCTGTTCGGGAACGACCGCTTCGAGGGTTACTGCATCGACCTCCTGAAGGAGCTGGCCATCATCCTGGGCTTCACCTACGAGATCCGGCTGGTGGAGGACGGGAAATACGGAGCGCAGGATGAGAAGGGGCAGTGGAACGGCATGATCAAGGAGCTCATCGACCACGTGAGTGAGCCCACCGGCAGCGCGGGCAGTGCCCGGGCTGTGCCCGGGGGGACGGGTGCCCACTGCTCTGGCTGGGCACACCCGCCGTGAGCTCCTGCCCCGCCTGGGCTCTGTGTTGCACAACTTGTCAGAAACGCGTCTCTTTGCCTGACTTTTCCAAATATTCATTTAGAGTTTCTGAAAATGGACGTCGCACGGTACAGAAATGCGTACTTTGTGGCTTTGGCCGCAGACTGTCTCCACAGCGAGAGGCAGGCTGGGCACGCAGGGAGGAGGGAAGAGGCTTCCCCGAGACCCAGTGCACCCTGGCTCCCCTGAGCCTGGCAGCGTGTCCCTGCTCCCATCCCACGGGATGCTGCTGCTCTGTCCCTACAGGCGTGGGCCAGGGCACAGCTCCGGGGTGGCTCAGGGGCCCCAGATCCTGCTCAGCTCACTCCAGATGTGCCCAGACTGCAAGAACAGGTGTGCAGGGGACAGCTTAATTTCTACTTTTTTATAAACACAGCCTATTTTCTCAAATCTCCTGGGACAGGGGCTCCCCCTGCAACAGAGCAGCTGTGCTTTTCCTTCCACGGCCACTTCTAAAAGCCCATTAAACACCAGTAAAACTGTCCTGGCAGCTTTACTCTTGCAGCCGCCAAAAAGTCACCTAGTCTGAAACCTCGACTCGCAGCCAGAGATTGCTCCATTTCCTAATTAGATATTTTGCCTCCAGCACATCCTGTGATCCCAGAAGCCCAGTTAGGGAGGTGTTTTTATGAATGTCTGATTCCCAGAAAAGGTCTCTGGAAGAAAAGATCAGGACAGGACTAACCTATGGTCTCGGCAGCACAGGCTGCAGTATGAGCAGTCCTGGAGCTGTAAGCTTCTCCAGAGCATCCTGCTCAAGCAGTGCAGCCTTTGGACCACCTCTCAGGTTCCTGGCCACATTTTGAAAGCATTGCCTGAGCAGAAAAGAGACAAGAACAATCCCACATACGTAGCAGCTGCAATGCTCTTACAGCTCATGTGAGCAGAATGTATTTGCTGGGTGAGTCACTTGGGTAAATGAGCTCTGCTGTGCGCAGAGACCCGAGCGCTGTCTGGCCGTGGAGCGGGCTCGGGGACCTGCGCCGAGCTTCTAGATTTGGCTTGTCTGCCCTAAATGACATTGGACAAGTTGCTTCTGTGCAATACTTCCTCCATCTGTAAACTGCAGATGATGACGATGCCCGGGCTGTGCCCGACAAAGCGATGCTCAACCCGTTCGCGGAGGGCACTGCCGTCCTCAGCCGGCTCACCCCGGGGACGTGGCAGAGCCAGGGCCAGCCCCGGGGAGCAGCGCGCTGCGTCTCACCGGGATACGCCAAAGGCTGTGCAAACCTGCCTTGGGACTTCTGCTGCCAGCAAACTCCACACAGCTCGAAATAGAGGTTTTCTAGATTCTTACGCAACAGCCCTCCCAAGGTAGAGAAGTGAGTGTCCCAGCAGAAGAGGCTGGTGCTCTGCGGCTCCGAGTGACGTGTGCCAGATACCAGCAGACGTGGAGCTCGGGCTGCGATTCCCGGCAGCGTGCTCTGGGACACGGCTCCTGCACCCGGGAGCAGGGTCTGTGGCTCTCACCACGGAGTATCTGTACTGCAGGGCTCTGAAAAAGGCAATTGCTCCAAAGCAGGAAATAAGACACAGGGAAGAGAAGCCAGACCATCATTTAGCCTGAGCCGTGTCGCTTCCAATGTCCTGCAAGATGTTACAGGGCTCTCGGAGGCCTTCAGCCACCACCAAAGCTGTGGTCAGCTAAGAGAGACAGACCGAGGAGAAGGTACGGGGGATAGCCTCGATAGGTAACAGGAAATTCATGGTCAACCTGCAGTGAAGTATTTCCTGGGCAGATACTTAAAAAGCAAATGAACGTACAGCAACAGGCAAGGGCCAAACCCCCTCTCCTTGCAAGTGTTACAGCAGCACCAAGTCTGCTCTCTGCTTTCTCCCAGGAGTGGCTGGCTGCGTGCCTCGCAGTGATGGAAAACCACTGCCCAAACCCCCTGTGATTTTCTTTATCTGCATGTCATTGCTTTTTATAGCCGTGTTTATGTAAAGCATTAAAAAGTGAAACTGCAACCAGATGGGGCCTTTCCTCAGCAGCAAAGCATCTTCAGATCGTGTGGGGAAAGGAACAACTGATTGGCACCTTGCAATGGGAAAGTTCAAACTTATTTCACAACTAGTAGGAAAAGCGTTGGAGACAGCATTCAAACAAAGTTGTAGTGACAAAAACAGGGCTGCCCACACTGTGCGTTTGATATCTGGGCTGGCTTTCCTCCGTATTCAGTGTCTCCTCCTCATAAAAGAATTGAGATCCTTCTGGTGGGGGCATAAAGCAGGTAGGACTTTGTGAGGTCCAACCACCCAGGCCAGGATTAACTCTATGCAATCTGTGCATTGCTGAAGACACACTTAACTCACGTGCATCCAAGACTGAGCCTCCCTGACTGCAGTGATGGACCAGCTCTGCTGGGATGAGCTGACGCACAGGCTTGGCTCAATGTCCTGTGCATGGGAGAGCGTGCTCCTGAAGTGAAAGAAGAGGCTGAGGTGGTGATTGTCACACTCGGGAGGGCTGAGAGCCGTGGGAGCGGCAGATGCTGTGTACCGGGAACAGCCAGATCCGAGGCTGAAGCTCGGTGAAAAGAGGATGAACCAACAAGGAGCAGCCCAGCACTTGGGATGGGAAATACAAGCTTAGGGAAGCCGGGCATAGATGTCAGGGCAGCCCAGGATGGTATGTAACTATGGTGTTTCAGGAATGATGGTGCCTACCGAGCAAAGGTGTAAATCACAGCCGCGCGATGGAGGACATGCTGTTTACGCAGCAAGCTCTCACGGCTTGTTTTGGAGTCACGCATCATCCTCCTTCCTCTGTCCGCTCTGATCCAGACACGCTGGGCCACAGGCAGCAATGCCTCAGGCTACCACCCTTTGTAAAACGCCTTTGTTTCTCGTCTGGCCTTAAGCATAAACAGAAAAAGCAACAGCAGCCGGAGCAGCTCACAGCTGACCCTGCCTGCCAGGTCCCCAGCAGCTGACCTGGAGAAGACAGCCTCATGCAGTGAGGTGCAAAAGCCCTGCCCCGCTGCCTTTCATCTGCTGCTTGTCCTTCATCACCAACAAAATCCCTGCTTTGGTGGATTTCAGGCCATTCTCTGGAGAACGAGACTCTTTCCTCACTGTGGCCGGCTGCTTGTTGTCACTCTCCGTGGAAAAGCCTCAACCAGACGGGCCAGGAAAGCTGAACTCCCTCCAACGCTGGCATTCGGGGAGGCTTGGGCACCCCGGTGATGGGAGAACCTCCTGTGCCATCATAAACAGGGAACCTGGCAACTGCCAAACTCCTTCCACCAGCAGCGAACTGGTATTGATGTTCAATCACAGAAATTACTATTGATACAAGCAAAACTACACGTGCACTGAGGCCCATCCATTCTGATTTATAAATTCTAGTTGTCTGGCAAAATAATGCCTGTAAATCCTCCCTGCTGCTTGTGGGCAGAGTCACATAAAACCAGCAGAATGAGCCGTTCAGGACATTTTGCACAAACTTGTTCACAAATAAAACTTGTCTTCTGCTGAGACAGTGCCCATCAAATTCCCATTCAATCTGCAACTTCATGTGGGAATAAAAAAGGTATGAAAAATAACAGGATTTCTACTGGAAATCCCTGCCAATGGTAACTATAGAGAAGATGTAATAACTATCCGTAGGGACGATTTATGACAGTTGATTTAACACCTTCACGATAAATGGGCATTTATTGACAGTAAATTCTGGCAGAAATACATATTGTCCCAGATCTCAGCGTTCCCACTAATGTCCCTGCACTGGTGGATGTTTATCTCAAGTGCCATGAACTGGGGATTCATTTGGAAGCCGTTGGGCCAGGAACAGGATAAAAAACAGTTCTGTTGGATGAAGTGTCCTCCACCTCTGCTGTAGACACTGCAGAACTCGGTGTGAGGAGCTGGAAACAAGCCAGAACAGCTGGCTGTGCTTTCTCCCCTTGTGCTCAGCGTCGTTAATTAGGTGGATTTGCATTTATCAGAGTCAGTGATCCAGTCGATGGAAGTTCTTTGAGTTCTCTGATTGCTTCTGCAGGTCTCTCTGGACCTGCCCGTCTCCCCCGGCTTGCTCAGCTGCCTGTGGCTGGTGGCACAGGGCTCGCCTCTAGAAACACGGCCATTCCCGCTGGGATCCGACAGCCTCTGACATCCCTTTGCTACAATTAATGGCAGTTCCCTCGCTGAAGAGCTGCTCCAAAGCAAAGATTACAAGAGGCCCAACAGGACCTCATGGTCCTCATTTCTCTTGGGCCTACAGCTAGGCTTTCCCTGCCGACATCTGTTCTTAACTCGCCACTGATATTAAATAAATCAATTGACGAAAATGACATCTAAAGTAGGGCTGAAATTGTAGGAGCAGCCACATTAAGAGCCGGAGTCAGACAATTGAGGCTGACCCCCTGGGCAGGGTGCACGTGGTGTCCAGCCGAGGCACATCTGGGATGCTGCCCAGCGCGACCTCGCTCTCCTCGAGCATCGCTTCTCACACTGAGCGTTTTCCTGCACGAGGGGAGGCTGCGGGCATGGGGCAGAGCCCTCGGACCCCTGTCTCCAAGCCACGGAGAGCCCAGCTGTCCCCTCGTGCCCAAGGATGCCCGGGCACTGGCTCCGCTGTGGGGAAGATGCAGGAGACGAGCAGACCCGTGGAAGGACAGGCTGCAGGAGCTGAGCCGAGAGACGGGACCCGGGGCAGGGCGGTGGGAGCAGGAGAGCAGGGACACGCTGCAGCCCCAGCGCTGGCAGTGGCCGTGGCAAGAGAGACCGAGGGGTGGAAGTGTCGGTGCTGCCAGAGGCACCTGAGTAACAATCAGATAAGTAAAATATGCACTATTTACCTGTCTCTCAGGCAACACACACACATAATTAGTTTATGTAAATACCTAACTCAGATTGACAAAACAAGCGCAGAGGCAGCTTATTTTCTCGAATAAATATTGATCTTGGTGCTTTTGCTGTTTGCGGGCTCTGCTGGGACTGCCCGTCACCCGCAGCTTTCGTCCGGCGGAGGTCGGATGCTGCAGGATTTGCACAGTGACCGGGGCAGAGCAAGAGCTGTTCTGACCCGCAGGCCACGCTCCCATGATAACTGAGAACTTGAAGATAAGACGTGGCATTTTCTGATAAAAGCCAAGCATCTGCAGAGAATACGCTCCTCCATCCACTGAACGCCTGGTGAACTCGCGTCAGTTCCACCCAAGTGAAAAAGCTGGGCGAATAAGGAGATCCAAACCCTTCAAGGTGTGTTAGAGAAGTGTAGCTGCCTTGGCAAAATTCATCTCTTTGGCCTCAATTCAGCAGAACACTTAAGAACATACATAAGACTTGGAAGGCGTGCAAGCTCCAGTAAAACAGAAACGTCTGCTTAAGTGGTTTTGCTGGACAAGGGCCTTTAAGCCACTGGCACTTGCTGTAATTCCTCATTTTTAATAAAACTCATCTCACTGTGCAGCAGCGTATGAGCGACGGGAGCTGAGCGAAGGGCCTGATAATGGACTTCCCGGTTTGTAATGTCAGAGCATGAGAAACGAAAGCTTCACCCTTGGTGGGTTTTGATTCAGATCTTCTCAGTCAGCAAACCCTTAATTAGAGGCCACCTTCAGAACAATCTGCATGGATAAAAAGGATATGGAAGGGCAGCCCCGTGGTGCCTTTAACAGCTCCGGACACCACGGCAGGCTGGGCTCCCCGGTACGTGCTCGTGACATTCCCGGCAAGGACACAGGGCTGCGAGCAACCACAGCAGCTGCTGGAGCGACACAGCGAAGTTTTACTGCTGCACTAAGGGCGTTCTGATCCCAGGGCACCCTTGCAGGTTTCTCTCTTCGTTTTCTGCGGTAAGGCATAAACTCCTCGCAGCTGCTCTGCTTGCTGTATCACTTTGACAAATTTGGCTCGGGATCTTTCAGACAGGCAGTCGCCAGTGAGTGCTGACCACAGAACTGCTCATTTGTTTCCTCCTTCACAAAAATCCGTAGCCAAATCCTTCAACATCTCCTTCGGTTTCCCCTGTTGAGTCAGGGCACCCACACAGAAGTGATGGAGGAGCCCAGATGCTGCACTACTTCTGCCACATCTGCCTTGTGACTTTGGAGACCAGCAAGCCAAAATTCCCCAGTGCTCTGTAACGTGCAAGAGCTGCCAAGCCACCAGTGAGGCGGGCAGGCTCTGCCAGCACAGCTCCAAGGATGCAGATGCTGCCTCTGAGGTGCAGAACCTCACTGTCTCAAGCTGGGCAGCCAGCACTGCCCATCCACTTCTCAGCCCTCTGCCCTTCAGCTTCCACTGGTGCCACCAGAGCCACAGCCGGCACAGAAGGACTCACCAGGAAAACATTGTTCTCGTTTTCTCTAAGTTTTGACAAATGCCAGGGATTGAAAGGGACACTTTCTGCACCAAGCCGATTTAAAAATGTATTTCCATTCGGAAGGTACAAGGGAAAGGGGACCAGCCAGGGCTCAGGGGAAGAGCCGTGCTAGGAAAGGAATGCGTCATTCTTATCCTTGCTACAGAATTCCTGAAACTCTTCTGTTCAGGATCTCCACAAGCCACATTCTTTGGAGAGGAGATGCCCTTCACCCCCCCAGACACATGTACGTAATGGCTAAAAGCTTATGTAGAATCTCTTCTTACAGAAGAACACCCAGATTCTTGTATTTAAATGTATTCCACTGATCCTCATCACAGATTTGCAAGGTCAGACAAGACCATTAGTCCGACCTCCCTCCACAGCTCAGGCCAGAGCTTTTCACCATTTTCTACAGCAAACCCACAGTTTCTGTTGGAGCAAAGCATGTTCCAGCAAGACAGCTAATATTGATTTAAAGTTTGCAAGTAATGACAAATCCACCATGCCTCTAGGTAATTATCACTCATGGTTAATTTAGAATTTTAATTTTCAGAACCAGATGTTAAATAAATCTTGCACGGGAATGCCAGGCAGCTGGCACGGGTGGAGGCACCACTCAGCTCCAGAAACCTGATTTATGTGCCTGCATTTCCTCGGAAGTCAGTGATACCCAGAGTGATTTGCAAACCCCACGCAAGGCAGCTGACATTGAGGTGGCCTTGGACGTATTTACTTAAGGTTTTTCTAAGAACCTGAACGAATGTTTAGTGAGAGGAACAAACGCAGCTCTTAACCAGCAGCCAGAGGTTGTATGTGGTCGCTCACTGAACCTAGAAGAAAATTATTAAATATCAGAAATAATAGAAAAAAGCACAATTCATGCAAGAAATCAGGATGAAGAACATGCTCAGCTGAAACCCCTTGTGCAGCTCAGATGGCTCCCGCATGATGAGCTGTGAATTCCACCATGCAGTAGCAGAAGCATCTCCCTGGTGGGACTTGCAGCCGCACACACAAAGAACGACGCAGGGGGAGGGTGCAAGGTTTGGCCAGGCTGGCGGTGACATTCCCGAAGAGCAGCGCTCCTGCCCTGCACCACCGCTCCCTCACGGCGAGCCCTTCAGTTGTATCATGAAGTCGACTGAAGGGAAAGAAATTGAACCTGCTGCCTCGTACTGGTGCAATATGACTTCCTGCAGCTTCGTTCCGGACTGGCCTCCCTCTGCTGCGACTCCTTGTGTGGCAACGCAGAGAGGGAGGCCAACAAAAACCAATCATCTCTGCAAACGGTGGGGTTTGCACACAGCAAACTCTGGTATAAAGGGTTCTGCGGCGATAAGCGAGCACAACAAGGATCACAGGTGGTTTATACCACTGTAAAATAGAATTTCTCTGACCGTTTTAGAAGAGCCTTTCAAAATGAGCTCATTGCCCCTGCGGAGACTGTAAAATCTCTCCGTTGTCTCACTGTATTCCACCAGCTAACAGCAGCTGAAAATCTATACAATGGAAGTCACAGAGTACCATCAGCAAACAACAGACCATGTTTCGCTCTCCAGCCCCCGATTTCAATCTGGAACAACTCTCTGAAAGCCTGTAAACACATCCAGGCCACCACCCCCAGAACCTCACCCAGAGTGTTTTGGAGACCCTGCGTCTGTTTTGGGGTTTTGCTGAGGTGATGAGGACTGTTTGCGATGACCCATCTTAGAGCAGCTCCACGTTGCACCTGTCCTGTCTCGGGCGCCGCTGTGCCTCTCGCACGCAGAGCGGCTCCCGGTTCCTTACCTGGAGGGCTCTGGAGCAGAGCCCAGGGGAAGCCACCCAAGCCCCACTCGTGCACCACGCGGCGCGGCTCTGGCCAGGACTGCGGGTCTGAAGGGAAGGAGCTGTAGAGTCCAGCCTGTGCCAAGACCCGAGGGCCCTGCCCACGCCAGGAGCGGGGCAGAGGGTCCAGCCGGGCTCTGGCAGAGGCCAGGGCAGGTGGAGCCCATGTGCAAAGGGAGAGGGGAGCCCCACGGCTGCGCTTGGGAGATTTTTTGGCCCGTTACTGCAGTGTGACTGCTGCGGGTGTCTCTAAGGGGATGGAAACGCCTCCGTTTCTAACGCTGCCTTTCTCTCTCCCTCCCTTGGTGTTGCATGCAGAAAGCTGATCTGGCCGTGGCTCCTCTCACCATCACCCACGTTCGGGAGAAAGCGATTGACTTCTCCAAGCCCTTCATGACCCTGGGGGTCAGCATCTTGTACCGGAAGCCCAACGGGACCAACCCCAGCGTGTTCTCCTTCCTCAACCCCCTGTCCCCGGACATTTGGATGTACATCCTCCTCGCCTACCTGGGGGTCAGCTGCGTGCTGTTTGTCATAGCCAGGTAAGGGAACGTCGGTACCAGCCCACCCAACTGCCATCACATCTGCTGCCACGCAACACGACGCCCTGCCCACGCTCAGATCCGTTTTGCTGGGATCCAGTGGGAGCCGCAGCATTAAACCCTGCTCGTTAAGGAAATTGCTTTTGGTCCATTACCCAGAGGCTGGTCTCTTGGCGTGGGGTTGCTCACGACTCCTGTGCCCTGTTCCCTCTCCCCATCTCTCCGGGTGGTTGTAGAGGTGATGCAAACCCCATGGGGAAAATAGAAATGAGTTACCCGCAGGGGAAATTCCTTTGCTAGAGCCTGTTACCAGCTTTGTGCTGCTCTCCCAAACCCAACGTGCTGCTGTTTGTTTGCTTTATTAACACAAACCTTTAGCCTCTTCTGCCCTGTCAGGGCAGGCAGTTCCACAGATTTAGCAGGCTAAAAGGAATTTTAAAAGAAAGAAAAAGAATTTTAAAGTGCACTTTCTTTTATGACTTTAGAAATTTTGCTGCCTTTCCATTTCATTATCCCGGTATAACGAGGGGTAATTTTCCTGCTCTGTAGCGTTCACCACTGCGCTCCTGTTCGGTCCCTTCTCACCCATGTTCTCCAGGAAGAAGCCCAGCTGCTCTGCTGGGTCCTGGACACAGAGCTCTTGTGTCCCATTTTCACCATTTTCAGCTCCTGTCTCTGAACCCTCCACCAGCAAAGCTCCCACAAACCCTTCCCTGTATCAAAAAAAAATAGGGAACCCGTTGCTATGGATCAAACAATGTGTCTGTTTACAAAATTAATATGCATATAATTAGCATGTTTAAAACCTCTATATTTAAAAGCAGCAGAATTTGCATATATTTGCATGAGTTATTACTTTCACAGAGTCTTTGATGAGCTGCACAGTCCAGAGCTGCTCTCAATATGTGATTCCACCTTTTCAAACCGACACACGGCACTTGCCCCCCTCCCCGGCCACGCACAGCCCTCGCTGGATCTGTAAATATTTTGGGTAAACACCATGCCTGGTGGAGGTTCCTGAGCACGATCCACAGTTCGACACTCTTTTCTCATTTCTTCCCCTCCAAGTGATGCCAGTGGTGCCCCCAGACACCTCCCTGCTGACCCCACACCTCGGACTGGGGCTCTGCAGCCACCTCCCCCCAAGGGCTGCTCTGCTCTACTCTCCTCAGAGCATTCTTCTGAAACCAGCTTCTACCCAATCCACTGACATCAATCAGACAGTCAAAGTAAAGATTAAATACGAAACTGCAGCAACCAGAATCCATTAACCCTCATGTTACAACAAATCTGCAATTTTCAACATCCCTCAGCTCCATGGAGGAATTTAGGGATGATTTCCTGCGTTTACTGTGTAATATCCTAATTACACATAACAGCAGTTGTCAAAGTAAACTCGGCTTAGCAGACAGCATTAGCGTTTCCAACCATCTGGGATGGCGAAGGAGCATCGGTCTGATCCTTCCTCTGCAGAGGTGCAGAGCTGCAGGGGCTGCACGTCACTCTTGGAGGACACAGAAGACCCTCCATGCCCAAGGTTTTCGTGGCAGCCATTCTCCTCCCCAGCCTTTGCAAAGCATCTCCATCAAACGGCCAGGCACCGGTTTCCAGGCGCGTCCCTGAGGTCCTGGAGGAGCTGTCTGAGCCGTGTTTGCACCGAGCCCACCGGGAACACGGGCACAGCCCCTTGCAGCACAAACAGCCCCTAAAAACAACCCAACGGTTCGCTGCGGCAAGGAGGCGGGTTCCGCACACAACAGCGCTCGGTGTCATGCTACTCTTTGATAGAGGCCACGAGTCGTGGTGCCATTAGCACATCTCTCCACCTTCCCACCTTCCCGCCCCGTGGATCCCAGCCAGGGGCTGGAAGCGGCTGCGGCCACGCAACACACAGGAGAGTTAGGCCAAACGCGGCTGCCGGCTCCATCCTGCCCCAGCCGAAACCCAGGAAGGCTGTTGGGAACCCTGGGAAGGCTGTTGGGAACCCCGGGAAGGCTGTTGGGAACCCCAGCGGGGCAGGATGAGGCCCTCGGCAGCCTTGCTTTGTGCCAGAGAGGGAAGAACCAGACACTCTCAGCAGGAAAAGATGCTCATCTGGGAAAATGAACCCAACATCATTACGAAGAGGAAAACTATTACAGTGACTGACAGAACGCCCTGGCGTTATGCCTGCGTTAGCCATGCAGAACACAGCTCGACGGGCTCGGCTGCCGACACGCCTCTGGCTTTAGCGCCGTAAAGTATTAACCCACTTGCGTGGCTTGCAATGACAATTCAAACACAATTTCACATTTATGAGCTTATTTTTCCCAACTCATACAATGGCCAAATCCAGCACAAATTGTCCAGTTCTCACTTTCAAAGCATGTGAAACGTGCACGTTGTATCTGCGCGTGAAGCTCATTGCAGTGAACACTGAGGAAGGGTTGAGGGAAACGCGAGGACAGGCCCCCATGGGAGAACACCTTCGACACCGCTGGGTACCAGCAGGGTTGGAGGGATGAAAACCTGAAGAACTGTGGTTTACTCTCTGGCTTTGCTGTGAAATGAGCCTCATAATCTTTCGACATTGTAGCAGTTATGATAAACAACAGTTTTTCCCTATCAGGCTGGGTTTGGGCTGAAATTGAACCTATAAAATATTGCAACTACATTTCTCTTTCACATGTTTTGCTCCTGACATTTCTTCTGCCTTCCCATTCTTTTAAAGAACACCAAGTCTTCGGTGTAATTAAGGTTCTGCAGGAATGATCTTTTAACACGTAGAGATGGAAAGCAAGAGATTTCATGAGGAAAATACTGCATTCAGAAGTAATGGAAACAATTTCTGCTTTTGACCACAGTAAGGCCTCTAAAATTAAACTCTCAGGAGAAAAACACAGTCAAAACAGCAAAGCCTTAACTCAGAGACATGAGTCTCCTGAACTAGGCACCAGAGTCCTCTGCTGATGCTATAACCATCGGTCAATGCCACTTAAAGCCAACTTAGGGACTATTCAGAGGCAGGCAAGGGATGTATTTGATCTATCTCCTCTTTTAATCAGTGTTTCTCCATTATTGATGAAGTGCCTGCTCCTAAACCAGCCCAGCCCCAAGGAGCCATAAACACCAGCAATTTCTGAGGCTTCGTGGGGGTACTCTGGTGACTCCGGGGCGAGGTCACAAGTGGGCTGTGCTGATGTGAATTGTCACCTGTCCTCAGGCTCACACAGCCTCCAAATTACAGCTAATCACCTCTGGCTGCACAATGAGGTGAGTGGGTTTAATATTCATCTTGATTGCCACGAGGACTGGATCATCCGTAAAGAGTTTCTCTGGAGATGCAATTTAGACTCAAAAGTATTTTGTGTCAGATCTTTAAACCTTCTTGGAAGTGCTCCCCTGTTTCCCTGCCAAAAAGGCCAAGAAGAGACAAGAAAATAATCATAGTTTTTGATGAAATATTTCTCAGATGCCGTTCTGCAGCTGGGGAAGAGGGAAGCCAGCCCACGGCGAATCCTGAGCCGCCCCCGTTTATTCCAGCCCCAGCTGTACGGGGTCAATGAGCCCCACTCGCTCCTTCTGTCATTACCCCCCAGTTTCTGCTAATGGGCCCCCTCGCCCGTCAAGCACTGAAGACTCTGAATATTTCTCTGTAATGTGAGCAGCACCAGTAGGTTTTCACTCAGAGACCTTGAAGTTCTTCTGCGTGTCATCCTGTCAGGCTCATTTCATCTTACCCATTCCCTTTCCGTTTCATATCCTTTCACCGTCAGCCCAAGAAAGTTTTCATTTAGTTTTTGAACTCTGGCTTCACTCGGCAGAAAGGGCTTAGGCACCATCCTCCATACACCTCTGGCATAAATTCACATTTCAAGGAACAGGCAGCACGTAACGCCATGTCTGAATTCAGCCTGGTTTTTGTTTTCCTCTCCGATTTTCTCTTATCTAAAAAAGCAGAGGGAGGTGGGCAGTAGGAAGGGCCCAGCCGTTGCCCCCAGGATGAGTGGGATTGTCGGGGTGAGCCCGAGCGAGGTCTGCGCTCTGCAAACCCAGAGCGGGCAACGGTCCCTGCTGCAGAGAGGCAAGACAAGAGGAGGGGAAAGGAGAAGGAATTAAACGCTGTCTTGCACGTGGAAAATAGAAGCCAAAAGCGGGACAGATGTGCCCAGGATGAGCTTTTCCAAAACCACAAGAAGTTCTGTGTCACACCTAGTCCGTGCCGTGATGGGGTCTTGCCCACGGACACACTCCTGCTCCCAGAGCATCCCCACATGCCCGGCTCCGAGGAGAGCCCCACGGGCAGAGCAGAGGCTGGGGGAGGTTGTGCCAGGCGGGGCACGTGGAGAGAGCTGTGGCTCTTCCCCTGGATACGCCCAACTGCCAGACTGAGAGCACCTCTGAAATCAAGCAACAAGAATCTCCTTGGGTAGCGATGCGCCTGGCAGAGAATTGCAGAGGGAAGAATTTCCTAATACAAGCTGTGGGCTGGGCTTGGAGAAAGGGCTGTTGTGAAGCTACAGGGATTTCAGAAGGAAGCAGAGATGGTAATTAATGCCTGGTTCAAAAGCAATTATACCAATTATGTTTTTAATTTAATCTCTGC
The DNA here is from genome assembly GCA_013400335.1 of Eurystomus gularis. Classification (NCBI taxonomy): domain Eukaryota; kingdom Metazoa; phylum Chordata; class Aves; order Coraciiformes; family Coraciidae; genus Eurystomus; species Eurystomus gularis. Next base: position 253,532 of record VZZY01020375.1, on the reverse strand, counting down.
AAAATTTGGGACTCTTAGCAAATGTAAATAAACAGGTCTAAAAATATTAATGTCTCTCCTGTTGAGCACCCTCCCCAGATCCTGGCTCAAAGAGCTACATTCACAGCAGTGCTTCCCTCCCAGTCCTAGGCAGGATTTGCAAAGAGACGATCATTGAGAATTCCCTCGGTTTTGCCCACAATCTACAGGGCTGTCCATGGAAATATGCCCTATGAATCCCTCCCCAGTTCCCACCTGCATCAGTGGGAGAGTCCCCTGAAATACTTTTGCCCTGGCTACCGCTGCAGAATCGCTGGCTCCAGACTAAGGCTGGTTCCTTAGTCAATCTAGAAATTTCCCATTTTCCCCACATTTTGGAACTGTTACATACTGGAGGTCGTGCATCTGCACCACATCCCACCCCACAGTCCTGTGCTCTAGGTGCTGTTGTGTGACGTAGTATTGCAGAGATGGCCCGAAGTGACCAAAGGGGAAGCAACCTCAGATACCTCAGAAGGACCTGACTTCCCGGGTTTCTTTGCTCTCTGCTTGCAGCCATGCTGGTCACTTCAGAAAATCTTGGTTGAATTTCTCCTTTTCTTTAGTAAGCCGTGCAGCCCTTTAAGTCAGCAGGCCCTGCGCCGCACCACGAGATGAATTTAGGCTCTTTTTCTCCTGTTCCTTTAGGGTCTTGTCATGCCACATCCCAACTAACCAGCTCTCGCTTTCCCTGTGCCGCCGCAGGTTCAGCCCGTACGAGTGGTACGATGCTCATCCCTGCAACCCGGGATCAGATATCGTGGAGAACAACTTCACCCTGCTGAACAGCTTCTGGTTTGGGATGGGAGCGCTGATGCAGCAAGGTACCGCGACACCTCCAAACCAAACACCCTCCCGCCCGCTCCCCTGCGCAGGCCTTGCATTGTGGCCTTTTAAATGTAAAATTGACTGTGATTGGGACAAGAAAAAGGTAAAACATCCGAAGAGGCACAGAAGCACTTGCCAGTGATGAGGTGCGGGAGACGGGAGGCAGTTCTCCTCCCTCCGGCACCTCCCAGACATGCTCGGTGCCCGCTGTCCCTGACAGAGACGTGCCGTATGGCACCGGTACCGCTCGGTGCCTGCTGTTCCTACAGAGACGTGCCGTACGGCACCGGTACCGCTCGGTGCCCACTGTCCCTGACAGAGACGTGCCGTACGGCACCGGTACCGCTCGGTGCCCACTGTCCCTGACAGAGACGTGCCTCACGGCACCAGCACCTCAGCGCCCAGGGAGCTGCGTGCGCGGCGGGTGGCTTCTGGCTGGGGCCAAGGCCAGCAATGGTCCCATGAGACAATAATCCCATCGGGGAACCAGCTGTGAGCTGCAGTCCTGGTGACCGCGTTTGTGGTTATTCTCTCACTTTGAACCTCACCTCCGCAGACGCCCATGGAGCGGGGCCGGTTCTGCCGGTTTCACCTGCACGGGGGGATGGAGGAACGGAGGGGGACGTGTGCCAGGGCTGAGCCCTGCCTGGGGCACCCCAGGATAAAGGTCCGGGATTTTTATGCCAAGAAAACCAACCGATTTCCTCTGTGTCACAGCAAGCTAGAGCTCGTCAGTCCTTTAAATTTTTTTTTTCTGGCACCTGCCTCTATTTGTACTTTCCACCTTCTCTGGGCCAAAGCCTCCATCCCAAGAGCTCAGTGCGTGGCCCCGCGAGCTGCAGCCGGCTGCCGGGACACTCGTGCCCTTGCGTAATGAGAATTACCGTTATCGAAGCGCGCAGGCGCTGGCAGGGGTCAGAAGGAGCCGCTCCAGCACCTGCCATCTGGGAGCACCGGCGGGATGACGGAGCGGTGGCTGCCGTGTCCGCACGTGTGCTGCTGCTGGGCTCACAGAGGAGCATCCACCCTCCGTGTCCCGAGGAAGAACCCGGCCTTCGTCTCCCTCAGCTCTTTAACTCACCAAGCCCAGCGGCATCCCACAGATTCTGTAAATTCTTCCTTCTGTTAATTCAAGCCATGTGTTTAATTTCAGGATCCCTATCCTGGCTCGCTCTGTTTTAAATCGACTTTTACGGAAGACAAGGCATCTTGCCCTCTGGTCTGTCTCCGTTTTCATCCTCATCTGGTCATTCTGCACATTGTGAAATGGCCTGAAGCTCCCTCCAGCAGCGGGCAGAGGCTGCTGGGTGGGGGGTGGCGAGGAGCTGTGCCCGGCAGCCGCTGCGTGCGAGGCGGAATGCTTCCAGCGGGTGTGAAATACCAGTGACAGGGACCTTAGAAATGGGATCTGGACGGGATTACATTCCCGTATGTGGACGAAACAGTGCAAATGGAATGTACAGAGATGGAACGAACAGAGTAAATCTGTTTGGAAGACAGCAGAGGGGGAGCTTGTGAGCAGCTCTGAATAAGGATCAAAATTCAGCTGTGATCTAATTGCAGAAAATCCAGGAATAGAAATAAGTGGAAAATGCCAAACATTCGTCACACTTTAATTTACCGCGTATCAGTTATAGCCAGAGAGCAAAAGAACCCCAGCGTCGGCTCGGCAGCGTGCACGGTGCCTCCGCTCCCTGCTCCCGCTGCAGCGTGGAACAGAGATTCCTCCCCGGTCTCGGCTGTCCTGATGGACATCACAGTTCCCAGCGAGCCGGTTTAGCAGGATGAATCATCCTCTTATCAGATGCTGATAAATGAAAAGAGCTGTATTCTTTTTAACTCTCTTCTGCATCTAAGAAGAAAAATGTTTCAAAGCTAGACTGATGTCACACCATCCAGTGCATCAAAGGGCAAGAGATGGAACCGGGAAGAAGCAGGATCTGGAGGAGAAGCGAAGCAGCCCTTGATATCCAAGGCTCCTCTGCTTCCCGGTGCATCCTTGCTGCACTCAGATAGGAGAGGAGCTACCCTCCATGCCACGCTTTGATGCCACAAGGCTTAAAACTGCTTTGCAAAGCCCAATTGTTGCGAATTCCAGGTTGGATATATCCTCTGAACGCAGCTGTTTCAAACCCAAAGCTCTTCCCTGGCTTTAAAAGGTATCTTGGGCGATGGCAAAAATAGCACAACCCATTTAGTCCTTCACATCTGCTCAATAAAAGTCATTCCAGACCTGTTACACCTTTTGTGCTGTAACATCTCCTGCTTCCCTACCTCTGACTGGCATTCAAAGGACCGGACCCTGATAGCTCCTTTCTCTCGCTGTTTGATTTTTTTTTAAGCCTTGTGTATTTGAACGCACTCCCTAGAGTGAGTCTTTTGAAAAGTAAGCCATAGAAAAGCAAAGCACTTTTTAAATGGCAGAACAAAACACTCATAAAAGTTCATAAATAGCTTGCTATTTAAATCTCATAAAAGCAGCCTAGTTAATTACTTCAGTTTGAATGTTTCCGGTAAATCGTGCACTGTACCCAAGGTCAGCAATAAAGGGGGAGAGTTTTTCTGCAAATGCTACAAAAACCCCCCTTGCATGCAAGATGTCTGGGTAATTTGCCTCAAAAGCAGTTGGCTTTAATTGCATAGCTGTTTCGACAGTGAAAGCTAATCCCTTATATATCTATGTATGTATGTATATAATGTGTGTATGTATATATAAAACGGGTCCTTTCTCTCTCTTTGTTTCCTCTTCCCCACTTCTCCTTCCCCCTCTCGCACCCCAGGCTCCGAGCTGATGCCCAAAGCGCTGTCTACACGGATCATTGGTGGCATATGGTGGTTCTTCACCCTAATTATCATCTCGTCCTACACGGCCAACCTTGCCGCCTTCCTGACGGTGGAGAGGATGGAATCCCCCATCGACTCGGCAGATGACTTGGCAAAGCAGACAAAAATAGAGTACGGGGCAGTGAAGGATGGAGCTACCATGACCTTCTTCAAGGTGAGACCAGGCAGAAGCTCTCTACCTTCCAGGCAGGGATGCAACTCTCAGGCCAATGGGAAGGAGAACAAAGAACCAGAGGCAAAAAGCCTCCTAAGCCACCACTGCTCCTCCTCACAAGCAGGTTGTTTCAGTCTCACATCCTTGTCAAGACTTTGACAGTTTAGCTCACCTAGAATCACACCATGGCTAAACCTCCCTCTCCCCGTTACTAATTGAAGTCACAATTACAAAATTATATTGATTTTACAGCTTTGGAGACTGTACCCGGTGTTGGCTCGGTCACCCTAAAATGAAGCACGCACTAGGCACAACAGGACAGGTGTAAGACTACAGAAAAGTCTTACACTCCCTGAAGCATCTTCCCCATTTTCACATCCCACCCACTGCAGCTCCTTCCTTGTCTCTCCAAGAATAGCTCCACAGAGCCCCTGGGGCTGCCCCGGCCACCCCTTAGGGAGAGAGAAGAGAACAAATGAAACCTAAAGCTGGGCAAAGTGCCCCCCCGACCAGTATTTTATACAGCTGAAATATCTTCCTTATCCTTCAGGTATTCACATGAGTGTAGTCAAGTTTTATTAACCTCTGTAACCCAGTGCAAGGTAACACCAGCGATGCACCAGAACCAAATCACATTAATTTCTTCTCTTTACGGCATAATTAATTTCAGAAGTTAGCGGTGCCAAGAGCATTCGTATCTCACGGCAGCCTCAAAAATTGAAAGAAACCAAGAGACTTAAAAAGACCTTCAAAGCCACAGCTGGCCTGTGAACACTTGGAAAAAACCGTTAGAGACTAAGGGAGTAGAAGGGAGGGGTGGTTAACGTAAGGAAGGAAAACATCGCCTCAGAGAGGAATTCAACAACAAACTCAAAAAGCCGCCTTTCAGGGAAAGGCTGGGAGTTATGTCCAGGGGGTGCTGGACTCTGACCCAGCCCTCGAGCGATGCTGGTGCTCTCCCTGAGTGCTGTCTGCAAGGCACTGGGAGCACTGGGAGCACTGGGAGCGCAGAGCCCGTGGGACTGCCTGCCTCGGCTCCTCTGCTGTGAGAGCGCCGGGGAATGTTCCTTCCCCCTCCCATCACCCCGGTGTGGAAGGAAAAAACAGGGGCCAACGTGGGACAAACGTAGTTCGTAGTTTGAAAAGTGGTTGTGCCCGGAACGCTGCAAGAACGCGCACGGGCTCCGCGGAAACGCAGCCAGCCCGGCCAGCCCCGACTGCCAGGACCATGGGTGGAAACCAGCGTGCTGAATTTTAACAACACGAAACAGAAACACTCTCCTGCAACTGTCCTCGGCCGGGATGTGGTTAAGGAGCCACTACGCTTTCCACGCCTCCCCCCTTGCTTTGCCAGGCAGGAACACAGACTGGCAAAGAACAGAGGAGGATCGGGTTTGGTTTGACCCTTCACTAATCCTGGGAAATGAAAACGTTGCACAGAACAGCAGGTTGCTGCTCGTTAGTTTGCCCTCTGCAGCGGCGCGGGTGCGTCCAGCTTTGTCGGTGGCATGGTCAGACGCGTTGCGGTACCTTCCAAAAGTGATATAAACCTGGAACAGCTATCGGGAAAGGACAGGCTTCCACTGTGGGGCTTCAGCTACTCTTTCCAGTAAGAGTTTTCTATGGGAGTAAAAGGGAACTGCCCGTTTTAAAAATCATCAAGGACACAGTATATCTATTGTTTCACATCATTATCCACCAGAATCATTCTTCAGGCTTCTAGCAGGCACTTGGCAGGGTCTACTGATCCAGTGTATTTTCCTTGTTCTTTTTTATTATTGTTGTTGTTTGGAGATGAATTCTCCAGGACGCCCCTCTGACAAGGGTTTCGATTCCTAGAGCAGTAGAGCACTCATGAGGGATGCTGTGTTCACTTGGCCTTTGTGTCCAGAGAAATAAGGGAGCGCCAGAACTTCTCCCACCCATCAGTGAGGTCTTTGTCTAATGGCTGGGCAAAGCCGCGGTGGTTTCAGTGCTGCTGCTCCACCAGCCCCAGCTTCACGGGGACATCCAGCAAACAGCACAGAGGTCTGGGGGACAGAGCAACGGAAACCCCTGGTGTCTGCTGAGAACCTGCCCTCCCTCCGGATGGGTGGGACAGAAGGAATGGCCAAGTGCATGAGGCTTCACATCACCTTCCTCTGCTCTGCTAAAAAGGGAGTTCAGCAGCAGAGAGACGGCTGCTGTGCGACTGCTGCTCCTGAAAAGGCCGTTGCTGTCCTTTGCTGGACCCTCAGCGGCCCTCCCGGCACCTGGGAGGTCTGACAAAGGGGGATCTAGGGCTGCAGGAGGGGAGCACGATCCCAGAGCCACGCTTAGGGAGCAACGGGAAATGGGAAGAAGAGGAAGACAAACCCCTTGCGCACTGCTCCCTGAGATGCTCCCCAGGCACTAACCCGTTTTCTGCCCGTGGCCATGCTGACGGAGGGTTCACGCAGAGCTCACTAAGGTCGTGCAGAAGCTTCCTGTTCAACCAAGCCCAAGCACATCTCTGGGGCAGACCCACAGCCAGCACACCTTGCTCCCACCAAGGTTTCTACCCGTGAGCTGAGCTAACCAGCTACGGCAAATAGGAAACAAGAGTTTAACCAACCGAATTGGCAGATCCTCACTTTGTGAAAAGAACTTTTGAGAAGCTATTTATTGCCTGGCAATGCAGATTGAGTTACAGGAATAAACACAGATCAATTAACTTAGGAACAGCATCCAGCGTTCATCACAAGCCGTGCCAGAAATCCTTCCCATCCCGTGAAGGATGCTGTCGCTGCGAACAAACGCGGGGTTTAACGCGCGCTTTGGAGTGCGGATGTCCGTACACAGATATTCACTTGTACAGAAACGTTAAATCCTCAGGAGTAAGTATCTTCAGTTGGTGAAAATCAATTTATTTTTTCATACAGGCTGGAATTGAAAATCTTAAGCCTGAAAGTTACTTTCTTGCCAATTTCACTGATAAAAAAAGCGTCTATGTCTTGGCAAGATGCCTTGTAGGGGCTCCTCTAAACTATTCCATTAATTTATTTGGGTGACTGGTCTTGAAGCATTGGTTATTAAAGGCAGCTTCTGAGCTGTGACTCTAAAGAATGAACTCAGAGGTGTTCTCAGTGTCATTGCAATTGCTGCATTCAGAGGGGCTGGTACTCAGCTTTTCATATGTGCATCTCATTTAGCTGGGTTTTATTAAGATGCAGAGGACAGCAGGCCAGACTCTGATCTTATCTATCCCAGCCAAGATGAGGAGAAACTCCACTATGATGAAGCCTCTGGAGAGAGACATGACCCCCCCAGTATGAACCATGGCTGCGGTCACAGCAGCGTTCGGCCACCACCTTTGGTTATTACCAATAATCTCCATCATTCCCAACGTTCTGGAGCTCCCGACTCTGGAACTTCTCTGCCAGGAAGAAGACAGAGTCAGGCATTTTTCTTAATGCTTCAGAGCAACCAAGCAGTTTCTCTTCATCTCCCTTTGGCAGCAAAGCAAAGCCCCCCAGCCTGGGGACCCCGTGGAGGATGCAGGGGCACCGAGGGGCACCGAGCTCTCTGCCTGCCATCAACTCAGATTTCCTTTATGCAACCCATAAAAGTAAACAGGGATTCCATAGAGGAGAACTTTGCACCTACCAAATGTCAGATCGAGCAGCAACTAACCCCAGAAAGGAATTTTTAAGGTGAAAGGCTTAAGCTGTACAGTCAAAGGGCCAGCGAAACAACGTGTGCACACACACACACAAAAAAAGAAGTCCAGCAAAATAAAGAATTTCTGTGCACTCTTACTGACTTTGAAACTAGTACAAGATGCTTTTGCTTATTTGCATGGTATGTTCTCCGATGATGTTGTCCAAATGCCTATGAATAAGTGACCACCTTTGCAGTACGGCTGAAGTGTTCTGAGAGGAGCGAGGGCAGGAAGGAACAACTTTTCTCTAAATAGGAAAAAAACATAGAGTGGTCGAAGCTCTCCGGAGTGAGGTGTGAGCTGGAGCACCGTACGCTCCTCCATGGCTGCTCCGGCAATTTTTGATTGATGACGGCTCTCACAATGACTGACAATTGCTTCTAAACTGGACTTGTAACAAATAGCCCCGTCTATCAAACCGCTGGTGCTGTGCTGAGAATTACAGGTGGTGAATTTTCACTGGGAAAAGGAGCGCGCTTATCTCGTGTTAGCTACGTTAGAGAAACTAACAGGAAATAAATTCCCAGTGAGGAGGTGGCAGGTTTTAGACCACGGGGAGAGCCTGAGATTGCCTCGACCAGAGCCGTGTGCCGAGGCAGCGGGGACCTGCCCTGCCTTCCCGGAGGAGATGCCACCGCCGCGGCTTTGGGAAGACGAGGCCGTTGCCACCAGCAGCACCGTGCCTTGGCAGGACAGCCCCTCTCTGCCGAGGGGCTCAGCCCCGGGCTGCCAGGTCTCTGTTGGGCCTGTGAGAGCAAGCAGCGACGGGTGATGCCCGGGCACAGGGTGCTCCCCCGGCACCGGTGCCCCCACCCAGGATGCCCCGAGCTGGGCTCGAAGCAGCGCAGGCGGAGCTGGGAGAACCGGGCACCTCCCGGCATCTCAAACCACAGCTAAGTCCTCACAGCTGGTCAGAAGAGGTGATTTAAGAGAAGAGAAAAGTGGTTTTTCTCTTCCAGGGAGCCCTGTCTCGTGCAATTTGAGTTGTCTGAAGAGCTACAATGCCTCATGCAAGTCCTATTAGCTTCACTAAACGCAGACTATTGATTTTTCGCCAGTTTATTTTGCTCTATGCTTTAAACTGGGTGAACACTGATGTTAAGAGCTCTGTGTCAACATCCAAGGAGCATTAAATGCAGGAAGAGAAGGAGAGAAAGGGAGCGCCGTGAACCCAGAGGCCTCTGATGTGAACTATATAAATGTTAAACAAGTCCTTATCAGCAAGCCGAGTGTGCTGTTCATTTCAATTACCCATTGTAATGCACTGATATTTAATAATCCTTTTGGAGGCTACATTTCTTGCTGCTCTTTGAGGTTTGATAGATGCCACAAATCTACCTTACAGGCACCAGTCCAGATTTTCAAGTGAGGGAGATTATCCTGCCTCTTGAATGAAGTTTGCTCTGGCACATCCACTACTGCAGGTTCGTCAAGTGGATTATAACAAGCACGAGCTTTAACTGAGAAGAAATGAGTCCATGGTTACTTCAACCAGGAGAATGAGCCCATGGGGTTAAAGTCAGAGGAACAGCCTTTATCACTGAGCTCCCCTAACCCACTCTGGGGTGTTAAAGCTTCTGTTTCACTTTTGTTAAACATGCTGAAAAAAAAGGAGGTGGACAGGCAAAGCATTTGAAACATAAAGCATTGGGAAGGACTTTTAAAATTACCTAATTTACCCTTATTTATAGTGGTTTTATCAGAAGAACCTCTGCTGGCACATTTTGGGGTAATACTGAAAAAATGAGGGAGCAGCGTGGTAGCCGTGGTTGGGATGGGCTGGGGCTCCTCCTCCTGCTTCCTTATGGAAGGACAGAGACCTGGAACGGAGATAAATGAGAGCTAAACCAGAAGACGCAGCTTCTGCTGCAGTGACTCTTTGTGTGGCCCTCACCCCTGCTCAAGGCAGAGCACAAAGACCTACCGGCCCTCCCAACTTATCAGCCAGCTCCCAGGCTCTTCCTGAGTAGTCTTGCGGAGGAGGCGGTTTTGGCTGACTAAGCTCCTCTTATGAAATAAGAAGGCAAGAAGAGATCCAGGAAAAACAAGAAATTAGGCAGAAAAGAAGAACGGCTCATAAAGGAGCCGGCAGCGGCACGAACACGAGCCTCCACATCCAGGTGCTTTTCCAGAGCTCAACTGGACCTACAGAGCTGGTTTGATGGGAGCTGCTTTTCCCCCTGGGAACAGGGACCAGCAAAGGGGTCCTTCAAGAGAAAGCTGGCATGTCCTTCCTGAGAAGGCTTTCGAGCCTAAAGCCAGTGATGTCTCCTGTGACAGCCTACGTAGAGACAATTCAGAAGGTGGCTGTAGATAAATGGTGTATTTCAAATGTTAAGGAAAGACACAGAATAACCAAATTTCGTCTCACTCAACACATTTTCTAGAAGAAAAAGGCATTCACCTGAATAGTAAGCTAGAAAACATACTCTTCCTTTTTTAACAGCATGCCTGCTGATAGTGAAAGAATATCCATGTCTATTTTTAGCCTTAAGACAATCTTCTTGAATATTTCCATGCTTCTGTTTATGTGGATACGTTAAATTTGTTTGGCAGTTGCACATATCTCAGAGGAGACAAGTTTCCTTGCGGTGCTCGAGGAAAGAAAAAAATATAATAGTGTGTGCAAAAGAGAAAAACAGGCCCTCTGCAACGTTCTGTGTCTTCTCTCATTGTGCACAAACATCACAGGACAAACAAAACTCTGTAGGAAGCGAATCCGTGTAAGCGGGTCTGCTGATAGCCTGTCACACGAGCGATGTCCGCTGGGCATCTCAGCAGGGGCTCGCTGCACCTCACCGGAGAGAACCAACGCTTCAGTCCCACCTACGGTCCCACGGCCCCTGGAGCAGTGACTGACCCTGAGGTGGTGAGACCCTGGCCCAGGTTACCCAGGGAAGCTGTGGATGCTCCACCCCTGGAGGTGTTCAAGGCCAGGTTGGACGGGGCCTTGAGCAACCTGGTCTAGTGGGAGGTGTCCCTGCCATGGCAGGGGGTTGGAACTACATGATCTTTGAGGTCCCTTCCAACCCAAACCACTCTATGATTCTATAACTCTATGTCTCTTTCTGCTGAGCATCTGCACATGTGCTGGAACCTTCACCTCCTGTTACAGCAACATGAAGCCAAACAATGCTGGGTGGTCAGAGTAGAGAGATATTTAAGACAAGGTCAAATTGGTAATAGTTCTACTGTGTGATCTGCTCTCAAACTGGTATTACTATTATTTACGGAAAAGACACAAGGTTTCAGCAAACATTAATTCGTATTTTGGGGTTTGGGGGGGGTATCATTTTTCCAGAAATCCAAAATTTCCACATTTGAAAAAATGTGGGCTTTCATGAGCAGCAAACCCACAGCGCTTGTTAAGAACAACGAGGAAGGAATCCAGCGAACGCTCACAGCTGACTACGCCCTGCTGATGGAGTCAACCACCATCGAGTACATCACCCAGAGGAACTGCAACCTGACACAGATCGGGGGGCTCATCGACTCCAAAGGCTACGGGATTGGGACTCCCATGGGTAAGCGATGGTGGTGGGGTTTCTGGAGGCACCCTGGGGCAGGGCTGGTTACCACAAACGCAACAGGTGGATTAACACAATCCACTCCCAACAGCAAATTTCCAAATGCCAAAGCTCAGCCGCCTGCCTGTTGAAGAGAGGTCTGAGCAGCCCTGCTTAGCACAGACACATTCCCTATTTTGTGTGATTTTCCTACTGTCCCTCTGCATAACGGTGTTCCCCCTCCCCAGGGTCACCCTACAGGGACAAGATCACCATCGCCATCCTCCAGCTCCAGGAAGAGGACAAGCTCCACGTAATGAAGGAGAAGTGGTGGCGGGGGAATGGCTGCCCTGAGGATGAGAACAAGGAGGCCAGCGCTCTGGGCATCCAGAACATCGGTGGGATTTTCATCGTTTTGGCAGCGGGCTTGGTGCTGTCCGTCTTTGTGGCCATGGTGGAGTTCATCTACAAGCTGCGCAAAACGGCGGAGCGTGAGCAGGTACCGAGTCCCTCTGTTTCCCTGCACCATCACTAGCCCAGACGTTGAGGATTTGCACGCTGGGCCCAGAGACAGGCAGGGAGGTGGGCAGAGCTGGCCCGGAGGTCCAAGCGCCCTCAGTCCATGGGCTGCAATGCAGCACCCCCAGAATGACATCGCTAAGGCTCATTGCTCTGCCCTGCTTGGACAGCCTCAGGTCAGGGGGAAAATCATGTCTACTCTCATCAGGGTCATCTGCTGCTGCAGTAACTAGACCAGTAAACATTTGTAGGGTAATTTTGGGCAAGCCAGCACATAAATAATGAAAATATAGACAGAGCTCTCCAGGGGGGAACTTTCAGAGCTGTTCTATCCACTTGCCACCATCATGCACAATCGTGTTGCACCTTCCAGGTGTAACGATTGCATGCACGAAGCCTCCCTCTCTTCTCCCCACTCCCCTTCAAAGAATCTCAAGGAATGGGTCAGGGTCCACCAGGAAGCCTCATACCATCTTCTCTAGGTTTCACAGCACTGACACAAAGAGCCCATCCCACCTGATCAGTGCTCGTGAAACAAGAGACGGCTTTTTCGGCTTTCCCTCTTCCTTGCGTGTTGTGGTGCAGTGAGTGGAAAGTGCATTTGTGTGCGTGACCACACATCAGAGCAAGGTGCCCACGTGACGGACTAGGTAGATGAAGGAAAACTGCCCACTAGCAAGCCCAGCAGGACCCGACAGGCCTCTGATTCCCAGCACATAATCTAGCAGACCCCCAGCAGGGATCACACAAAGCCCCAGCACTCCAGCAGCCGCCCGGAGCTCTGCCTCTTCCCAGCACTTAGTGCGTCAAAGGCACAATCCTTGCCAAAGGAGAGAGGGGTCAACCAGACGCCCGCGCATCGCTGAAGCCCCACTAGGCACAGCTGATGCCTTAAATGCAGCCTAAACCTCGCGCCTGCCCTCTGCAGAGCCTAGTTTCAGCATCCTCCCACCAACGGAGAGGTTGGAGGAACGTTTTGCCAGGAGTAACGCTGCTTTCTGTCCCTGCCCTCCCCAGCGCTCCTTCTGCAGCGCCGTGGCCGATGAGATCCGGCTGTCGCTCACCTGCCAGCGGCGGGTCAAACACAAGCCCCAGCCACCCGTCATGGTGAAGACGGACGCCGTGATCAACATGCACACGTTCAACGACCGACGGCTGCCAGGGAAGGACAACATGACCTGCAACACTGGATTGACACCTGTGTTTCCCTAGGGAATGGGAACAGGGGGGCGGGAGGGAAGGAACTGTGGCAGACAAGGCTGGATGCACTCTTAACTGGGGAAGAAAGGATTAAAAAAAAAGAAAAAAAAAGCCTGGTTTGGTTCATTTCAAGAACAAGGCCTTTACAACACAGCTGCGTTGACCACCGGCACAGAAGCAAGACCTTCAAAGCACGGACTGTAACATGGGTCTTGGGGCTTTTCGGTTTTTTGTTATTTTCCATTCCTTTTTTTTTTTTTTTTCTTTTTTAACGTTTAGATCCTACAGGCCTCATGGAGTCCAAACACCCTACCATCCAGGAGTCTGATGTTTACATACTGAGAACACACGGAGGCGAAACAGGATCGAGCCAAACCGACCCTCGGCGGGTAAGGAGGAGCCCCCGAGCAAGGCTTCTTTAGCATGGCAATAAAAAGAAACCCTTTGTGAGGTGCAGCGCGAGCAGCCGGCTGAGCGAGCATCTATTCCACGCTGACACACACAGCACACGTAGGACACGTTGCCCAGGCAAGGGATCGGTGAAGCACCCGACGGGCAGGGCCGTGCCTTCTCTCGAGGCAGCTCACGGTGGGCCTTCACCTCACGGCTGTGCTGGCCGTGGCCACCTGCAGCTGGAAGTCCACGTGGGGTGTGGCGGGAGAAGGCAACGCACACGTTCATCGGTAGAGCCAAGACAGCTGACTGGGAAGGGGCGAGCCAGCCGGAACGGAGCTGAACCTCCGGCCAGGGACGGGCCAGCGCCGGGTGCCCGGGAGCTGCTGCCATCTCCGAGTGACAAACTCCAGCCCGCGCCCAGGGTGACACCGTGACCTCCAGGTCCTCAGCTCCTTCACTCTCTCCACAAAGCTCAGTCTCTCCTGTGCAAAGAAGCGCAGAAAGCGGCCGAGTGCCCAGGCCTGAGCAGCAGCAGGAGCGGAGCCGTTTCCAAGAGCCGGACGGTACCAATTTCCATGAAATTCAGCAGCGCCGAACTGCGGCTCTGCGGCGGAGAGGACTGTACGTTTGGGTTGGACTCAACACTCTCCGTGGCATCAGAGACCCGAAAGGTGAAGTCTCGGCCCGCAGGGCCAGGGCTGGCCCGGGACAAGCAGCACTGTGTGAGCCAAACCTGACCCCTCCTGCTCTGCCCGCGGCCCCTCCGCCAGCACCGCCACTGATCTCAGCAAACACACACTAAAATGTTTTTAAGACATCTTCCGTGAACCATGTTCTGGTTTTCAGGTTGCTTAACCCAGAAGGCTGGTCCTGCAGATGAAGTTAGTCAGAATTACCAAAGACCCCTCTGCTGACCCGAAGTAAGGCTTGGCTGACGTCGCTCAGCTCCATCCCTCCATGGGGGACCGCGCGGCTGCCAGCGGGACCCTCTGCGGATTAACTTCCAAAATGCAACGAACAGAAACGGCTCTGCCCGTTGCAACCCAGAACACCCCTCAGAGAATTGCAAAGGTGCTTAAACGCTCTGATTTAAACACTGGTGTTGAAGAAAAGAACAACCTCCTTCCCTCGCACGGGTCAGGGTGACGGTGAGCTGCAGCAGACCCTGCTGCTGGAAACCCCTCCTGACCCCACCACCGACCCCAGGCCGGAGGGCAGGCGGTGCCCGCGCTGCATCCCGCCCTTCGCTCCGCGTCGGAGCATCGCCAGGAGCCAGCCACTGAGCTGACCCACTTTGCCCTCCCCGAGCTGCGAGACCTTTCTGGACAGACGATCCTCGCCCAAAGGAACAAACCTGTTTGTAGCTGATTTCAGGTTTCTTTCCCCACCTGTTCCTTCCCGAGGCTCGGTGAGGAAGGTTGGCTCTGGAGCTCATCAGAATTAGCAAATTAGCTCCTGGGGAGAGAGCTGCTCCCCCCTCCCGTCACAGAGCATAACTTGTCCTTATTTTGGTTTTTTTCCATGATGTAAAGAAGCAAGCAGTGACCCAAAACAAAACCAGGTAATTTGTCACATTTTAACTCAGTAAAGGTATGCAAAGAATTTGCATTAATTTTCACCTTTTCATAGAAACCACAAAACATTAGGGGTGAAAGCTGCCAAATCAACAGTCATAATGTTCTTGGCAGTTTGCTGACCGAATCCCAGAGCAGAGGAGCCTGGAAGCACAGGTCATCTTCTCAAAGCTCACCACACTCTGTCTGTTTCTTTGTGAATCCTCAGGCTTGTCAGAGTAGTAGATTTCATGTTTTCTTTGCAGATTTCTAAACTCTTACAAAGAGATGTTTACAATCAAGGCAGAGAAAAAAAACAAAGCCTGAAATGGGCTTTAAATATCCATTGAGAAAAATACCACAGAAAACAGCATTCGTTTTGCTTCTGGGCAGATTTTTAAAAATAAATAAATATTACTAACACTATAAATCCCATTTACTCATCTTTGACACCAGTTTGATTAGATTTTACTCACAAACATCCCAGAGTGACAGGCGAGCATCTGGAGTCACCGGTGCTATCTGCAGATTAACCTTTTCCCTTCCCTCTCTGCACTGCCCATAAATCAGCCGTGAATCGGCAGCTCACTTCAGTCTGGTTTGGTGTTTAAATCTCCACCGTGAGAACACCGGACACTGAACAACCAGGAAATGTTCTGCACGGCTCAAAACAACGCAGGAGCTGGGGGGTGCCCGGGGACCGCTGGCTCCTGCCCATGTCAACAGAGGGAGGTGGGATGGGTTCCCACCTCAGCTCTCCTGCTGGAAACCAGGGGCAGCTCCACCCAGAACCAGTGGTAATTTGTTAATTCGGCCCGTTCCCACACTGCTCAGCAGAGCCTGGAGTCGGTTATTCCCATTTACCCCATGCGCTCCTTGCCTTCATCCCGGGAGCGCCGAGCCGTAAGCCATGAGGTGTTTGACCACAGAGGAGAAGCAACGAGCCCGAGCTCAGCAGCGATGTGCTGGGAGACTTCAGAAGGGGCAGAGCTGATGGCAAAGCCTCCGTTGAAGCCTCCTGCGAGCCACCCTGTGACCTGTTTGTGGCTAGCGATGACTCACGTCTTAGAAATCACCTGAATTCCAACTTTGTTTAAATCGGTTCCCTTCTTCACTTGGTGGGCAGAAGGACTGAAAGAGCAAGGAGGAAATAAAGAAACCACAGGTTTGGGCTATTGAACTGTATCGAAACTGTTGTCACCTCAGTTCACCGTCCCTTTATCCCTTGCTTTTTCCTGCCGGCTCTCCTGTGAGACAGAGCAGGGCCCAGCAGGTACCTCTGCGGTTGCTTTTCTGCTCGGAGGTAACCAACGGCGTGCGCTGGGTACGATGTCGAGAGGAAAGACCCACAAAGAGATGGAATATGGAACCAGCTCCAGCTCTGGGCAACCACTGCTCCCCCTTGGTGGGTGCTTCTGCAGAGCAGGACCCAGCCGGGCACCCCCCCAGGTGGTCTCTGGGGAGGTCCCCACGAAGGGACCCTGTAGGTCCTGGCACCGTCCCCCAGCGCTCGCGACCCCGAGCCGGGCGCAGCTGAACTGTGCAGAGACCCCGAGCCCGGCACCCAGCGCTGGCCGGGCAGGAGCGCTCCCGGGCGCCGGCGTCACCACCCCTCCGACGTCTGTACCTTCCTTTGACATGTTTCTCAAAAAAAGGACAAAAATAGAAAAAGAGAAAAAAAAAAAAAAAAAAGGGGGGGGGGGGGAAAGGAAAAAACATGGTCTCCGTGACATTCAGGGGAATTTTCCTTTGTGGACATGCAGAATTTCTATGAATATAGTTTTTTGTAAACATTTTGTAACAATTTTGGTTTCATAGTAACTGTGTTACTTGCTGATCATTCTAGGCTGATGTAAATAAAATTTCCAAAAAAAAAAAAAAAAGAAAAAATTCTGATTATTTTCCTTTTTAAGACACTGTGATATATCAAAGTGCACAGTTTGCTGTATGAAGTAATATGGTTTTAAATTTTAAATAAAAAATAATTTCTAGAAAACTACGATGTTTGCAACTGTTTGTACTGAACACTTCCTCCCTCCCTGTTGAAATTGTATACCCAGACCCAGGCTGTCCAGCAGCATCCCCCATCTCTCCTGATCACCACAGAATGGGTTGGGTTGGAAGGGACCTGAGAGATCATCTTGTTCCAACCCCCCTGCCATGGGCAGGGAAAATGCCATAAATCCTCCATAAGAAGTCAGTGATGAAAAGACCAATTCTCAGGTACCCCCAAACACCCCCAAGAGCCGCTGGTGCCTCTGGCCAGAGGGGACCTGTGCGTGTCTGGGAGCGGTTGAGAGGGGCTGGACCACAGCCCATGGAGAGGAAGGGAAGAGCCCCACGGGCTTCACCCTCGCGGGGTGAGACAGATGACGAGTGACTTGTGCGGCGTAACTCCCCCTGTCCTTGCACCCCTACAGAAAGGCTGGTACCAGAGAAATAATTAAGTCGAGATACTTCCCGAGGAGCCATCTGCAGAAAGGCTCTCCCAGAGGCTGCGAGTGCTTTTCATTACGGAAAGGTGCCCAAGCCCGAGCCCCTCCGGCAAGAGCGCGGGTCCCGGCGGGCTCCGAGGCTCATGAAAGCGCTGGTAACCCGCCCTGCCTCCCCGTGTAAGCCAGAAATCTTATTAGCCTGATAAAAGCTGAAAGCACCCTAAAGGCCAGTGTTTATTAGTCTGAAATTTTTATGACTCTGCTTTATTACACTGGGGCAGGAGAAAATGTTGGTGTTTTCCGGGATGGGAAGGGTGAGAGCGATCGGAGCTGAGCCATCCGAGGTGACAATAAACTCCAAGAGCAGAGGCAGAGCCCCAGGGAGAGCTCGCCCAGCTCCGGGCTCCTGCGGCACGGCGAGCCTTCCTCCCCAAACCCTCCTCCTCTTCCCCGCAGGAGACGGGCATCGCCCTGGGCTCAGGCGCTGTGCTTGTTAGAGCTAGCCAATAATCCCCAGAAGTTGCCATTTCCGGCGCACCAAGATTTAAAAGACAATTCCTTCCCATTTCAATTATTTTTAAGGGCCACCCTCGTATATCTTCCTCATCTCTATCCACTCGGGCCCCTCGGAAAAACACAGCCTTGACGCTCCCGCCAAGGAGCGGCTTTCGGCGCAGAGCCGCGTCTCGCTTTTACATCCTCAACCCTGATCAACACGCAGAGAACGGGCCAAAAAGAAGGGGAAAAAGGCAAAAGCAACCGATGCCTTTGCAAGGCTTCTTCTGCGTGGCTTAGCATGTGAGGCCTGCTCCCAGGAATGAAATCCCTTCCTGTATGCCAGGGTTGCAGCGAGGGATCGGCGCAGGACGGGGCAGCGCTGGGGGACCCCGCGCCAGGAACGGGGGCTGTCGACAACGATCGTTATCACCAACAACGCACGGCGGCAATTAACCTTGTCAGTCAACAGATCCCCCTTTACTGACGGTGAACCTGCCACCTCAAAGCTGCCAATCATGCTACAGATGAATAATTAATCAGACAACAGATTTCACTCATAAAAAAAGGAGATCGGTTCCCTTTGAGCACCAATTAGTCCCTCTGGGTGAAAGAGGGAGAAAATTGGGAAATAGCAATTGCAGCATCTCTGCCCATCCTGGTCCATCCTGGCACCTTTAGACATTTCAGACTGTCAGCTCAGGAGAGAGAATGATTTTTAACCTGTATTTTCTTTCAGCAAAATCCCATTTTTAAGCAGTAATTATACACCTGCAAGCAGGTGTTTTCCTGGCCCTGGATGTCAGAGCCCTGAAGCACCCCTGTTGCAGGAAGGACGGCTGACATGAGCTCTTGCTCTCTGCCCGGCAGCTCCAGCACCAGCTCTCTCCTCCTCCCTCAAGCCAAGCAAAAACTTTGTCTCAGGAAGGACTCAGGCAAGTTCTCATAAGCAAAATACACCTGAGTTCCTTAATGAAAACTTGGGGATGGAACAGAGAGAATGAGGGCAGCAGGAAAGCAGCTTCTCCTCCAACACACTGCGTGCTGGGTTTAACGGATGGAGAGCTGGTCACTGCACGTCGGAGCTGGGCATGCATCGCTAGTGTACAAGCCCGTACCAACCACGGAAACAGCAAGCTCTGACTCCATAGAATAAAATAACTTTCCACTTGAAAAACCCATGGCCTTTCAGGCACTGAGGTCTTGATGTGATTTCAGAAGCAGCATTATCGTCATCCCGAGCTTGCTGAGCACGCCGGGGTGAGCACGGCTCACACCAACTCCATCTCTCGCTCCACGGATGAGAAACTGAAGTGACTTGCACCAGGGGAAGTCAGCCCGGAGTGATGGAGCCTCCTCCAGAGACTTCTCCACTATCCTGTCCTTTCTGGGAGGAAGGAAGTGGGAACGGGGCAGGTTGGGCGCTGCAGAACCAGAGCTGAGAAAAGAGAGCTCGCAAAACCTGCCCTGAGCCTCTGCCGGACACCCAGCCAGAACCCAAACTTGCCCGTGACTTCTGGAAGAATTTGGTGACCTTTTCCCTCAAGACTTTCTGCATCTGGTATTTTCAGTCAGGAACTGAAATACCAAACCAGCCACGGGGCCGCTTTGTACATTGACATTCTGCTTTTAACAAGAAAAAACTGGGATTCTGGCTTGGGAAGTTGTGCATCTCGCAGGAGCTCAGGGAACCAGGAAAGGGAACAAAGCAGAAGCAGCAGAAAGCAGAACGCCGTGTCCTACGCAGAGGGGCAGAGAGGGAGCAGAGCAGGGCTCTGGCTCTGCAGGAAGGGCGGGCTGAGGGTCACATCAGCCCCAGGACAGCGGAGCAGGAGAGCACAACACTGCGCAGGGGTTGGCCCGGGGATCTGCTCTTCTGCCAGATGTTGAGAGCATCAGCAGCTCTGGACCTACGGCTCTGGCTTTCCTCTGCCTTTCCAGACACTACAAGCATTAAACACCCAGAAGAACAACTTTCCTAACGCCGCTCCTGCCTGGCACACCCCCCGTATTCCCGATGTCCACGGGGAGAGGGGGAAGCTCACAGGGATGGTCTGTACAGTGTGGGAGAGCACCAAGGATGGGCCAGGACCGGAGCAGAATCGGGCCCCGCTGCCCGCCCGAGTGAGCGGGAGCAGCTTGGCTGGAGGAGTTAGTGCACGGGCACATTTGCAGAGAGGAAAGTGCTGAGCGGTTTGCTGGCGCAGACAGGGTGCTGACACCTTTTATTCTAAGTAGTATCAACGGTGCTATTTAGCACGCTCTGAATGCCGACTGAAAGCGCAATCCTCGTAAACAAGAACTCTTTTGGCAGCGCCGAAGTAACATATGGGCTCTGTCTATAATGTGCCGTGAAATGATGTTCGTAGGTTAGCTGGGACACAGCTCAGACGTCACAACCCCAAAGATGCTCTGCGCTGGCTGGGAGGAGGACCAGGTCTGGAGAGGCTCCTTTTTTGCAGGCATTAAAGGGAAGCAGGTGGAACCAGAGCACAGTCTGCAGCAGAAGAGCAAGGGACACCCATACGGGGAGAAAGGCGGCACGTGGCAGAGTACAGGTCAGAGGAATCCTTGCAGAAAAGACCAGAAGTGTGCTGCAGAAAGACTTCAGGCACAGACCACCCCATCCTTCTAGGGCTTTTCACCCTTCAGCACTAGTTAGCTCATTTTTATCCTCCCCCGCTGCCCAGGATTTCTTC
Source organism: Eurystomus gularis (assembly GCA_013400335.1). NCBI lineage: Eukaryota > Metazoa > Chordata > Aves > Coraciiformes > Coraciidae > Eurystomus > Eurystomus gularis. Next base: position 233,206 of record VZZY01020375.1, on the reverse strand, counting down.
CCATTTTCTACACACACACTGCTTACTCGCTTTATGGCTTTTTCTCCATTAACGTATTTATCTTTCTCCCTGTGCTTTGTTGGACGCACCACTCACTGCTTCTTTACAGCGAAGCGTCCGCCACGCTTGGACAGCGAGTTTTGCTCGGAGAAGCGCCAGCTGCTGCTAACGCCGCTGTCATCGCGGGTGCCATTAACCAGGGAGATTTGCACCGCTTGGAGATTTGCACCATTTCTGCGGTCGGAGGCAGCTCCCCGCGCTGCTCCGTGCCGGAGGAACCAGCCCCCGGGGTAACCCCACGGCTGCGGGGCTGGGGAGCAGGGTCTGGGCCCCCACCCCTCTGGGACTGCAGCAAGTGGCAAACCCCTGGGAGAGCCCTGATGCTCCCAGATGCTCCGAGTGGGACAGCACAAGACATGGCAGTTCCCCAGTGCCCCACTCCCTGCACACACAGGGCTGCCCGGGCACTTGGCCCTCCTGCTCTTGCCCAGGGCTGGGACAAATGCTGTCCCCCCACCCAGCGATGGCCAGGGCGCTGCCTGGATCTCCCAGCCTGCAGCCCCCACCATCCCACCTCTGGGGGGTTTCCTGCCTCTAAGGACTCATCGCTCCCCTCCCAGGACCCGAACCAGGCATTCCCTGAGCCAGAAAAGCATCGGAGCAAAGAAGAAAGGTTTTGCTTTGGAGGAGACTTCAAGCTGTGGAAGGGAATGAGTTTTATTCCTAGTATTTCAAGCAATATTGCTCTCCCTTTTTGTGGCCTAGCTCAAAACTGCTCTGAGAGACATAATTAAAGTGTTCAAGAAGCATCTGTCATTATTAAAACAAAGTCGCTTTGCAGTTTCACTATTTTGCTGCAGTTTCATTATCTTATGTAAATGAGCTGCCGATTCCCGTCTGCAGCGTGGGCTGCACGGGGATAGAAGCCCCAGTGAGAAAATTTATTACCAGCCTCTCACTCTTGAGGTTATCAATTGCAAATGAAGGAGCATAAATACATCTTCTTTAGCTGCTTATGCCACATTAACGAATATGCTCCGAGCTAATGGCTTTGCCACTCTTGTCTGCTCAGGCGGGAGCGCAGCGTGGCAGGGGAGGACTCCACTTGTTCACAGAAGCATTAGAGAGGCTTGAGGAGCTGGGTGTTAAGCAGCAGGTTGTTACTACAATGCTAATCCCAATGTATCCTGCAGACGATCGTGCAGCTACAAAAGGTAATACACTTGGAGCAGTTTGTCTTTTAGCATGAATTCTGGCCCTCTTGACGTGCTGCAACACAACCACAGCCCACAGCCCTGCTCGCATTTTAGCTTTATGGCTTGTTCATACGTACGCGTCTAAATTTCCCGCTTGCCTTGCCGCCCTGGCGCTGCCATGGCACAAAACACTCTTCATCTCTAAGCCCAAACCTCCTCGAAGGCTCTGAGCCGGCTGGCAGCGGCTGTCCCTGCCTGCTCCCGGACATGGAGAGACTCCCAAGCACACGGAGCGAGCTGCGGGGAGCCCCCACGGCTGGACTGCTGGGGCCACAGCCACCAGAGAGGCCCTGCTGCCCTCCTGGATGGAAATTCCATGTGAACATGAGCAGGGTCACCTGAACACGTGGGCCTGGCAGGGCTGAACGGCTCCAGCCCGGACATGCCAGACACCTGAGCACGAGGGATCATCACCCAGATTGCGTCTGGGCTCAGCAACCCTGCGGAAACTGCTGCTGCAATTTTGCCTCTACATAGAGCTAGACAAGAACACAAAGGATCTACGTCATAGATCCTTAACCATTCCCAGGGCAGGATTTGGCTCATATTTGGCACGGCTCAGCCATCACCTGCACTCACAAACCACGGCCACTGCCCGTCGCCTGCCTCACGCTGCAGAACCGAGCAGGGGAACAGCCTTCGAGGCGCTTTGCAAACCCTTACAGGCGCCCTTGTTTCTGTTACCAAACATCTGGCAGCGTCTTGACTTCAGTAATCACCAAAGAACATTAGAAAAGCGGCCATTAGCTAAGCGGGCTGGCCGCAGACCTCGGGGCCGATCGCTGTGGTCAATACGTGTGTGGCAGGCTGCCGATGCCCAGCCTCGTGCCGGCTCTCCCAGACCAGCGTGCCCTGGTCCCCAGCACCCGTCGTGCTGCCGGTCTCCTCCCCGTGCCAGAGATCCCGGCAATGGCCGAGGTTCGTTCTCCTCAGAGCGTTTCTAGCAGACAGAAATGGCGGCTCACGCTGAGCGATCCCGAGCTGGCAGCCAGCGAGCAAACATCCATCACAAGTGGGTAATTGATGCTATCTAGGGCCAGTTTATTCCAATCAATACTGCTCGCTGCACATCGGTATTCACCACAGCTCTCGTCTGTACCAGAGGGTTAGAAAATGTTATTATCCAGACAAACCCCTAATTCCAACAAATTCGATTACCCAGGCAAATGGCAATAACACAAACAAAACCGTCTGAGATTCCAAATCGCTTGCTGGTGGCTTTATTTATTTATTTCTAACAGGATTTACAGTGCACACTGTGGGCACCCTGGGTTTTAAAGCAGTTTGGAAAGAACAGCTCCTTGGCATCCACTTACACAAACCCACGATTACCTGAAGGACTACACTCCAAACATCTTCTTGGAGGACCTGGCCCTTCTAGACCACCCGAGCGAGGCTTTTCCTCTCCCTCTTATCTCTTTCAGCCTCGTCTGCAGAAGGCAGACCTGTTTGGCGAGTCCCAACGCTCCAGTTTGGACCTAAAGAACTATTTAAATGACCGTGAATGTTCAATACAAGATCTGGAAACCTTCTGAACGTGTTCTTGCTCCCTTTAGGTTTTTTTGCCATAGATGCCAATAGCTAGAAAGGTCCGGTAAAGACATTTGCAATTCCAAATGTTTTCTGTGCGATTGAGGATGCTGCAGAATGGTCCCAGAAAGTAAAGCTGGAATTTTTATTCCCCTCAGAATCGAGGTCTGATGAGACAATCTGGACTAACTCGCCAATGGACACATGCCAGGTGACTTCTGTACGCAAGCACTAAACTGAAATCTCAATTTTTGCACCCAAGAAAGCTGTCGTGGCACCTCTTTGAAACGAGCTACCAAGCAAGGATGATTGATGAAGTCAACAACAAAGCCGGGTGGAAAGGGCAATGTTCTTGTTTTTCATGGTGGGGGGAAAAAAAAAAAAAATCATTTTCATTACAAAGCCTTCAATGAAAATTTAAACACAATCTAGAATTGTTTAGATTTTCTCAAAACGTCGGGGTGAGAGAAACGCCGCTTTCCCTGCCCAGGCTGCAGGGACCCCCGGGCTGACAGCTCGGCCTCTCCATGCAGCCCCCCACCCCAAAAACACAGGAATTCTGCCCAAAGCCATTCCGAAGTGTTTCTGCCTGCCTGGCCGACGTCTCGGCACGCTGCCCTGGCAGGATTCAGGACCTTGGCTCTCCCTGAGCTGGCCACCGTGTCCTCCCTCGCGATCCCTTCCCTTCAGCGAGATCATTCCGAAACGCTTTGTTTCCGTTATACGCTGGAATATGTAAAAAAGCCTTTCCTGGGCTGGTGGCAGGCCTAAGGCAGCCCTCTAATGAGGCCATCAATAACCCAGAGCAGCTGCTCAGGAAGAATTCAGCTGTTCAAAGATGGAAAAGTCCATTAAGTTTATTGCATGAAATGTTGGACATGGTTTAGACAGAGGATCACTGCCAAATTATATAAACTACCAAAAATCTGCCAAATGAAGGAAGTGGAGGCAGGACAGGGCATTTTTAAACTCTCATTACCCCTGGAGGGAAGGGAAGATCCATTTATCTAGTGTTTCTAGCAAGAAGCAACACGTCCGATGACACTGCAGGGCCAGTGCTGCTTCCATGGCTGGCTTAGAGCTTTTGGGGGAGAAAGGGCTGGACTAAAAGACTTCTGAAGAGGCTTTTTTTCCCTTGCAAGCAGACAGCAAGTCAAGGTCATAAAGTGCTAAAGAGATAATGTGTATACCCTCCATTTACTGACAGGAAGACCTCAGAACTGGGCTTTGTCTCAGGAGCTCTGAAAAGTCACCAGCACCAACGCTGACGTCTGGACCCGGGAGAGGCTTTTACTCATCAGATTCCCATCCCCAGCAGCTCTTTCCCAGCCGCAGCACAGATGTGCACAGGCAGGCACAAAACCCTGCTTGGCTTTATTTCATCTGAGCTTTTCAGAGTGTAAAAGAGATTCTGCTTGGAATTAGCTACAAAGATGAGCAGAGACACCTCCAGGCAAAGACGTACAATGAACAGCAACCAACGGGACAGGCTAACAACTACCGGGTTGTTAGCAGTCTGCTAGGACATGGACACGCTCCTGGCCACGGACAGAGACAGGGTAGTCTCAGGGACCTCCAATGCCTGGGAGCTCCTGCACGCGATGGGCTGTGGTGGCCACCACCTCCCAGCCCTCCTGGCACGCCGTGCGGTGGAGCTGGTTGTGGCGGCGGCTTAAAATGGAGTTAATTTGGTATATGACATGAAAATACAGGGAGTAATACAGGGCTAGAAAAAAAACCCATACAGTTATCGAGTATTACAGAGATATAAGCTAATTACTTTACTAAGTATTTGAGAAACCGTGGGGTTTGAAATGTGGTGATGTAACAAGCCACACAAAAGGCTTCAATGTTCTCAAGTTGTCGAGGAGGGGAAGAAAATTTATACTTCATCTGCCCATAAACATGATAAACCATACATAGGATTAATTAGCAGCAATTAGCAATTAGTGAGCTTCTCTGCTAATGCTCCAGGAAAGGAACCCAGGCATTTGAAGGCTCTCAGACCACAGCTGTGTTGCCGTGGCTCACAGCCCAAACCACTACCCCAAGATTAATTTCTATGATCTGCATCAAAGTCTCAATCCCTCAGCAGACCAGCGAACAGGAGACGGTTTAATAGATACTTCGGTAAATAAAGAACAAGTGGAAAACTCAGCGGGCAAGTTGAGGCACCTTCTCCAGCTGGAAGGAGCTCAGCAGGGAGCTGGTCATCGGCTGCTGGAGTGCTCGATGGTTGCCCAGCACTGCCCTGACCCAGAGCAGGCGCCCAGCACCCACCGGACCAGCCCACCAGAACCGTGTCCGCTCACGCATTTGGGCACGGATGCGAACTCCTAGAGACTGGCAACCACACATTGCAGAGAGAGCTTGATGTTAGATCACAAGAGCCCATCAGGGCAATAAGAACAGCCAGGGCAGAGGCAGCAGTTGGGGACATGGGGAGGAGGAGGAGAAGAAGGAGGGGAAGGAGGAGGTGATTCCAGCTTCTAGGGCACATCATCCAGCTGCTTCTCTAGGAGCAGCCGGCTCTGCAGGGGCTGGCTGGATGGCAGGAATGAGCGGAGGGGTGCAGCAGGGATCTGAAGGCACTGCACTGCCAGTCAAAAGGCAGTAGGGAGGTATGAGAGTAGAACAGACGCTGGCCCCAGAGACCGCTGAAGGATGGTGCAAAGAAAGGAACAAAGGAAGGAACTTGAAACAACTCAAAGAGGTCCTATTTTCAGGCAAAGCTGAGCACTCGCCTTCGGAGCTGCCCGGCTCGCGATGCTGGTGGCTGGGCACTCAAACCACCGCGTGTTTCTGAGGATGTGCGGCTGCAGCTCGAGAAAAGCCTCCCTGTGCCGGGGGACGGGGCCGCACGCCACAGCTCCGTCACCTCTGCGGGAAGGAGCCGGGCATTTGCAGGAACTACTTTTTGTAACTAGCAAGATTAATTCACATGGTAAAGATTCCCATCAAAACTAATAAATAAAAATCAAGCCTACATCTTATAAAAAAATCCTTTTCCTCCCACTCTGGGGGCTGTAAATTCCCACAAAGCCAAAGCAATAGAGAGCAATTTTTAAATGCTGGTCTGGCAATAAAATACTGATCTCCTGCAAATGGAATTCGGAACACACAACAACGGGCCATACATTATCCTGCCTGAGAACTCCCTCTGGGGAAATAAGGTTATCGAAACTTCAGAGAACTTCAGGCAAACGCTGCTCCTTCTCGCGTGGCGAGGGGTGGACGCAGCGCTTTCCTCTGCTGCAAAGAGCTTGGCTGGAATTTGAACTTGCTGCAATAGCCCAATCGCCTCTGATTTTTCATTCGTGCTGCAGGTGCTCCCTGGCATTCAGCATTTACTTGTGGAGAGGTTATTTTCATTCTACCCATCACATTATAATACCAGCTACTGCAGAGTTCACAGACAAGGGTCATGTAAACAGCAGCTTAAATTTGAGAAATCGTTCATAATACTGTGGGGGCTGGGGGGGAAATAATCCAAAACCTGGAGAAGTGAAATTCCCCCTCCAGCTGCTTCAGCATTGGATGGGAGCCAGTCACAACCTGTCTCACCTCCGGCCATCCCATGAGTGGAGGAGCAGCAGAAGCTCTTTGCTAGCTGTGGTGAGGTGTGAGGGTTTGATGTGAGCTGAGGAGCACAGGATGAGGGTGAGCATGGTCCTACCAGCACACTGGGGAGCCCAGCTGGGCCCACACCAACAGACATGTCCTCATAACAAGTCTTGCTGGATGACCAAGAGCAAGAGGACAAGAGGACATGGCCTCAGGTTGCACCAGGGGAGGTTTAGATTGGATATTAGAAAGAAGTTCTTTATTGAAAGAGTGGTCGGGCATTGGAACAGGCTGCCCAGGGAAGTGGTGGGGTCACCATCCCTGGAGGGGTTCAAAAAGCAAGTAGATATGGCACTTCAGGACATGCTCTCAGGGTCAGCACCCCATCCTCTACCCCAGGAACGACTTCTGCTTCGGACTGACCCGTCAACAGTTTGCAACCCAACTAAAAGCCAGAAGAATGTTTAGCCTGTTTTCCTTCCCCAAGTACATTGTGAAAGAGGTTTTACAGATGTACTAAATACCTGCTGTAAATTATTACAAAGTGTAGTGAAGCACCATAAAGCCGTCAGTCACCTGTGGGAAATGAACTCGGTTACAGCCCATTACAATTTACACTCCGAGCTCTGGTCCAAGGAGAAGGTGACCGAGGTGCTGCCACTGCCAAGTGTCCCCGTCTCCCACAGAAGGGCCACCAGCATCCCACGGACGCCCTTCCACAGCCCGCACGCTCCTTCCTGCCCATGGATTTCTGCCCGTTCCCACACGTGACCATATAACGCCTGAGCATTTTGTAGGGCCCCTTTTCTGCCATCAAATGCCGCTTGCCCAGCCTCACCTGCGGTAAGAATCCCTCCCATCAAGGCTGCTTCCCAGCTGCCCGCAGCGGAAGGAGGTTCTTAAGGATCTTGGTTAAAAGTCTAACCGATCCATTTCTAAACCTGTAACTTCATTTTAGCCACATAACATAGATGGATTTTTGTATGAGCCTTATGAAGGAAACACTCAAAACCTGTCTTTCCAGAGAAATTTACAGCACAATAACATTTGTCAGTTTTTCACTTCTCCTTGTTGTTCACAATTAACGAGGCCTCGTACTCTCCATAAAACGCGGAATGATTTCTTCTGAGATCCCAGGAGACACATTAGACTTTTGGAATATCAATCCAATGCGTGCCTTCCTGAGATTTTAAATTAATCACACTGATTACAGCTTTATTTACTCACTGAGGTCTACTTAGTCCTTCCTTTGTTGCTGTAAAAAGCTTGTTATTCTCTTTAATTGAACTGCTTTTGTAAACCACGTGCATTCTCACTAATTATTTTCCTTGATGAGAGTGGAGCTCCTAATTACTAATACTAATGCTCTCCTGGAATCTGTCACCCGACGAGGACCGCTGCAGGGGTGTGGGGACAGGGCTCAGGCTCCAGGGAAAGGGGTGAGGATGCCGCGGGCAGCGGGGGGGTTCCTGCCCCTCAGGGCTGGCCCCAAACCCGGCCGAGTCCAGCCCTGAGCCCCAGCAACGCCGGACTCTGTCCTTCTACACACACGCTGAAATGCTGATTATGAATTCCAGGGTTTTTTTTATTTTTTTAGTCTTCTCATGACAGATTCATTTGATAAAGTATGTCATGTATATCAAAATTATTCAAACACTTGTGCTGTTTTGTTGGGGACATTTGCCTTTTAAATTTAGAGTCAAAGCACAGAGACTTCTTAAATTAAGATTTTTTTATGTCAATTAGATACTTCTGAGTTAATTTCCCTCAATCTGATTCTAAGGCGGCAATAACAAGAAAATATCAGAAACTTTTATATCAACAAACAGAGACTCAATGCACCACTTGATCAAAAAGACTGTGTTGTCTTTTCCATTTTGGCTGGAAATAAGCTTTTAAGGGAATGTTCCAAGAGGAGACGCATAGTTTCAGTTCAGCCAGTAACACAGAAATGCTTATTTGCAAGAAAATAAACAACAAAACCGCATATTTCCTATCGGACACCCCACAACCCAAGGAGATGGAAGGACACCAGGAAGGGACCTGGTCCTGGCACACTGGGATGACACCAGCAGCTCCGGCGCTGCCCCATCGAGCATCGTCCTGCCCAGGGCAGGTCTGGACAGAGAACGGGGAGGAAAACAAGGAAGTGACGCTGTAGCCGTGTACGCAGAGCTCTCGCCAGCCGTGAGGCACAGCACCGGGACAGACTCTTGTATTTGTTTGCAAAGACATAAAATAACGGCTGTAGCACGGTGAGACTGCCTTGACCAGGAACTGCGGAACAACCGTTTCAGGCAACAAAAACCCGAACAAACTCGGCTGTGTGGACAGAGCGAGATGGCTTAAGGACGCCAAGCAGAAGCGTAGAGCTCCTCAGCACAGCCCGGCCGTGACACCTGCTGAGAAACTCCAGCCTAAAGCTTGGAAACGGGTATCGGGGTCAGGAGCGAGCGGTTGTGCTGTGGGCTGGGCTCCAGAGCTCTCTGGACATCAGGAGGGCTTTGCCCAGGGAGGGCAGAGCTCTGCCTTCCACCGTCTCCAGCGATTGTCTGGGTACAGACTCAACCCAGCCTTGCTTCATTCACGAGAACTGGGGAGGTCCCAGTTTGCAGGGGCTCCGATGCAGATGCTGTCGGGAGCTCTACAAACGCTGTACGTGCTTGTTCACCTTTATTTGGGTGTTTACTCTTCTTCCTGGCAGTTACTTGGGTTTCAGGTCAGTAGGAGCGTTGTAATGCTGGTGAACGGGATAACGCAGCTCCTGTCTCTAGTCAAAGGCATAAACCAGCAGTATCCCATCTTCAGCTGGGTACGTCACACAGGTCTCTTGCAGAACGGATGTGCTAACCAGATTAGATGCCATTTGAAATCTCTGGAGAGCACTCATAAATACATTACAGGATTTGCATAACAACAGGCAGTTTAAGTGGCACACAGAAGGAACAGATGATGATCCGCAAAACAAATCTGCACGTCTGAAAACTCCCTCCTCGGCTGGTGCTCACCCCGTACGGCACCAGCCCGCGCCTCAGCGCGCAAACAGCAGGTCCTCTCACTTGATTGTAGCGATGCAATAACCTTAAACACCATCCCCTACTGATTAACCACCCGGGGTGGGACCCCACAACTCTTCCCCACCGCCCAGGCTCACACCACGATCACGGTGACGGACAGCGAGGTGGGATCCTGTCTGCACGGTGCTTTAGGGAGAGGGCAGGAGCATGGGCAATGGCAAGAGCCCAACAACCCCGCCTGAGGGGTGACTGTCAAAGAGCTGGTGCCTTTGAAAGATCAAAGGACAGCCTGGTCTGTCCAGGCTGCGGTGATGGAGACCCAGGAGAAGGTTACTCTGCCCTACACAAGAGGCACCAGGCAGAAGGGTTTCAATCAGCCGCGTTCTGGTTTGCGTCTTCTCTCAGTGTTAAATCTTTTTAAGAGACTACACAGGAAGGTTCACTTCCTTGGTTCAGAGCAGGCTGTGATCCTCTGGCCATCACTTAAATAAACAGTGTGTGGTTTCTAGAAGCGAGTCCTGAGCTGCAGCAAGCTTTAGGCCATGCACAAAGGTCAAGATGCAGGAGTATCCCAAGCCAGCAGCAAGCACGAGCCCAGAGCAGCACCGTGAGCACGGCTGGAGGGGTGTGGAGAAACCAGAGACAGGCCCGAGGCAGCAGTGAGGTGCCCAGAAAACCTGTCCAGGTATGCTGGGCTAAAGATGAGCTGGATTTGAACAGAGCTGGGGAAAGAGTCTGAGATTATAGCTTTGGTACCAGTTCCACAAACACTAGAATTATCTCCTCTCGCCCAAAGGTATACTCCAGAAAATGCTACTGGAAAAGACATTTTCCACTGTCACAGACGACCCTTTGCATCCAATTACGTATCTCCCCTTTCCCAGATGTGGCTGGAAAATTATATACCGGGCTCAGAGAGACAGCTGGATGCCATCCCCAGCCTCACCTCTTCCAAGACTAATGAGATGCTGTGAAGAGTGAGGCTTTGATAGCGCAGCACATTACAGCAAAGAATCTCAGGTCATGCCTACAGCCGGGAACATTCAAATGAGACGACCCCAGTTTTAGTACAGAGCTCACTAAGTGGAGAGCTTGCTATTTTGGGTAGACACAGAGGAGTCCCTGATGTCTTTAGAGCTTTAAGAGGACTGCCATGATGGGCAGTTGTAATGAAACCTCAGCTGCAGAGCTATTTACACAGATGTTTTACCAGCACGTAGTGCAGCCGGCTCCGCATCAAGACCTTCTGACGGACCCAGGCCCAATTATCTGCCAAATGTTCTTCAGCTTTCCTCTGGCCAGCAGTAATGGACCCACTTACAGCAACAACAACAACAAAAAAGGCTCAGCTTTAAATTGGACAAAATACTCCTCTGAGCAGTCATGTGGGGGGCAGGGCTGGAGCAGAAAAGCAGAGGCACAAAGCGGAGCTGCAGGACTCAGCTGGACTGGCAGAGCAGAAAGGAATGAAATGTGAGAATTACTGCAAAAGCCCCACTTGAAGTGACTATCAAATCGTGTTTACCACGGAAAGCTGTGCGAGGGCTCTGGAACGCCCTTCTTCCAACAGGCACCCACGCAGTGCTGCAAGCGAACAAAGCAGAGACACTGAACAGATGGAGAAATTAGCAATGAAAGGAAAGTTTTCCATCCACACTGTACGTCTCCTCCCAGACGGAACGAGCACGTACACGGACACAGCTCTCTGTGAAACAACCCAAGCCGAAGCTACCCCTTGCCAGTGCTCGCTGTGGTTATTCTCACGCTGCCCGAGGCTAGAACAGCAGGCAAGCCTTGTTGCAGTGACGTGGGATGCATTCACAACCCTCCGGTGAAGTTGCCTCCTGGCAGCCTGGATCTAATTGTTCACAGGCATTTTCCCTAATTTTTCGGGGCTGGCGCAGAACATGCGACATGTGCCCACACATCGCAGAGTCCAGCCCCCATTCTGAATCTTTCATTTCCTTTCTCTGAATTTTTTTCAGCATCTTTTTCTTTGCTTGGATATTTTGGTCAGCTCTGATCCAGAACAAATCTTTTCACTGTGTTCTCTTCCACCTCTCTGTTCCTCCCGCCGCACCCAGGCACGGCCCCTGCCATTCCCGCTCTTCTCAGGCAACTCTTTGCTCTTGCACAATCTGCTGAAGCTTCTCATTTCCCCATTTGCTTCCTCGTTCACTGGGGAAAAGCCCCAGCAAAAAGTCCCTATGGGGCTGGCACACAAGGAATCAGTCCTTGCCTCCATCCATGGATTTCAACCTCCTACACCGGGAAGGAGCATCTGCTTTCTCCTGGCCTGAGCAGAGTCACCCAGCGGCAACCGCCCAGCTCCCCAGGGACACCAGGATTTTGTGCACGTTGTTTCTCCAGTGCCTGGCCTGAAGGGGACCAGTAACTACCCCCCAGGAGCTGTAATGAGGAGGAAAGAGGCCGCTAAAAATAAATTGCTTCTTCTGAGAGTACTTAAGACAAAACTGCCGCTTTTGCCAAATAACGCTGCGCTTTCTCCTGAAGTGCTTTTAAAACCAAAACAACGCCGAGTTAGAAAGTCCGCACACGGTACTGGAGAGCTAAGGGGACGAAAATTAGCAGCTGATATGAATTTTCTGCGAGTGGTTCAGAGAGTCAGATTTGACAGAACTTTTAATTCGGAAGATAAGTGTGTCCGTGAGCGTTTCATCTGTCACATCGGGTCACAGAGAGAAATGGAAGCGCAGCAGGGATCGAAACGAGCCAAGTTCTGTTCGGGAGCTGGGGCAAGTGCACTGAGCAGCCAGAGCCCAGAGGATAACGAATGATTTATTCAAGAACTGTCAGCTTGCTTTCTTCACTGAATCGTCCTGGTTCCTCCGGTTTATTCTCCAGCCGAATAATGTGTGCGATGAAATATCAGCCGTAATTCATTTGCGAGCCATTCCCTGACACTACAAACAGCTGCAGTTGGGCCCAGAGGCCACAAGATCCATCATGTCTCTGGCTGAATGAACACAACCTTGTGGCCCGTGGTTTCAAGAGGAGATGTGCTCTGCTCTGGGCGGAAAGGAGGGTCTGGCCCCATCGCACACCTCTGCAGCCCCAGTCACAGCGGGCAGAGGGGCCCACCGAGCCACCCCCCATCAAGCTGCTCTCCAATAAAAGGGACAAGATGCCAAGTGCCTGGTGGAAATGATCTTCCCAGACATCTGGCAATGGAAACCAGCTGTGGGGGTCCAGACTGAGCCCTTGTGTTCCCAGCACAGGTACATGCCTACTCCAGGGACAGGAGTTTCTGCGCTGCCTGCTGCTGCCCCTCGGCAAGGGCTCCGTCCGAGCCCCGGCAGCTCAAAGCTCACACCCAGGGGCACCACTGTTACAGGAACTGACCAAAGCCCTTGTTAGGTTAACTGCTCCATCAGAAGAGCCAAGCAGAGAGGTGATTCCATACGGCACCACACAGGCAGGTTCCCTCAACGCGGGAGCCACGAGCACCAGCACGGCAGGAACACCCGTCATTCCTCGCAGCAACAGCCTCAGTCCAGCACCAGACCACAGCTTAGAGTCCACAGGAACCAAACCACAGCAACTGCCCCACCGTTAACGGCGACAGCTTCTTCTGTCAGACCTTAGGTGTTCGCTGGTCTGATCACTTTATTATCTCCAGTTGCCCTACGAGCGTGGTGCTGTATTCAAACCCGTGTATTTATAGCTGGCTAATCACAGCTTAATTACAGCAGCTCAGCAGGCTCCTGTATGAACACCGAGTGTGAGGCAGTTCCACTAGGAAACTTTTTATGAGATAAGCAGAAGCATCAAATTACTCAAGACGTGTGAGAAAAACCTATTTAGTGTTAATTGGGACAATTACCTTTTTTTCCTAATTTGCATGTGTCATGAATATTAAAACCATAATAAAAAGAAAACACCTTCACTGGCTAACCACTGCCCAGAGAGACAGCCTGAGGGGGAAAGGGGAGACACGAGCTCGAGGGGAGGACGGAGCTGGTGGCAGGGATGGTCCCAGCCTCAGCGCATCACCGCGGGTTGGAGATAAGGGGAACCCTCGTGAGGACCAAGCAGACAAAACCAGCAGCCCACCCTCTGTAGATTCTGACAGAGCCAGAGGGCTTCTGTCCTGTACCATTTCAGTGCCTGCTAGAGCTGGTCACGGCAGCTGGTACAGAACAGCAATAGATGAGGTTGACTCGAGGTGGCTGCTACCGCGCGGCACGTCCCCCGACAGCCAGCTCGCTCTTCCCAGCACAGCCCGTGAGCCAGGCTGGGTTTGCATCCCAGGCTGGGGCCGCATCCTTGCCTGAGAGCCACAAGAGCTGTGGCTCCTTCCCACCACCTGAGCAGCTTGGAGGTCCCACCGCCCCGTGGTTCCTCAGCCCAGGGAGCCCTCCCCACAGCCCCAGGCACTGCGCGGGTACAGCTGCTGGAACTTCGCTGACACTCGGCAGATACCACGTTCTGTTAAGCCGAACATCAAGCTGTATTGACCCAGAGTCAAATACTGGCGCGGGCGCTACCCGGCTGCAGCAGCACTTCAGGGAAAACCCTTATCAGCATCCCTGAGCCCTTCAGCCGCCGCGTTCGCACGTGTGACTGGACTCAGTAATGCCTGCCTGACCTTCAAGGAGCCACGCAAAGCAGGATTTCCTAATTCCTCGGGACTTTCAAGCAAGGCATCCTAGAATGCTATTTTTCTCCCATCCGTAGCAATTACTGTTGCTGGTGGAAACACAGCGGGGTTACCACAGGACCCCCAGCCGGGGCTGGGCTCTCCAGGAACCTGGGGGAAATGTCAGTGCTTTCCAAAGTACCGAAATATATTCTAGGAAGAACCTCTAGTGGAGATAATTACATTCAACGACACAGAAATAAACCATTTAAAATGATAGGTATTTAAAAGCCTCATTTAAAAGCCTCAATGATGTTTCTGAACACATGCCTTAAAAAAGGAGTAGGGGTGAACTACGATGAACCACCAGTGAAGGCATCTCAAACATCTGCCCAACAGAGCAAGGGGAGCCAGACGGGCTTGCTGGGGTGTGGGCTGCAGACAAGTACGTTCAACCGACCTCTCTTGTACTTCCATAATTTACCTCTACTAAAGAATCCTAACAGAGCTATTTACAGCAGCCATTAAATAAGGCGATATTTCAGCATTGATTTTGTGTCTTTCCCACTAGCGCGCACCGCTTTTGATAACTCAAACCTTATGGATTTTTCTATAAACAAAAAATTAATATCTGCAGCAGGAAAGTGTTCAACTGGTTACGGCGGTGACAATGCAGAGCCTCCTGGGTGCTGGCTGGGGGGGAAGAGGGAGGGAGAACTCACACACTGGTGGCTTGTCTCTCTGGGGATAGGCCAGAAAAGGATGTTTGAAGAACAGCAAGCGATACGGCGTGATCCCTGCTGACCGATCAATTGCCCGTGAACCACTCTTCATTTTATTTATTTAATTTCTATTAAATGCCAGCGCTCCTCAGGAAACAGCATCCCAGTCCCCAGGGTCCCAGGCACAGCAAGGGACTCAGCTCAGAGCAGGAGGAGCCCAAGGATGAAGAGGGAAGCAGAGATGCTCCTTCAACGGGAACACTCCTCCTCCCGCCTGTCCGCTGTCGGCCCTGATGCACCAGCCCCTGTTTCATAGTGTGCAGGCATCGTGTGACCCCTGTTCTAACCACCTACACACGGCACCCCGGAGGTCTCCACCGGAGCATGGGGAAAGGGTTTGTAAAACAGAACTCCGGCACAGACAGAGGAGGGGGATGCTGGGCTTTGCCAGGGTGAGATTTTTCCCCTCTACTCAAGTGAGAAGGGAACTTGGATCAGGGTTTTTGCTAAGGAAGCAAGAGCTCGTTAGAGATTCACAAGAGCAAAAGCAATCAGATGGGAGCCAGCACACTGGCAAACTTGAGAGATTCAAGTCAGAAGCATGTATCAGGGAGAGCACACGGAAAACGCAGAGGGTCCGCACTGCAACACATCTGCTCACATCTGTCTGTGTCTGGGATTTGGCCAAGTCCTTTTGTCTCTGTTTTTTTCTGCACACACTAACTCGACTAGGAGTGAAAGCCAGAGGCAGTGGAACCACCATCCTCAGGAAGCACTGGAGGACAGAGAGTGTCCGAGGGCAGAGTCAGGCACTCGGAGAAGAGAAAGCCGAGCTGGAGCAGGGAAGGATGGGGACAAGGAAGCCTCAGGTAACAGCCCAGGGTTTGGAGGATTCGAGTACCCTCAGCCCTCTGCATCAATCCACAGCCCAACATTTTTGCTGCATTACTACCAAGAAAAGACATGTGAAAATGCACTTTTCTGTGCCTAGCTGGAATCTGACCATTTTAATCACCTGAGCTCGTGAGCAGCACCACTGACTTCACGGGTGGCAGAAACCATCTCCCAGTCCATGGGCACTGGTGCAGGAAATTAAGATGAATTCAGTGACTGCGCACAGGGAGTGGGAAGAAAATCATACAGCCTGGCCTCATCTCATGTATCCATGGCATATTAAAAATAATCAATATGCCAAAACTTCAAAATCCCAAGCCAGAAAGGCGAGAAAAACCACTCAACTTGGAGAGAGGCAGGGCTGGCAGGGGAGGCAGTCCTTGTGCTAAGCAGGCAGCAGGGCTTCTTCCCCCGAAGGCAGCATTTCCCAGCAACATCTTCACAAGACCCTTTAGGAATTACTCACAGCGAACCAGAGGCTCTGCTGCTGAGGCAGGAGCCGGCGGGGCTGGGCCGTGCAGCCCGCCCACTGAGCCGAGCATCCTTCCCTAGCGCTCGGAGATCGGCTGGAAGAACAGTGACATCAAACTAATAAAACAATAGTAAATTTTAAGGCAGCCAGGCTCTGTGCTCTTTATGAAGACAAAGGGGTCAGGGGAGCTATTGCACTAAGCGCGGCAAATACTTTTCTGTATCGTGACATTCATATACCGAATTTACCGCAAAACAAAAATTACCTTTTATTCTAAGCAAAAGAAACCAGCTCACGGGATCAGTCACTGGGCGAGCAAACCTTTGAGCTAATTCAGACTTCACATTCCTTAACAAGGCCAAGTAGGGGCAATACAGGCTTTTATAGCTCCCCAATTTTGATGTCATTTTTCCTGATTCTTTGTCATTTTGTATTACTCCGGTTCCATTAGAAGGAGTTACAGGAGAAGTAATGGGCAGATAAAGGGATCCGACCAAAACCTAATGGAGAAAAGAGGGTTTCCTTCCATTAGCCAAGCGGTGTGACAGACAGTAATGGATTTCATACCCAGCCGAGGTAAAGCTTGTATCAGACTGAGGATAATCTGGCGATAACAGTTTATCAACATCTGATGGAAGATAAGAGGTAGCAGCAGCCCCAGCCCAGGCCGCGGGTGCCCCCCCGGCGTGTCACTGTTGGCTACACCAGGTCCACGCCAGCTTCTTCCCCTCACCTCCATCCCCACCTGCCGCAGGCACAAGCCAGGATGCTGCGTTAGCCTAAGACCTCTTCACCGTTCCACGGGCAGAAGATATCCCTCATCTACAACCCGAGGAACCCAGGGATGCGTTATCTCATCTGCTACAGCTTTCCGTTTTAGGAAGCATCTTGGAAGTCAAGATTTCATACCAGCTCTCTCCCAGGAAACCTCTCCAGAGCAGCAAAAAGTCACCCCTAATTTAAATCGCGCTCTTGACACAAATAATACAAATTTCATTTTAAACACAAAAACTAATCCAAGTAGCTGCTCGAACAGCAGCAAGCCCAGCGCAGCACTTGGATTAGCAGCTCATGCCTTTGTAAAAAGGATTAGTGGGACTCCACTGAGCTGAGGGTTAATGTGAAAATAAATTTGCATCTATAAAGATGCATAATGCAAAGTGCACGATGCTCTCCCAGGCCCGCACATCCTGCATCTTCACAACTCCCTCGATGAGCCGAGTGCTGCGAGCGCTGCGAAGCACCAGGGAGGACGCGCTCTCGGTGCTTTGTGCCAACAAAACAGATTTCTCGAAATTACAGATTTCAATCTTCGCAGTGCTGTGGGCTTCAGGAAAACAAAGAGACCCAGCCTAGGAAGCATCAGCTACAGAAAGTCTCCTCTGATCTCTTCCAGACCTGCCAGATAATCCTGACATGCAACGTACGAAGTGAAGATACACTTGATGATTGCTGATGCTTTTTTTTATTCCCCTGGATGTCCTTTGGAAGGTTGCTTCAGGTTCTGTCTCCCCCGACAGGCTGATTTTTCTTTCTCATTTTTCATTTAAAACTACTCTTGGCCTGTTTACACCCCTTTGTTCTGCATTAATATGATCTGGGAGTTTGACTAGCTTTATTCCCATTTTATTTCAATGTCTTCATTGACAGCGATGCTAACAGCTCTAAATTCTGTATTTGCTTGACCAAGGAAGCTGAGACTTTCCAGACACTACATGTGACCATTTATACACATGTAACTGAGCAACAAGAGACTAAGAGTTGGGGGGGGGGAATTTTTTCATTGCATTTTAGAGAAGATATACATTTTTGTGGGAATTCATCTGTCATACTGTTTTCCATCCAAACAAATGTGACTTGGGAAAAAAAAATATTTCAAATAGCAAATTCAACAAAATAAGGATTATTACTGTTTGCTCTCATTTTGTTTGATGGATAGATGATCTTCTTGGTGGAATAATTAAAGGCGTGCCTGGCCCTCCCTGTCCCACAGGCAGCTGTGGCAGCACTGGGTGCGATCAGCAGACTCGGATCCGAGCCCTGGAAGGGTCGAGTGCTCAAGTGAGTGATGGCTCCGTCCATCTCCACGGACAGGAGACCACCGTGACCCCCCCAAGGCAGCTCCAGGACACCTGGTGTGCCAGAGATGGAACCTGGGCACGGCGGCACACGAGAGGCTGGCATCTGAGGACGCTGGTTAGGGGACGATGCAGCGCAGAGCTCCAGACATGGCAAGGGACACGTCCTGGGAGCATCAGCTCCACAGGGCACATCCCCTCTGACGTGTGTTGTGGGGGCTGCTCTCCAGAGCCGGCTGCACGGTTCCAGCGTGGGTAGAGCACAGGGTGGCCGTGCTCGTGGGCAGCCCAGAGACCCTGCGGCCGGGGCGCAGAGCGGACACTAGAACCTCAGCTTCATCAGTTCTCCGAGCCCTGCCACAGGACTGACAAAGCTCCACCACAAACACTGTAGCAGATCAAACATTTCATACACCTACAGACCCAGTTTGCAAAACGTGCCCCCATCTAAACGCAGACATTCATCTTTATTGGGTGCTTAGACCCCAGCCAGGCAGCTGCTGCAGACAACCAGCGTGTGAGCACAAGGGCTGTCATCTGCATCTGCGACTCTCTCCGAGATGGCAATCTGCAGAAAAGGAGCCTCTTTTTGCTCAGAGTTTACCAATTTATTTCTGAAGAGAGCACAGCTCCAGCACAACTCTGAGGATCTGTGCCAGAATTAAGTCCCTCTGTTTAGA
This sequence comes from Eurystomus gularis, assembly GCA_013400335.1. Classification (NCBI taxonomy): domain Eukaryota; kingdom Metazoa; phylum Chordata; class Aves; order Coraciiformes; family Coraciidae; genus Eurystomus; species Eurystomus gularis. Next base: position 214,393 of record VZZY01020375.1, on the reverse strand, counting down.
ATATTTTCATACAGCATCGCGGCTGGTCTCAGCAGAGAGCCTCTCCTGTGGCGCGTACTGCAGCACGGCACGAGACTGAACAGGTAACGCCGGCCAAGGCACACCCGGGCAGCCCGGCCGGGAGCCCCCGCCTCGCTTCTGGGGATGCTCAGCTCCCCTCAGCATCGCCCTGTCCCAGCACAAACCCCTGCTCGCTCTCTTCAGAAACCCCCTCCTCGCACAGGCAGGTAGAGCATCCAGTCAGAAAGATCTTCTCCCACCCGCTCGTTTCCACGCACAAGTGATGTCTGAGGCCACCAGGCAGAGCACTTGTGAGCTGGAAGGCGTCAAACTCTGTATGTCAGTGCAGTGTTTGCAGATGTTACACCTCTCCCTCGCCCAGGGGCCGGGTTAATTGCAAAGCAATAGAAAGAAATGTTCACACAAGCTGGTTAACAAAGAAAAAGCGATATTTCTGCAACGTGCCACCTCCTTTTCACCCACTGCCTGTTTTTCGAAGACGGGGGGACAGGCCCAGCCCCTCTAGAAAAGTTTGCAACCTCTCCCCACAAGCGGGCACAGAGCTGCGGCACTGCCCCGCTGAGCAGCACCAGCTTCTGCCAAGGGGCCGCAGGGATGTCTGCTGCCCTCCCGCACCCGCTGACCAGGAACCACCAGCTGAACGTTTCAAGCCACTGACTGTTTTGACCATACACAGCAATAACCACCCCAAAACTCACCCTGACAACAGCCCTTTGTAGCAGCCCGTTACATAGGTGGCACGATGCTGCTTCTCCTGCTCAGCCCCATATGCATACCCAGTAAAGTGTATAAATAAATAGCCAGTGTCACACAATTTATCTTCATTTGTCAGGAGCGACAGGATAACTCACTTGTGACTCCCCTGCTCCATCCTCTCCTCACTCATGAAGATTGATGCTCTTACAGATACTCCCCATCATGTATTTTTATAGCCTGGATGCGGGAGAGCGTTTGCCGGGGCCCTGGCAGTGGGTGGGGGCCCGGGCGGCCCCGGGAGCAGCACCCCCAGGGCCTCGTCCCACGGCTGCAGGGGCACCGGCTCTGCCCGCACCTTCCACGTGGTGGTTGTTCTGTTTTCCTCTGCATTACAAGCTGTTACCGCAGCTCTGCTACAGCAATTTGTCCTACACATCAGCACGTGTTCCTCCTCACGCTGCCAAGCCTTGCCTGGGACAAAGCTGTCTGGTGTGATGACAGCCAGGGCAGACAGACAGACAGACACCTCCAGCGCCTGGCAGAGGAGCTGTCGGCTCTGCCCACCCACACTCCTGCTCCCCTGGACTTTGCTTTCAGGTGGCCACAAGGTCATAGAATCATTTAGGCTGGAAAAGACCTCTAGGATCATCACGTCCAACCTTCATCTCCCTGACCCCTAGACCATGTCCCGAAGCACCACATCTACGCGTTTCCTGAACACCTCCAGGGATGGCGACTCCACCACTTCCCTGGGCAGCCTGTTCCAATGCCTAAGCAGGAAGGGGACCAGGCACCGACAACGGGCCAACGCCAAGCTGGGGGAATTTTCAGTGCCGAGAAGGTCATTTTACAAAACACCTCCTTTTTCAGTCACCTCTAACACAGCCAGCCGCCTGCTTAACCAAACCCGCCCCTCATGCAGGGCACACAACCCCAGTCTCTGGTCCTGCCGCGGGGACTCGGAACCAGCCCCTCCAGGTCAATCCACGCTGCTCTGTGGGACCAAGGCCAAAAGAACAAAAGTTTCCAACGCGTTTCTCGAGCTTTCCCAGTTCCGCAGGATCAGGGGTCTCACCGTTCAGCTGTTTGGTCCAGTGGGTTTGGAAATTACTCACAAAAGCTTCTTATTTGCAACACAGCTGGTGGTTAAGGAAGCACATTTCAATACTTTATGGCCTGCGAGTATCCCGGGAGCCTTCGGTGCCTGTAGTTATGATTACCAGGGAAATGCAGAATGGAATGAGCAAACAGCTTAATCTAATACACACCTGTATAACAACGACATTAGTGCGGCGGAACGAGCCCAGCATCTTCCCCGGCTGCACAGGAGCTCCCCGGGCTCCGAAATGAGCTCGTGCGGCCCCTGTAATTATCGCAGAGCTCCCTGCGCCGAGAGGCGACCGACGCTTCCAGCAAAGCTACCTGGCAAGAGAGATTTGAAACTCCCCAGAGAACAGAATTATCTTAAGGACGGCGTAACGGATAAGGACAAGATTACAATTCGTGTGGTGAAAATAATAATGAATGAAGGTGATGGTATTTCTCCATCTTATTTCCAGCCCGAATTGAGTTTGTGCCAATTTCTTCTCTTGCTGCGGGCTGGTTAGATGGGGTCCTGCCCCAGACGGATCCTGCTGCCCCTGACTTGGAAATGTTACAAGACAGCAGTGTTTGTATTACTAATTTTGCTACAGTATCCTTGAAATTATAAATAAACCAAAGTTCAAGTGTCTGTGTTGTAAACATTGCCAGGAAACTTACCTAAATACCGGCTTATTCATTCAGTCTTAAAGAAGAGAACTTCACTTCTCTCCCCTGAAAATTTGCTGCGGGTTTCAAAACACAGTATCACCTTTTATTGTGTTATTTTTTAAGGAAACAGCTATTTTTTTTAGGCCACATGAGCACGGCTTGGCACACTAATCTGCCTCCCACCACAGCGGGTTCGTTAGCGAGTCTGGCATTTTACCTGCTCTCTGCTTCACTTTTACCCTCACTGCTCAAAACTTTAGGTTTGTATCTTCTCTCTCTAGGTCTGGACTCAAAGCACGCTCGGCCTCTTCCTGACATGATGGATTTGGAAGGGGGGGGGCATGGCCAGAGTGACCCCTCGGAAGAGAGAACCACGAGTCAGAGGAAAGGGCTGGGTAAAAATCACACTTAGAAGAGAACCGCAGCTGACCCGGCTCATAAACATTCTGGCCGCAGACACTCGGTGCTGATTTGTCTGGGCGAAGGGATGCACATTAACAGCCTACGGAAGGTAGAGAGCTGGAGCCACCACGCTGTGCTGCTGACTCCACACCAGGCCTGCTTCCACGCTTACTCTCGCCAACAGACGCTAACGGCAAAATATTTTCAAGCTATTCTTACTTTAAAACCGCTGTGGACCAATTCTGAATTAATCCTAAACTCATGCAACAAAACAGAAAAAAAAAGGGGGGGGGATTTCCCTTAACTATTTTTATATATATTTATATATCTTTACTGCAAAACTAGGAGATACATATTTCCATCCAGAGGAACAGTCCAGTCCCGGACATGGGATTGCGTGCGCAGTTAAAGTTTAGCACAAACATGGTGATCAGCTGGGGCAGGAAGAGGCAATAGATCTCTCTGCAGCACCAGGGACAACCAGCCTCACATTACGGAATATTCTTCTCATCTCCTGGACCAGGGTTTTGACCCAGCAGGTACCGCAGCAGGATCCAAGCCCCCAGGCCCGACGCCAAACAGGACAAGCTCAGCTCCCTGCAAGTGCTCTGCCGAGCCCTTCAGACCCTGCGCGATGGCTTCTTCGTGTGAGCCTTGCAAATTACACAATTCTCTGAACAACTGTGTAATAACATTATTCTTTATTGCTAATAGCCAGCCACAAAATGGAAAAGACCTTGAGATGCCATAGGTGGGAGGCAATGATAGCTCCCCTCCAAAGAAAATAAGGCATTTACCTTATAAATATAAAAAGATCAAATAAAGCAATTAGCACTGAATTGCACATCCATAGAGTGATTCACCTCTAATTGAGTTGTTCTGAAAGCAAATTAACTTTGAAATGAGGAATGCTAAAAAGATTTCAAAAAAATATGGAATCCTAATTACTGCAGAGGAAGGAGCTTGGTGAAGTTTCGCCAAGCACCAGGACAACCACGCATGGGGAGGGTGATGGAGGAGGGCCAGACCTCAGCTGTGGTTTTTAAAAACAGACACTTCCTGAAGGACTGAAAAAAAATAGAAGCTTCTTTTTCCTCCATGAAAAAGTGACTCACTTCCAGCTCGCAAATCTGACATCATTTCTGGCACGCAGGAAGGTCGTAGCTGATCACCCCTCCTGTAGCAGGTCTGGACACCGCCCAGCCTGGCAGTGACCCCCCAGCAGCCCCTGCCCGCTCCTAAAGCTGAACCAGAGCAGATCCTCAGCAGGGCCATCAACAGGCATGGTGGTGGTGAGGCTGGAGCTCTCAGAGCTGTGCCGTGCTTCTCAGGAGGCTTCCAAACCTCTACCAGTCATCTCCAGAGCAGCCCAAGCCCCACGTTCATCCACATTCCAGCACCAGCGCGGTACACTGGATTCAATCAGATTCATACCTGCAGCCATTTTGCTCCTTGAGTGTTCTGGCTGCAGTTTATACAACTCCTTGCAGCTGAAATGACATCGCCTCCAGCCTTTTATCGATAGGCTGGCAAGGTAATTAAAAAGGAGGCTTTTCAGAAAAATCCTGTATAAACACTGGGAGAATAAATCCAAATGATTACTCTTGCAACTCTAAGAAGGACAGAGGAGAACATCCTCACGGTTACAACGATGTTCTAAAAAAAAAAAAGTCTATTAAAACCCATAGTGCCACATATCTTATGTATTATGAATGTATTAATATGTAATAGTTTTTATAAATATTAATAAGAGCTCACATCTAAAGGAGCCTAGAACTTACATTCTTAATTAATCCAAAATTCACATCGTCTCTAAAAATACACACGCATTTCATTATTTTAGACCAATGCCTAGGAGCACATAGCTGCACAAACATCTCCCAGAGGTGAACGCGTGTCCCCTCCTCTTCACAGTCCCCATCTTAACCTTCGCAATGGTCCCAGGAGCACCATCTCTCACGGTGGAGGCCCAGGCAGGTACAGCTCCATGGAAGAACAACTCTGACTGAAACGAGGCACTCCAGCCACGTGCACAGGAGAAGTGTCTTGTCCTCCCTGCAACACTGACAGACCCGTCCGAGAACGCTGCGGGGGCATCAGGCGCTAGCTGCTGTTGGGTGCGATGGGAAAAAGCAATCAAGAGAGCTACCAGCAGAAAAGTGTCACTTCAGACAGGCTGGCAAGTGGGGCGTCTGCCCGCGGACTGGCTAATACGGGACAGATGGTTTGGACTGGAAAGGTGCAAATGAGAAGCTGCTTGTATGCAACATTCTCCTGGCTCCTGTTCCATTCCTTCCCTGCTGAAGGATTTCTTCAGATACTCTCCTTTGCCAACCGCTAACAATGCTTGGTAAGCGTTCAAATCTCTTTTCAAATGTTTTCCGGACAAAACATTTTACCACCAGTTGAGCACAAATTCTGGACGGTGAAAGGTATCCATCTCAAGGATGCTTTTACAAACCTCATGAGGATGAGCTGGTCGGGACGATGCAGGACACCAAGAGTTCCACCTTCAGTCACCGGCTGCAATTCAGGATTCAGCAGCTCGGAAGAGCTATTCTGATTAAATTGGTGCACAGCTTTACCTGGACATTTTACCTTCTGTTTAGGAGGGGATGGTGCAGGCTCAGCTCAGGACCAACAAATAGCAGAGGTGAACATTCTGTAGACCAAAACAGCACCCTCCGCTCAGTGCACTGACAGACAGGCACCCGGGTGTTCTCCTCCGGACTGGTGTGGACAATAACATCCCTTCCCTGCCTGCTCCTAGCCCCTTTGCTGCCCTGTCTCCAGACCAAGGGGCTGTTTCAGACCCTCTGCTAACAGATATCACACCTAAACTAATGCTACAGAAAACAATCCGCTCAGTGAAAAGAGTTACAGGCATGAAAACCGGATATTTTTCCACCAACACAAAACCGTGCAGCAGACGAAGGAAAACAGTGGGGCTCCACAGCATTTATTAAGAGGGGCTCTCATCATTATTAAGCACTTCCTTCCATGACCGAACCCTCGGCTGCAGACAGCTCAGCTCAGGGACTACCGGGAGCGCAGACAGGCTGGACCGAGCCGCAGTGAATCTCCCTCTCATTAGCATAAATCCACTGCTGGCATCTGAGAAGGAAGAATAAGCTCTTTGTGTCAGTATTAAAAATATTACAAAGACACTATTATTACACCGTGTTTTATTGCTAAATGATTTTAAGATAAGTCTTTTGGATCTTTCTCCATTAATCAATAAGATAAAATACTAATTATGAGCCCAGAAAGTTATTAACCGGGGTTCAGGTGACCGCAGAGCTGTTCTCGGAGAAAAAGCAATGCGTTAAAATATTGACTGCTCCTACAGAGCAAACACGTTAGGAAAGCACTGACCCGAGTCATGTCCCCTCCGTTACACTCTGTACGTCCTCGAAGCGATGTGAGGGATGTACCAATTAAGCTAATAGGGCAGCCACTTTTTCTGGCAACCCATCAATGGTTTTACAGATCATGCTTTTCATACACATGTTTTCATATTACATCTACGAATAGGTAGGACACACAGAACTTGGATCTATCGACCCCACATAACGGCACGTAGCAGAAGAACGAGCGCTGTGGTTTGTTCAGCTGGTGGAAACAAAGCCAAGCTGGATGGCAAGGGCAGCTGGACAAGTTCTTCACACTATATAATCAAGACTTCAATGCTAAAGGTTATTAAAGCCTTGTATAAGTAAATATAATAAAAACTGCAAACAGTAGAGCTAAATAAATAAAATACCGTTATCTTATTTGACCAGCTGCTAAATTTATATATACATTTTATTTCAAGCAAACTCAGGATTTGGTGTTTAAAGATTAAATTCTCCCTCTCTGCTCGAGACTCTCTTGTTAACCGCTGACCTACTTAGCTGGTAGGCTCTGCCATTGTTTCGCTTTCTGTTCTCGATTGATCAGATTTTTGCTGCAAGCACAATCTTCAAGACCTTCCTCCTGGGTTCACATTTAACTCGTCTCTTGCATTTTCCATGGATTATTCTAAGAGGCACTTTCACACTGTCATCCCGTACAGAAACCGACGCCTTTTAGATGCCAATTGAAACATCCTCCTTTTTGCTGTACCTGTCCTATCATAATACAGTCCCTCGTTAGATGTGCATTCAAAGCCATTTATAAGGCATGAATACACGAAGATCGGTTCATTGAACCATATGCTATGAATATACAGGCGCTTAAATGTTGTTCTTGCTATCAAAACCTGTCAAATAATTAAACGTGCACATCACAAGGTGAAACAAGCTTCACGGCAGGAATTTAACTCATTATTTCAGTAGATACTGGCACTTCCTAAGCGCTGAAGGTGTATTTGTCTTCACGCCAGATCTGCCCGCATCAGACAGGGGTAATGAGGAGAGCTGGAGGAACTCAGGAAAAATCCTCTTAACAAGCTTTCCCCTCGCAGCCAGTCAGCACGTCAGCACCAGGGAATAATCCCGTATGGGAACGTCCCTCCCTTGACAGAGAGCCCTGATTTGGGGGTGGGGGGGCTCTGTTTGCACTAAAATACTAATTTAAAAACAAAACCCTAAATTTCTTTTAATATGTTTGTTTTCTTTCCCAAAGCCACCCAACCACGAAGTTCAACAGCGAGGTTATTCTGGAAGCAAACAAACAAAACCCAGGAACAACCAAATCTCTGCTGTAGGCAACATCCAACTGTCCACCAAAGGAGGCTGGGAGCGGAGGGGAGGACGGATGTCCCCTTGGGAGATGGAGACCTGGCTCGACACAGCCACAGCGCTGCTCTGAGCACACCTTCGGCCTCGGCTGGGGTGAGCTGCTGCTCCCCAGGAGCTGCTAGTGAAGGTGCCCCTTCATGACACAGATCTGCACAGACCCCCCCAGTTCTGCAAGAATGCCCTCGGTGACAGCACCAGCCAGAGGTTTCTCAGGGAAATCCCTCCACCTCCATGTTTCTGGGAATCACGGAATCACTATGGTTGGAAAAGACCTTTAAGATCATCAAGTCCAACCGTTACCTAACTCTACCAGGCCCACTACTACCCCATCTCCTTGAGCACCATATCTAGACAGCTTTTCAATACATCCAGAGAAGGCAATTCAACCACACACAAGCACTAAGAGAGAGAATTCTTCTGTCTCCAGAGGTTCACCCCAAGGGCACTTCTGGCAGTTACGCTGGAAGATATGACCTAGTAGTGTTCGCCATTCCTATCATAATTTCTCAGAACTCATTTACTCCAGCCGCCTTGCAGTGTAAGAGGGATTGTCGCACCCTGGGTTTTACTCAATTAACAGCCCCTTAAGTCAAGTCTGTTGACAAATGGGAATTGCAACATTTCCCTGAGATGTCCTCTAAAAAACATTCCCGGTGAGCTTTACGTGCAACAATTAGTGCAAAGGCCAGTGTTTCATCTGACACAAGGCCCTCACACCTGCTAAATGCCACTTTCTTAAATATTTCTAATGACCTTTTTATGTCTTTCTACTTCTCTCTCCCTGGTATTTCAACAAGATGCCCAAAGTCTCCTGGGAGAAAAGGAAATTGAATCTTATTCTGTGGCACTTCAGAGAAGTGGTCTCCAAAAAACCTAACCCCTACCACCTTTGGAGATATAACTAAATGTCACCAAGGAATTTCTCATCTCTTGAGGCAAATTAAACAGAGATTGGTCTCAGTGGCACATTCGACAGCTGCCACTCAAACTTCCAAGATCTCTTCCCCCCCTCCCTTCATCTGGCAGTTCCCACACTGCTGACTTCCCAGTAGGTCGATGCCACCTGCTGCCACGGCACCTCTAGTCTTACAGAAAAAAAAGGTCCGAAGGCCCAAATTATTATTTTGGTCACGGTGAGACCAGGCACCACCTCAGCAGAGCGGTGAGGGACGGCCGTGCTGTGTCCACCTCAGCCTTCCTCGCACCGCAGGTCCCGCCGTGCTGCCTTGTGCACCCAGCTCTGCACACAGGCAGCTTTGTTTCTCTTTAAATGTTCATTTCCAAGCGCCGCAGTAAAAACACCATCCTTTTTAAGTTATAATTGCTATTTACCATCTTTTAACTTCACAGGTGTTAAGACTATTGTTTAACTCTTAATGCATTTTTTTTTCTCTCCTTTTTAGCAGGCAGGGACTGTGAGGCGAAGCGCGGGAGACTCTCCCCACCCCGGACAGACGCTGTTCTCTCCGCACGGTGACCATCTGCACTAAAGGAGGTTCCTCCGTACCTGGGCTGACTAAAGCCCTGAAATGCAGCAGATCAGGTCACTAACCAGACACCGCAGCTCACAGTAGTCAGCGTCTGGGGCAACGAGCAACAGCACAAAGCCCGAGGCAGAACTGACTCTGAAGAGAAGGTGCAGATGAATTTGCTGTGGTCGGTACCTGGGATGGAGCACAACACTTGACTCCCGCACAAGAGAGCGCTTCCGAGCGCCGAGGACATGCAGCTCCTTGAGCAGCTCCTCCAGAAAACACCCAGGGAAGAAGCAGCATCAGGGTGTCTCCCAACATCACCTCCTGCCCACACCTATTCTGGAAGGAACAGCTGCCCAGGAGGAGTTTACTTAACACCTGACGGGGACTGACTGATAGGGCCTTGCTGCCCTGCCTGCTTTCATTAGGAACGATCCCTAACGGAATGAGGGAACAGGCCACGCTCCGCCCTACTTCTGCAACGGATCTTCATCATTTCTGCTTTCATTTCCAAAAATTAATTCAAGGAAAAATTACAGAACAGAGCTCACACCACATTCCTCATCTATTTGCTGTATGTCCTTAGATTTGTTGAAATAATATTAGTAGAGGTTTTTAACCAGCTGATTGATATCACCTCTGGAAAGTTAATACACTGAAGAGAAGATGCTGCGTGACATGACTCAGGCTGCAAGCTCCAAGAGCTTCTCCTCCGTGCTCTGCAGCTGCCCTTGAAAACAATTTCTGTTATGGACATTCTGTGCCTATTAGTATACAAACCAAATTCATATATTTGCAAATGATGCAGAGGATTCTACTGGTGATTACTCCATCCTAGGAGTGTCCTTGGTAATCCCACACTCGGTCATCTCCCCTTGCAGGGCGTACCGCTGAGCCTGCGAGAGCCGGGGTGACAAAGCTGAAGCTCGCACTAACGCGGCAGATCAATCACTCAACCGAGAGATACACAGACACGGAAAACGTGTTTTATACCTGTCATATTCAAGGGTAAACTTCCAGCACCTGAGAAAGCTGCTCAGATAACTCTGAGAAGCAGACAGTTGCGCCAGCCTCGGTGTCTAATCAAAAGAAAAATATGTTGTCTGTTTAACAATACCAACAATTTTGAGACTCCTCAAAGCAGTTAACCCACGGGCAGAGATCAAAGGCATCTGAGGCTCGGCTAAGAACTAACTCGTATGATTGAGAACCCATGATGTAAATTTTAGTCATTGAAAAGTCAAGCTGAGCCATCAAACAAAAAATAGTGCCTATATCCTGGCATATCAGGGAACAGACATTGCACTTTTCAGGTGATAAACAACTGGAGAGCACGAGCTTCAGCTCAGGAGAAACCTTCGTGCTTTATCCCGCAGGCTGGTTACATCGATTGGAAAGTTCAGACAAACTTTTAGGGTGTTAAGAGTTGAAGGTCATGCTGCACGTCACCAGAATGAAATATTCTTATTTCTTTAGAAAGTCCCAGAATAATACCTTGTGAAGGACGACGGTGAGTAAGGAGGGACCCTGTGAAAGCTCCAGGCTGCAAGTCAGAGCTCGTGCCTCATTAGACAGCAGAGAATCCAAAGACAAGGCACACATCTATAAGCAAGAATCAATATGCTGGCCTTGTTAATTCAGCTCTTCATGGAACAATGTGTTTTCATTACGGTCATGAATTAGGATTTTCTTCTGCTCTACAGCAGCCCTCTGAGGGTAAGAGGAGCTTTCGAAATACAATTATGTCAAAGCCAAAGCCGAGGCTCTGGGAACACTGTCAACAAAATGAAGATTTGAGTCTGTTTGGAGGAAGAGCGTGGACATCTGGGCGCAGCACACGGGATGGTTCTCGCTGCTCTCTTCATTAAAGCTCTTTTAGACCACGCCACGGTGTCAAGAAGCATTAAAGACTAAACACTGGAAGAATCAGGCCCCTTCTTGGTTTACTGCATGCCACCAAAGAATCAATTAGCAGCTGGTAAATGACACTGCAATTTGTCAGCACCCCTCTGCTTTCAGAGGGACCAGCCGACACTGCAGTGGGTAACACTACACCTTGGAGATGCCATTTAGGAGCTACCTTGAGTTAATTTACATTAAGACTTTTCCCATTTAAAGCTGTCTCTCTCAAGAAAGCAACGTTGCAATTCTGGAGTGTTAAAAGCACTACATACAATAATAATCACAATGTCCTCATGGCTCAGGGGAAGGTCAGAGCTCTCGGGGCTTCACACCCATTGCCATCTATTGAACCACCCAGGGCAGGACATGGTGTCAGGTTAGATCTTCCATTTCTGACCAGTGGGAAAAATCTCCAGACTGGGCAGGCACAGTAGGTGATGATTGCTGTAGTTAAGGATGGACTGAGGGATCAAGATCTTGCAGGATCACGCACTTTCCAGGCAGAAATTAATTAAAACATCCCTGTGAGCTGCTCAGATTTCACATACACATGTGCTGTAACACAGACAATAACTTATGGAGCAAGCAGCCAAATAAAAACCTCAGAACAACTTCCAGTATCTGCATTTTTGTCTTTGTTAGAGTGACCTCCAGAGGTACGAGGTAACAACTGAGTTTCCGAAGCAGGAAACGCCGGAGTTCACTCGACAAGACTGTAACTGCAGCTCAGTGCTGCTCCAGTTACGGGGTGTTATGTGAGAATTGCAGGATGGAAATTCCACTGAAACGAGTTTATGGGAACAGAACCCACATCCCCATCGGTGCAGCCTGCCTACGAAGACACAAGTTAATTAAATATGCTATTGTTTGAAGGGTGCTTCTTCCCATGCCTGCCACCAGCTCCAGAACGGAGTCTGTCTGATCTCTGACTGCTGGATGGGGGGGGAAGCAGGGGAACACAGTGCTCTGGTCACCCCTTCATAGCTGGCACGTTTGCTGAAGAAATAGAATAAGGGCCATAATTCCTACAATGTCAGTTGTCCTGGCTTGGCAGTGACACTATGCAGTGTGTTCTCCAGGGACACGGGTGTTCCTGGCGGAGGGGTCCTGCAGCCCTGTGCGCAGCATCGGAGCACAAAAAGAATCATTCCCTTCTCTCACCTTCGGATTTTCTGCCCGAGGCTGTGAAAGGCTCTCTCAGTGTGGATGCTCAGCTTCCAGCACTGGATGGCTTAGGTGTCCTTTAAACAGAGTGACCTGTGACAGCTCAGAGATGCTCCTCAGCCTCACGCCGAGCAGGGAACCCCTCAAACGCTCACTGCCGGGTACCTGCCCACAGGGCCAAGCTCCCCTCCTGCTGTCCAAGAGAAGGGAGAGGGAGAAAGAATCACCTGCCTGCTAAATCCCGCAGGCTTTCATCAACAGCGGAAGTTACTGTGGTGGAGGAGATGGGGCGTTGCTCACCCTTCCATAGGGCCCTTCCTGCGAGCACCAGAGCTGTGGTTCGTTCACGGATCCCCTCACCTCCCCACGCAGCCAGCAGCCCATCATTCCCCACGAGCCATTTTCTCTGTCCCTCAGATAAACCTGTGCTGTGTCAGCACATTTTCCCCCAGCCTGAATCCTCACCAGCTTCACTGCCACAGAACGAGCCGGCTGCCAGCAGCGTTACAGCTGACGCTGGGTATGACTCCGGTAGGCAAGCTTCTACCAGACAACCAAACCCGAGCTCCGAGCTTCCTACCAGCCCCTCGGCTGACAGACCCATAATTCTGCACAAGGTTGTGGTGGTTTAGGACAAAGTTCTGCAGGCAGTAAGAGAAGAGGTTATCTGCACGGGTTTTCTCTGAACACCACATGGGTCTGACGGAGCCGGCCGTGACCCCACCGCCCGGACCAGAGCCACTGCCTCGGCCGCCGGTCCCAGCCCCGCGTCGCAGCCGGACACGGCAGCGATGCTCCAGCTGACACCCAGATGAGATAATAAGTGTGAGGGATTTTCAGCCCAGCTCCTCCGACAACCACGGCAGACACACAGTTCCCGTTCAGATTAACTGAACGGCATTAACGACGAATTACAGCCGCTGTAAGCAGGAGGATGGGGAAGGTTGGATTTGGTGGCATTTACTAACCTACTTTTTATTTCCTAATACAATTTCCCATCTAGGATGGTGTTTATAAAGAACATTACGCAACAACTCATTAAATTCTTCGTAACTGCAGCGCTTTATTCCAGTTTAAAATTGCAGACATAGCCTATTTTTATGCAAACAAACACTTTCTGAACAACTTTGAGCTCCCATGTACACTAATTAAATCTGTCACATGCACAGTGGAACCTTAAATTATATTTGCTCAATCCTTCAGCAGTAAATGGCGCTTTGAACCAAGTACCCAAGGAATTAAATCACGTTCCTTGGCCTGCTCAGGGGAAGGGAAAGGGGAATTCCTCCAAAGCATCTTAGAATCAATTCTCTGTCATTTTCTGTGGAACCACAAAGTCATCTGCTGGAGAAACATCACACCAGGCTCAGCCTTTACAGGGGATATCCTGCCTCATCTGGGTATTTCAGAGCATACCGGGGACAGAGCAAGGCTGGGAAGGACAGAAATTGTGCAGGACACACATTGTCTTCTCCCGCACGAGGCAGGCAGAGGATTCACACAAGTATTTCCGCAGCAATCCCATTTCTATCTCAGATGGCACCTCTGGAATCCACGCGGACCTGATTCACACCTTTCTGCCGACTGAATAATCACATCATGGTGCATTTTGTCTCGGAGGCCCATAAGCTCACCCTGCCTGGTCACGGCATCTCCTCTGCCGCAGGCGGTGCCGGGGACACACGTGGGGAGAGATCCTCCATCACCTGCCCAGCTGAGCGGGGGCTCGGGGGTTTCCTTGGCTGCAGAGTTAACGTCGGTGACCCTGCTGCGGAGGAGCTCACCAGGGAAAGCCCAGGAGGAGGCATCTGTACCAGCTCCAAACCCTTCAGCCCCAGGAACAACCCGTCCCACAGTCCGGCCCTGCATCCTTCCCTCTGCGTGCAAAAGCTCTCGCTCACTCTAAACACTTTATTAGCGCACGGGGAATAGCAAAGCATTAGAGTTAAAGTGGTGGCTGACTGGGAAAACACATTGCACATTTCTTAGCTTTAAATAGTAAGAGTCAACGGGAATGGTCTTTAAGCTCTATTACAGTAATGTGCAGTGTGTTTGTCATGGACGCTGCGTATTTCCGATTAGCCTGTGTTTCTGGGAGACCAGCATGCATTATTCATAGGGGGAGATTGAGTGAGAACAAAAATATCCCTTCAGTTTGTATCACTGAGCTGCAAAAGACTTTTCCCTCCCGGTGCTTGCACTGCTCTTTAAACACCTCACACGCTTAGACGGGGACTCTGCAAAGCGCCCGGCACATTTTGCTCAGCATAAACAATACACGCAAGCGCTCCTGTTGGACAGGACCTCCCTCCTCCCCGGCTCATCCCCACCCTTCCCTGCTGCGTATTATCTCCACATGGAGCAGCCGGGACCATGCTCAACCCACCTTCCCCATCTCAGCTCCTCCCCATGCGCGCAAGGGATGGGAAACGACATCTGGGGAGACAAGCAATGTTTAGTTATCTTCCAAAGTCCTTGAGGAGGGTACGACAGGCAGAACTAGGTCCCAACTTGTCATTTGCTGGTATTTCCTCAGAATCCCATCAGGATGCTCTCGTGGGCAGAGCGGAGGCTGCTGGGCGCCCTGCTCCCACGCCTGGTGCCCCCAGGACCCTGGTGCTGCTGGGGGGACACGTGTCTCCAGAGCTGCTGCGCCAGGAAGCCAGCCCCGTGAGCTGATGATGCTCCAACACAGCTTTCCCCCCCCAGGCCTTATAACTCTGCCATCCCATATCCAAATAATCCTTTCAGCTCCTAACATATTTTTAGACATCCCATTAATATTTAACGAGACAGCCCACAGCAAGTTAGATAGCACAGCAATTAATTTTTAAATGCTGACATTTATTACAGCATGTAACTGCTACCTAACTTGCTGTGGGCTATCTGGATAAATGTCAGTTAAATATCTAATAATTCCTTACAATTTAATATGAACATTAAAAAAAAGAAAAAAAGCCCTGTAATTATCCATTATTTGTAAAATTTAATTGAGATTTTAATTTTGGCATTTGGGTTTCTCTCTCACACATTCCTACTTCAGCCTCTGAGGCTAAGTCATTTTTGGTAATTAATTTAGACATTGATTAATTTAGTTTCACCTAATGTTTAAAACCACACGCTTGTAAGGCCCAAGATACAGGAGAAAACACCCCAATTAACGTTGCAAGAGCCCGGCGAGACACCCGGCAGGTCAGTAACAACCCGAGGGACGGACGGAGAGACTCAACGTGCAGGAAGGAGCGAGAGGAGCGCGGGGGCAGGATGGCTCTGGAGCCGGGACAGATGAACCCTTCCCTGGCCGCCATTCCCACAAAATTCCTCACACCCAGATCTCAGCAAATAAAGGAGTTCAGAATTCAGGAACAGCTTTGAAATTTAGAAAGTCATTCTGAGCCAAGGATTTTTGATATAAGAATATATAAAGTTGTTTTAAATGGAAGGGCGAAAAGTTTCAGGCTTGTAACTATCAAAAACTTTCTGCTTTTCAAAATTTAGGGCAAACTGTTTCCTACAAAACCTGCGACTCATTGTGGAACACCGAGGGTGTCCCCCCACGTAAGAAGTCAGGAAAGACTGACAACATGGATCGTGTTGCCGGCATCTGCAGCTAGGTACATGCATTAATACATATGAAATAGGAAAAAAATAAGGAAGAGGGGTAATATCCCAGCCTTGAAATCCTGCTGGCACGTCTCTGGGTGATGGTGAGACAGCTGGAGACCTTCTAATTATTGCTGACAAAGGGTAATGCAAGTCAGTGCTAAACACGTACGACATGCAGGAGCTGCTTTTCTCTTCATGGTCCTAAGTAACAGGGTAGAGTTTTCTGAATTCCAGCCTACGCCTGCACTTGTACCACAGCCCCAAAGGGCAACTCTGAGTGAATCTCAAATACTTTGGATTTGGACAACACTCAAAAAGGGGATCAGGGCTCTTGGCCTCCTTCCAGATGCTGCCCAAGAGCCAATTCTTGCATAAGGAGAAGGCTTCTTGTCTCTCAAGGGTGGTGGAGAACCCATCCCTGGAGACATTCAAAGCCAGTCTTGAACAACTCAATCTAGTTTGAGATGTCCCTGCTGACTGCAGGGGGGTTGGACTAGACCTTGGAAGGTCCCTTCTAACCCAAACCACTCTATGGCTCTACGAACACATGACTAAGACTGTTTCTGCACAGAAATGGCAGTTAAACAGCAGCACAAAGAGCAGGATCAGCCCCTTTCTCCACGGTGCTGCTCACGTGAAGCCAAAGCCTGATCTTGCACCTTGCTGCTAACACAGCCCATGGTATAAAGAGCTATTGAGGCTTCATGGAAAATACACTGCTTCGGAAACAATTCTGCTTGTACATCATACATTTTCCTGTCATTTTTATTCCCTTGGTATTTTATTACTGAGGGATATTTGCATGAAAATAGAATCTTTGTTTCCTAAGAATTAATCTGCTCCTGTACCAGGGTCCCGGAGGAATTTACGGTGAATGAACACTCCGTATTTCTCATGTTCTCACATACACACAAAAAAAATTGCCAATTATTTAAATTATTGTATCTTCTGGAGGCTTAATTTCCCCCCATGAATCTCCTGTTCAATCAATGCCACAGGAATCTTGAGACCTGAATGGGAAGGAAGCCACCAGGCAGTGCCCGTCTGGAGCTGGCAGATTTTTCAGAGGGGCTGCGAAATCGCTGCTCTTACATCCTGCCAGGCGATCGTCACGGGACGGGGGCTGACGGGAGATGTCAGGAGCTTTAAAATGGGACATAAGGAAGGGAAATTCGGGGTTAGGGTCTGTTGTCTGTCTAAGCCAGCAGAAACATCCTTCCCCCCAGGAGGGGCCTGTGCTCCAGAGGGCAATGGGTGTAAATGAACGCGTTCGCCTTTTTCATCAAAGCAGATTACTTTGGGGAGACTGCCTGTAACAGCACACTTTGCACATGCTTCAGTTCTTGGAGCTTTAATCAAAATTTGCTTTGAGATACTTTCCAGAAACCTTCACAGAAATATTGTGTTTTCCAAAGGCTACAGGAAGAACACTTGTAATTGAAAAAAGCAATAACTGCTTTTGAAAGTAACTTGATCAAACTTCCAATTAAAACTTTGGTTTAAAAACCAAACAAACGTTCACAGAGGAAACCAAACCTCATGGGAAATGGGAAGGTTTAGGTTCACTGAAATCAACTGTCTGGAAAGGATGAGGTTGTGTGTGTCACTTGGGGTTGCCATCCGTCCCCATCTCCCGGCTGTGCTGAGGACACACGAGGGTCTGTAACCCAGACACGGGGGTTTTGCAGCCGTGGGACCATTCCCTGAACACCTGGATTCACCTCACACTACTCATATCCCCCAAACTCCACATCTGAGCTGAACCAGAGGCCACTCCAAAGCTGGACATCAGGAGAAGGCAGCTAATGAGCAATCTACATTAAAACGCCCTAAAATGCACCACCAACATGAGCTGGCTCCACTGCCAACACTCCTGAGCCCACACCTACAGAACAGGGACTGGCCAGAGTCCTATTCTGGCTCCCAACGAGCTGTCCTGCCCTTGCCCTGTTTTGGGTGGGCTCACCCACAACAAAAAAAGAACATTCTTAATCCCAAAACACAGAGACATTAATTCTCAGCCCAGGAATCAGAGTACATCAGATGGAAACCTCAGTCTGTGATGCTTCCCAACAGGCATTTTGTTCCCCCCCTCTTTAATTGAAACAAATGTATCCATTTAAATCTACATATCTTCCAAATTTCTAATGCCTCCTGTAATTCACGCCAATCTTTTATCACTTGAAAAACAATCGAGTTCTTTACTTGCCTAATTCTGTTTTGCTTGCTCCCAGGCAATTTAGCTCCTGAACCATCAAGCTGGTGCACATGTTCATTAGCCTCATCCATTTAGCTGCTTGGGCAGCTGTGCTATTTAATGGAGCTGAAAAAACAGCATCAAAGCTCCCCTCCAACACAAGCTGCCGAGAAGGAACCTGCAGGATTTCCTGCTGCAGAAGCAGCCGACCCAGGGGCAGAGCCCAGCTCATCTTCCCTTTATGAGGCTGCAAGTTCTTGGCTTTCCTGTTCAATCTCCCCTTCTCCTTGTTCGCTGACAGCGAGAGTCCCAGTTCTCTTGGTCAGAAGAAAAACCAAGTGCAACGTCACAGCACAGGAACAGGAACAAAGAGGAGGAATCCAAAAGTCCCTGCTAAAACCAGTTTCACAATTTGGCCACAACTGAGGCACTTTGCGCTAGCGATGATGGAAACTGAAGGTCAGATATGATCAATATAATCTGCAAAGTAAACCTTTGTCCAGCCATGAAGCAGCAGGTTGTAAGTTCTGCCCTTTTAGAGGGAAACTCATTGCTGAGCAGCACAGGGCGGGGAGAAGGATGGAAGGAGCCCACAGGCCTCCCGCTGCCCAGGCTGCAGGGCTGGCTTTCACCAGAGGCGATCCCAATGCTCAGGGCTTCCTCCAAACCACAGCTGACAGCAGCAAAAGATACTTTAAACTTCTGTGCTGTAATGAAGAATGAGCCAGAAGACACGCGGAGAAGTCTGCGGCAGCTTGGTGACTTGCAAAAGGACTTGAAGGACCAGGCAGCAGCTGCTTCCCCAGCCCCACCTGAAGGACCCTGCACAACCCCAAGGGCTGACAAACCCTCCCAGGGCATGCAGGAGCCTGTGTTTACAATGGTACAGGACCAACTACAGAGAGTTAAAAATCAGCTTCTGTCGTTCCTCCCTGTCGTCCAGGCTATGGTCATGTTCCCGTTTTCCCCGCCAAATGCAAAATTACACATATTGCAGAAAAACCCACAAAACCGAGCACAGCCACTGGCAACATAAAAAGCATTTAGCTTGTGGTTTACTAATAGGCCAGAACTAAAAGAAGTACAGAGCCAGCCTGCGTGAGGAGAGCTGGAGAAGCTTCACCACAACAGTGCTGCAGGAAGCGGTCTGGCATCAGCACGCCAAGAGACTGAGAAGGAGCTGAAGCGACCCGATGGCAGCCCCAGCAGCTCCGTGGAGCAGGATTCCAGCCTGCCTGGGCTCATCTGACCACCGCGCATCCACCAGGCTGGATCTCATCCACGGAGCGTTCCTGCTCCTCTGATTTCCCGGGGGCTCTCTGCCCCGCTCACCATCAGCTGGCAGCGGGCTTAACCTTTTCCAAAGGGCATTCCCTCATCCTGCACCACCTCCAGCACTTCACACGGTGAGTCCCACAGGGCTGGGAGACGAGGCTGTTTGAGCAATAACCTTTGAAAGCTTCCGAGGCTGCTGGGCCCACAAATTACCAAATTAATGCTTGGCTTTATCTTTGGAGAAGGCAAATACACGGAGTGAACAAGGAGCCTGTGCAAAGGGAGCGAGAGCCATTCCCTACCTCCCTTCTGTCACTGTTTAAGCACAGGGTTCACTGAGCTCTGCTGGAGAACACCAGCTGCCCTGGGATTTGTAAGTTGGATCTGGCACACCAGGAAAACATGTTTCCTGCCTTAATCTGGATGAATCACCCCGTCTGTGCCTGAGGTCCCCTCTGTAATTTGGTGACAAAGACATCACAGCTCTGCAGCCTGCCTGCTCCTGGGAAAACCTCCCTCTTATTACCCCAGAGGGGACCAGTAACAACCAGTAGCTGCTAGCATGAAGTGAAAGCATCAATAATGAAACTCCAGCCTGAAACTAATGCTGGTGCTCTCACGCTGCGCGGGTACGAGCTCGCCCACTGCCTTTGGGAAGCACTGAACACAGGAGGTGGAAGAGGTGACAGACTGCAGTGTCCGCCACATACAGAGTACAATCAGGAAAAAATTCCTCCTGCCTTGATAACCCAGAGTAAAATTCCCTTGCAAGACATCAGGAATCCCAGGGAACTGTCACCCCAGGTCAGCAATGCTTCAACAAAGCCTGGGCTGCAGGCACCTCCAGATGTTCACCGACAGTCGCCACTGCCACCCACCCAGCTTTGGGAACACAAAAAGTCTTCACAATGGCACAGGGTAAAAGTACAGTTCAAGATGTTTCTCACTGGTTTCAAGTTGTTCCACTGTTCTTCCAGCAGTTCTGAAGGTTGCACACATCACCTTGTTGAAAAGAATCCTGGCCCTTCCCATTGCTTCCAAAGCTAATTTCTCAGTACCTTTCTCCAAAGGAAATGCAGCGCCACAGGAATGTATAAACACATGAACATCTGAAAAAACCTACATGGTAATTCACCAACAGATACAAAAACACTGCCAGGAGCCTATCAACTCTGACAGTGATCCCCCAAGGCTATCCAATTATAACACAATGAACTGCTAAAATCCTAAGCGTGTGTGATAGGGACACGGGCCTTAAGCTGCAATTTAAAAATTCTGTTACGGGATGGATTCTGAAGGTGAGGATGGAACAGAAGGCTCCAGTACTGACTGCAGAGCTACATGACAGGGACCATCACGTGAGCCTGGCTCTGAAGTGACAGGTACAACCAGCTTCTTCCGGGCTGTTCAGAACGACTACCAGGAATTGATCCACATAAAATATTCACTAGCAGTGCTAGAGTCTTCCCAGTCAAACAGCAGGCAGTTGAAAGCCAATATAAACAGCAAAATGGGAAAAGTCTCTTTAAGGAACATTTTCAGGAAGTATTTTGGGACTTGAACTTTCTGTGGCTTGCCCAGGGGTACCTGCGAGCAGATCACGCGAATCACTTGGCCACCGCAGATCCCAAAAGTGATGGACCTGGTTCCATATTTGGGAATTTTTTTCATCCTAACCTTGTTGCAGAGGACAGCTCAGCCCCGCAGCCTTGCTGCTCCACACCTGGGAACTGGAAACTTGGTTTGCAAACAAAAGGGTTTTTTCCTGTCTGAATTCAACCCGGTCCTGATTAATTGTGCTAATCACTTCACGGGGTGCTAACCAGACCAATGAGATGTTCCTCATTGTTAAAGCGAGTGATTAATTACGGGGATTGCCAGGGAAGGCTGCCACCAGCATCATAAATTCACAGAGCACATTTAGAAGCATTTGCCAATGGCAGAGCCTGAAGAGTAAAATATTGCCTCATTATTTATCTTTCCCTATCACATGGCAAGAGCAGCGAGTGCTGGAGAGGTAGCTAAGGCCTTTGTTGATTTAAATTATTGTGGAACTAGAAGCCTCACACAAGGATTTATTTTTATAGATTTTATACGATGAGAACGTGCCCAAAGCCAAGACACAGCCCGTCCCTGAGACCACCGTGTCCTGCGGTGCCTCCCAGGGCACACACCGAGCAACCAGCCCTTACAGCACAGCCACGCTCCACCACTTCCACTCTGGGCGGCCAAATTTACAAAGATTCGAAATAAAACTAAGGATCAGAGCATAACTCAGAGGACAGCTCTAACACCTTCCCCAGCTGGGAAGGCTCAGCTTCGAGCACACTTCTGTGCCCCACTTTGGGACAGAGCAAAGCAACGACTGAGGAAATTATTTTTCCAGATCTCTACTTCACAGAAATATTTCCTTAAATTAGAATTTTATTTGAAGTGGCAGGTTTGTCTTTGCTCACCCTGAGTTATTTTATATACACACACAAAATAGTTGTTCAGGATGTGAGGGAAGGGTGAGGTATCTGCTGGCAGCTGTCAGGGCATCTGGCCCTTTTTAATCCACGGGTGCTCTTCTCAATCGGTGAGGTGGCAGAGACAAGGACACGTGTCTCTAGCTGTTTCCTCTGTGAACTTTTGTAAGAAAGAAAATTGTTTTGATAGTTTTATGCACCCAGAACAGGCATTGTGAGATCTCCTACTCATGCTCATACCTTGACCTGTTTCTCACCTCAAATCCAAAGCATCCCAACCACCAGAGGTGACTTTGTCCTTCACAGTCACTTAGAGCTGAGGACAGATCGACAGATTAATTGCCTGTATTTTGATGGAGTCCAGAAGCCCATCATCACCAGCGCCAGTCACTGGGGAAAGCAGTGAAGCTGACCCACAACAAGGACTTTCTAAGGACCAAACTAGATGGTATTTCCACAGGGCCACTACAAACTCCATTGTCAGTGAGGACGAATCCTGCTTGCGAGAGCAGGCTCAACACTGCCCTAAGAAAAGCTCGATTCTGTTCCAGCACATTCCCTTGGGGGACAATGTCCAGAAAACATGTTTTTTCTAAAACTGAGCATGCTGCTAAACAACCAGGGATCTGCATCACACAGCTGTCCACTCCCTGCTGAGATGATCCCCTTCTACTTGCACCCTTGAAGGAGCACTGCTCGTTGCCCACCCCACCCTCACCAGCACTGTGTTTTGCTACAAAGATCCAGCAGGCTCTGGAAGCCTTCTTGGGACTGACAGGTCCCACAGGCTGGGAGGAACCAGCCAAGGCTGTTTCGCTGCCTGTGTCAGGAAAATTATGGAAAGCACTGTACTCTGAACAGCTGGAGCCCAGCAGATCTGCCAAGCATCCAACTAGGTAGTAGTAATGGGTTTATTAAAAGTCATGCAGAATAGCTGAAGTCCAGAGACTGAGTGAAAGCCTATGGAAACTTGTTGGGACACTGCCAGAAAGGTATCTTCAGGACTGGGCTGGAAACGGACGAAGACATCTGGTTTTGATACTCACAATGGCCATTTGCAAGCCCCAACATGCCCCAGGAACGCCCAGCCTGCTGGGGAGAGCGGCCACAGCCACCGGCAGCATCTCCCTGAGCCCCCACCACCAGCCCAGCCCATGGACAGCCCAACATTGAGTTCTGCATCTCAGCAGCACGGCACAGGAACACAGCGGGCTGGAATTCACCGTAAAGCGAGAGGAAGGAGCTGCCCTGCACTCAACCCCTTTGAGGATTTCAAGTATCCACAGATTAAACGCATGTGACTGAGAACAGACACAAAATATTTCCTTGATTCTGCTTTCACATGGGAAATTTGTTTGCGCACCATCGCCAGGAGACTATGGTAATGAAGTGGTGATTCAGGCTGGAGCTTGCTCAAGTTATGAGCAGCGGTTCCAGAGGGAACCTGCCTGTTGCAGCAAAGTTCTGAGGGGATGCAAATACACCCCATGACACACAGTGAACCCCCGGGTCCTTCAGGCTCAGGAGCTGCTCCTCTGGAATGGGCAGGAGAGGAAGAAGGAGCAGATGACACCAACGGACTTGGTCATGTACCCACATCACAGGAGGATCTGACACTTCAAATGCAGGATTACAGGACTTCTACTCCTGGTAGACTGGGGACCCAGTTAAACATTCGTTTCCATGCTTCAACCATACAAGTCATAGTTCAGGGCATGTAAGTATCTCCCAGAACATTCATTTTTGCCTCATCTCAGGAAGCCAAAGAGCAGGGAATTCCTACGGGGCAGGCACCGCAGGAGGACCAGCCCCAAATACACCTCTTAGGAGAGGGCACATCCCTTCCTGCCAGCTGATCCTGACTGCTCTCCAGAGGCCCAACTTCCCCACTGCACAACCAGAGGAGTTCAGAGAGCTCACCTACAGCGGGGCTACAGCCAGACCAAGCGTCATGGTAAAAAAGGACCGTGGCTTCCTGCGACCACCACATAATTCAAGTTTGTTCAATTCATGAACCCAAGGCCAAATTATTGCACCTGAGGGCAGAAAAATCAGGACATATGAGTTTGACATCATCTGTCAGCAGCAGAGATGCTGCTCTGATGTTATCCCAGAATTTCACTGCCGTCTGAGAACGAGGTGCCCTCTTCCCCGAGTGCATTAACTCCAGTGTATGAAGGATGAAAGCTCTCAGAGTAACGGTGGTCAGCACCATCTGTACGAAATGCCATCATCTGACACAGATGGAACAGCTTTAGATGACATTTGCATCTTTCTTTTGCTTGTGACAGCAAAAGGAGGTCCTGCTGTCAAACAGAATTTCAAGTCATTTAAATCCACAGAAGAATTGAGGATTAAAAGATAAAAGTTGTCAACCTAGTGTTTTAAGCTTGTCCTGCCTACCCACTTCAGAAGCCTCCAGTACAGCGCATGAAATGCCTCGAGTGATTATGTTTTGTAAGCATGGAGGACACGGCAAAAAAATTGATTACACAGTGATAATGGGAATACGCTAGATGTTTAGGTGTCAAATGAAACAATTCTGAAGAATATTTTTGCCTTTAGAATAATACATCAGCTTTCCAAACTGCCACGAGCTCCCCCGTTATTAATACTCTTCAGAATTACTACAATTGAAATGATAATGCGTTCCTAAATTAATATTGCATCTTCCCATTTCAGGATCTGATGAGCTGTATCAAAACTTCATTAAATCACTCCCAGTTTCGCCAGCTACAGCCCATAATCAGGCCTGAGATACACATCTGTCTTCACATTACAGTCCGTGCCCCGAGCCACGGGCTAACCGCGATGACTGGCAAACGCCGGGGCGTGAGGAGCTATGGCAATGGCACAAATCACAGAGCTAATGATGCGGTTTTCAAAATATGACAAAAAAACACCATTTTTGGCTGCTAACTGTTGGATGCAAAATTAGCAGGCTTAGCACACAGCTTCACGATCAACTAGGAGAGTTCTTCTCTTCAGGAAGTTCTGCTGTAGCTCAACAACTTCACAGCAGTTGTAGGAAAATGAGGTTGTTGTTGCGACTTTCTCACTAGAGGTATACTCGTCGTCCCTTTCATCTAGGGACACGGTACATTTAAAAGCCTTGACAATATTCCAACACGCTTTTATGCGGACTCCCACTATCCCAGCGATCCCGTCCAGCCCAACAGCACCACAGGAGCCGTTCCCAGACACGCTGGGCCCCATCAGAACCAGAGCCCATCCAGCCATCCTGCCCTGCCTTCCCAGGAGAAGCTCCAGGAGAGGTCCAGCCACACACCCTGGAGCTGTCCGTGGGACAGGCTCCCCACGAGCAGCCAGCTCTGTGTCCTCACCCGCTGCACGTCTCCAATGTAAGTGTTCAATGACACATTCCGCTACGGGATCGAGCTAACGACGTGCCTTCAGCAGGCACACCATTAAGGTCAGAGTCGATTAATTAGAGACATTTCAATACTTGTACGAAGTTTTAACTCCCAAAGCTGCCTCGGCCAGGCTCTGCTCTCCCCTTGTGCTTCTGTTTATTGTTAAAACTGACTGTAATTAAGCTGTACGTGCCAAGCCAGGATTATACCTAGCTTTTAAATTAAAATAGCACCTTCAGCACCCGGTGATAGGTGCGGCTAATTCATTTAAATTCTCATTTCAAGAAAGACATTTCATTTCAAGCTTGAACATAATTACTTGGTCAGAGCCCAGGAGACCATGCCATTTTAAAGTCAAGCAATTATGAGTCCCAGTCACTCCTTCAGTACTCCTGTCCCTGAGATAACCATGAGACATCAGGGACATCAAAGCCACCACTCTGCTGAGGCCTTCCACGTGCTCATCCTCTCTGCCCTGACATCACCACCTTCAGCACACTTCTGCTGCTACCCTTCCAAAGGGAGACAAATCAAGCAAAATCTCACCATGATATTCAATAATCTTTTAGATTTCAAGAGCAGAAGCCCTTGCTAACAGCCAGCTCAAGCCAAGCCTCAGCCCAACCAGAGCCCATCCCAGCTAGCAGCTTCCACAGCACCCTGCAACATCTTTTCAGAAAGAAATCTCAAGAGTTTTGGGTTTTTTTAAGACATATTCCTAATGTCAGAGCTTCATCTTCACCCAGCCACGGACAAGGCAGCGAGGAGGAGCCGGCTGTGCAGGGCTGAGTGAGCCCCACCAGCTCCAAGCAAGAAAAAGCCATAAATCAATTTGTAGTAAGGACAAAAAATTGGTTTTTTTCTAAAGTTGCTGTATAATGTAAGTTCATGTGATGGGACTGAGACTCTGGAAAGCTAGATCATCTGTTAATTTGCATTAATGAGGCTTAACAGTGTTTGCCAGGAAGTGATTAAGAAACGGTGCTCTAGTCCCAGTCTCCATCAACACACTGATGCCCATCAGGTGTCCAGAGGCAGCAGAGGTGCTCCTTGGGGACACAACACCTGACATGGCACCAGCTCCACCTCCAGCCTTTTGGGGGGCATCGCACAGCGATACAAAGCTGGTGTAACCGTTGCTTTCAAAACCCTCCTAAAGAGCTACAGCCACAGGTTTCCCATGCAATAGAGTCCAAAGCAAAGCCCGTTAGTTTCCAACAAATGGGCTGTGGCTGCTTTTATTGACCTGCTGGGGAATTTTGTGCTGAATGTTTTCATTTTGACAGCACTCCTTATTGCCAAGGTCCTCAAAGCTGGGAACAAACAGTATTTTCTTCTGTCCAGGGTGAAATTGCACTGCTCAAACATGGAACACCAGAGTTACTCTTCACAAGGAGTTACATATTTCACTTGCCCCTTATTAAGCTATTTAGGTTGTTGAACCACGATTTTTCTTTCTTAAATTGAAAGGGCAAAAAGAAGAATTATTAAAATACAAGAAAACAACAGAAACGCACAATGAGGAGCACATTTGGAAAGGGTGGCTGCGGCAGAGTTACATAAAAAGGTTTAATGAGCTCTGTGGGAACAGCATCAGACAAAGTCAGCAATTCAGCTGCAGTGTACTCTAGCTCACTTGCTCATTAAATGGGTTGCACTGGGACTTAAACTTATTTTGTTAGCTATGAATTGTAGCCCTACATTCTCTGGGTTTTATCCCCCACCATTTTGTACTTGCTCCTTGACGCCAGGCTGAGAGATCTGCTAGTGAAGATGATGTCACAGCATCCATTCCAAGCAGTTCAAGGAGGGTTGGTCTTGAAACGTTTTCAAGTGCCATTCACATTTTTATTCAAGCAGCCCAGAGAGTTCCAACATTTCTTGCACTGGCCAAATCCGACGTTCAGAAATTGGTAACCGGTAGACAATTGATGTTTTGGAGAGCTGAGCTCAAGAATTTGCAAGTCAACTGGACTGACGTTAAACAGAATTTCCTTTTTTAAACATTAATTTTTAAGTGCCACTGAAATTAAAAGGGGATATCCAGAAATATTAAAGTTTATCCATTTCTGAAATGGAAAATCTTGTCATAAAAATGTCAAAATGAAATTACTGTCTTTTTTCCCAAAGAAAGCAAAATACTTTGACCTTAAAGAAATCACATACGTGGAAGTCAACTTTTAGCCAAATCCAACTTGGCTTCGTTCTTGCCTGGAAAGCTAGCCCGTCTAACCAAAAACAAAACATACTGCTCAGCTGTAAACAGAGCTTGGGAAATTCATTTTCACCTACTCTCCTCTGAATAAGCAGAGAATTAACCTCCCGGGAGAGTGCTGGGAGCAGAATCAAGGAAGAGCAGGACAGGCGAGCACGGGGCAATCCCTGTTCACCTTCCCCAAGGTGCAGCTGGCAGCAGACCCGCAGGCTGCGATTTGAGGACAAGTAGATGGTAATTTTCCTCCGAGGTATCCAGATTATAGGTTTTACACATCTAGGGTAATATTACCCAGCTGCACACGGTCTGGTCAGCAGGCTGCCAGAGAAACCCTCTATTTGCATGTTAATGTAGCCGGGTTTCGAGGCTGAGCGATCGCTGTGGTACGCGGAGCCCAGCACACGGGCCAGGTCTGCCTCTCCAGCGGGCTCCCCAGGCTCCCCTCCTGCCTGCCTCCCAGGGGCAGTTTCGTGTCCCACGGCTGGGGAAGGAGCCTGGTGAGGCAGTTTGGCTCCCAGGGCCTCCCTCCTTCCTGGTCCATCTCATCCTTACACTCAAAGCCCCCAAGAAAGACTCCTGGTAATATTCCAAACAGGGTCACGCCAGAGCTTGGGTTCTGGCACTAGTTCTAAACAGAATTCACGAGCAGAACAGCTACAGAAATTTTAGATTATCACAATAATTAGACAGGATCCTGCTAACACAGAATCATACATCTTAAAACCCAGCATCACAAACCCCTTCTTCTGCAGATGTCCTCTTTGGCTCAGTTGGACACAATGGTTTCCACTCTGCAGAACGGCAGCATGGACAGAAGGATCCACGACAGACCGAGATCAGCACAGCTCCAGCAAAAGTGGTCCCCAGCAGCCAACGCAACAGCTTGTCTTGCTCACTGCTGCAAGTCGAGCAGCAGAGAAAGGGCTTTCAGGGGGATGATCCCTTTGGCTGCTCCTCTGGGAGATGTTGCAGCTCTACATCTCAGAGAAGAGCCAGAGCTGCTCAGCCCTTAGTCTATGTGCAGCGAGGTGGAAGGTGCTGCTCATGCAACCACAAGAAACAGCCTGAGAGAGACAGTTCCCCCGGATCATCACTCCGGCAAAGTCGCCCACGAGGCCACAGTGCTCCCACCCAGGGAAGGCTGGCTGGGTCTGCAGCACCAGGCAGCCAAGGACCACAGAGCTGCAGAATGCCAGGCTTTGTTCCATGATTCATTATTCTGAACTGATGAATAATGCAGCGCGCAGGATTAATGGCATATGCCACTGAAGCATGCTCCATATGGAGCCTGGCTCTCCCAGGAGCAGAGCATCTCCCATCCACTAAGCTCGTGCTGTGGGCTGGGGCTTCTCTGCAGCCTGACAGCCAAGAAGCTGGTGGCTTCCTGGAGTCCTCTGCCATCCCAGGCTGGAGTGACAGAGTAGGTTCTAGGGGAACAAAGAGGGATTGAGGGATACAGAACTCTACTCTCCTAGCCCCCTCCTCAAATACCAGAGCACCATGTGCCA
The DNA here is from genome assembly GCA_013400335.1 of Eurystomus gularis. Taxonomy (NCBI): domain Eukaryota; kingdom Metazoa; phylum Chordata; class Aves; order Coraciiformes; family Coraciidae; genus Eurystomus; species Eurystomus gularis. Next base: position 185,617 of record VZZY01020375.1, on the reverse strand, counting down.
ACCAGCAGCAAAGCTCTGGCCTCAACATCCCCAAACATTTAACAGAGCAGCACACAGCAGAGAAAGCCGAGCAGAAGACACACGCAGGGCAATTGTTTCCTTCATGACTTCACTTTTTCACAGCCTTTTAGTGGAAGTATCTTTATTCTACTCACTTCTACAATCAGATTTCCAGTCCTCAAGCCAGAAAACCCAGCAGAGCACAGAGAGGCAGCTCCTTATACACTATTCTCACAATCGTACATCAGCAATACACTCACTTACCACTGCATAGGAACACACATGTGGGCCGTTCATATGAGAACCTGAGGATCTGAACACTGCATTCAGTCTTCCTGGTCCTGGAGTGATTTTTGCTGTCAGTGGCAAGAGGTCTCTGGCCTGGCAGAGGCACAGGGAGGGGCACACGCAGACGCTCACGGACACGCTGGCCGGTGATGCACCAGCAGGAACACCGACCTCCCAGCGCAGAGCTAGTGCTGGCATCCTCCCATATCCTAATCAATAACTGAACAGAAGGGGATAGCCAATTCAAAAGATAAAGATCTCACTAAATTAAATTAACATGTGCAGTGCAATCAGCATTCATTAGGCCAATTTAGTCAAGTGATGACCTCAGCAGCTTTTACTTAATCATACACCAAATCTGCATATTGATTTGACATTTAAGTATAAGTCATTTCCCATTATATATCATAAAAAACTTTGAATAAATAAACATAGCAGGAGCCAGCTATGTCTGGTGGGTGGAGGTACAAAGACTTGTACCAGCTGGCTCTCGTGTCAGTGCCACACAACGACACGTGCTTACGTGCCCAGCTCACACACAAAGGCTTGTCCCTCCCCTCTGGTCCCACACACGAGTCACTGCAAGGATGCTCCATGACCTGCTGCCTCCTTGCCTCCATAACTTTAATTGTCACATATCTGCCAGCTATCTCCCGTGACGTTTGTCACTGTGGTTGATGTTACCCCATTTTCTTTCCTTCTGCATTCGCTGCTACGCTACCTGTGAATCTCACCCACGAGGCTGTGAGAACTTTTCATAAGAATAAAATTTCTAAGTATATTTTCTATGCAGGAAACACGGCTTTGAACTGCACGAGGCCCAGCGCAGGTGGGAATACTCCGTGGATTTCCTCCGTACAAGGCGTATGGCCACCCCGAGCATCTCCACATGAGAGGTCCACCTGCCATGGCTCTGGTCAGCACTGCAGGGCCGGCAGCCTTCCTGCAGGCATGTGACAGCACACATAGCAGAAAATGGCCACTTTTTTCTTCTTGCCCTCTTATTTCGGGTGATTGCAGGGTTGAGCAGCCTGACAGGTGAACACCAGCCATGTCTCAATAATATCACACCAGAGATCAGGGGCGTGTTGTGCAGGCAGCAGATCCAGCTGTAATGGACTTGCCCTGACACCGGCCTGTCAGACGCTGACCCTTCTCGTGAACCTCCTCATCCTCAGGCCGAGGCCAGCTCCACAGCGGGGCTGCCAGGAAAGTCATCTGTAACACCAGGGAGGCGAACCTGGGGAAGGGAACAGGACCCCCAGGAGACAGAAAGGTTTCTGTGACAGGAGAAAACCTGTGATAAACACAAGGGACAGAAAAACCAAAGTAGGAGTCTAGAAAACAGCGGTTTTTAGACAGGCGAGCAGAAATCCACTGATGGCATTAACCCTTAACGCTGCCCTGAAGCACACGCAGCTCTGGGGCTGCAGCCGCCCCGACCCGTGTCAGTGCCGGTGCCAAGCGTGGCCAGCAGTGGGGTGAACACCTCCCCACCCAACAGCACCAGCCAACACCGCGCCAGGAGGAAGGTCACACCTGCTCCACAGTTCTCGGGAACCTCTGGCACACTGCAGCTCCCGCACAGGCTGCGTCCCCGGGAAGGCAGGTGCGGGTTTGCAGAAGTGCTGAGGACCCGGAATGAGCTGCACCACCAGTGCCAAGAAGCTGAGCCTCGACAGATGCTCCTGGTGTCAGACTGAGATGCTCCAGATCCAAAATTTCTATCCCTGGAATGATTACTGCAAACAAATCCTTGCAGTTTCACCTTCTTACAACCCCCCCTATCTTCAAGAAAAAAATTCTCTGGCCTTTCCACGATAGAAAAAAGATACGTAACGTTGGGGGTAATTTTATTTGTGGAGCATTCATTCAAACACAGCGAGCAGACGAAAACGTGAAATAAGGGTAGTGGGTCAGCAGGCGAGCTGTGCTCCGTACCAGAAATCTTTGTGGTTAATTTATCAGATCTCTCATCAAAATCTCCCTCATGTGGGGAGTGAATCTGCTTTAATGTATCATACCTATTGCTAACTCACAGAACTGAAAATCTCATTTCATGGGCTCCAGGTTTACCAGATTACAATTTGACTGCCGAGCGTTTCTTAAAGTAATACAAGCTAATAATCAAACCCCTTGCTGGTAACAGCAGCATTCTTCCAGCTGCCCCCGGCAGCAGGCAGCACGAGGGGAGGATGACCAGGATGACCACGGTCCTGCCTCGCCAGCTCCGCAGGGCATGGCCACCTTCCCCCACGTCTCTAACGCCGGGCGCTTCTCAGTCGTGTGCTTATCTACAGGGAAAAAGCATTTCCTTCAACAATAGCTGTGAATTTATGATCAAGCTGAGGTGTCAAGACGGCTGAGAGACAGTCAGTAAGGCAGCTGTAAATTGTTTAGACAATAGGCAATGACAGCTTCTTTGATAGCTTACAGGGGGAAATCCGGGATGGAGCACGGATTTATTATTCTGCAGGTAGGACACCATTGAATGCATATTCTTCATGGGGAAGTAAGCATCTCTAAACCCATCTACTTGGTTATTCTTTGCACTCCATTCACTTGAAAGCAGGAGTTTCATTCTCTCCTGTATCGCTCTTGCTTCGGGGATGCTCGGAGGCAACTGACGGCCCCAGGTACCCGCTGGGCACAGCCAGAGCCTCCTGGCTGGGTGAGGGACCACACACCCACGTCAGCAGCACCTCCCCTCCTTCACCATACAGCCGCCACCTGCTCTCAGCCTTCCCCTGTATCACATGAGGCCTGTGCAGAGTTTTCCGTGCTGAATGACGAAGTCCCGCACTGCTGGGTGTTGGCACAGTCGTGAGAAAATGTTCTGTACAGGAGCTGCCGGAGCGCTGGCCGAGAGCACCGCGTCCCTGCTGCTGGACACGGGTTGGCCTCTCATGGCTCTCACAGTCTGTAGAAGGGACCTACACCAGGGAAGCTTCACCACTTGGAAATACAGGATCTGACCTTCCCAAGTTAAATCCACCCAAACGCAGCAGAAGTAAGTAGAAAATACGAAGGCCCAGCGTTTCTGAACACACAGCACTGGACTTCCCAAAATCTAACCGGGGTGTCTAAAATTCTCCCTAGGGAATTCTGCTCACAGCCCAGTGGCTCCACTCCTACTCACATGCCTCTGCCTTCCCTTCGCCCCAAACTCGCTTTATTTATCCATAGCCAGGCAACGGAAATAAAAAAAATAATCAAATTTATCAAACAGATTTCATCATGTGGAAAGCACAGTGATGAAGCCTAAACTGCAATTGACTGAGTTTTTAATTAAGCAATCAACTGATTAATTACTTGACTTTTGTCTAATAAAGCAAAACGTAAATGGCACTGGCAGAAGAGTCACATCGGTTACTGCAGCTCCAGCTTTGCGCTGCCGCGCGGCACAGAAACAGCCACGGGGATCACCAGACTAAAGAGATGTGAGAGACTGCCAGAAACCGCCCAGTTATCCCAGCCTGCCGTTGTTTTTTCTTGCCATACAGCACAAAAAGGGGGAGGAGATGTTTATGTACACAAACAACTCTTCTGTTTCCCTACGCAATAAATAGCAAGGGCCAGGTTGTTCTGTCTCCTCCAGCATCCTCCATCCACCCTGAGGAGATGCGACCCATTGTACCTTTCAGATTGATTTCACCCTGATGAATGTGAGATTGTCAGATTGGTCAGTCCTCTCAAACACATTAATCCAGTCTGAGGTCATCCTGGACTCATTTAAAGCAGTTTTTAATGTCTTCTTCTGTCCTGTGATACCTCTGATAAACGGCCAGTGGAAGATAGAGTCTACCCTGCAGCGTGTCAAGGCCAAACGTGAAGGCTGTCAAAAAATCAGCATTAAAACCCGCTCCGCGTGCCATTTCCCTGAAATCCTTTAAATGCACACTCTGCTGACATTAATCAAGGGTGACATTCTTTGGAGGGCTGAGCGTGCACACCAAAAGAAACTTCTCCAGGTGCTGAAGCCGCGAATCACCTGGATAGCAGGACAGGCACACCGCTCTGGGGGGGAAGGTTCTCTCTGTGCCGACCACCACTGGCCTCCCAGCCCTGGGACTTGCTGCGTTCATTAACCTGTGCATAACGAGCCAGTATCGCACCAGCATCTTTCCGGACCACGCTGACTACCAACTGCGGACGCTCGTTTTGAAACCAAGCGTAATTGTGGGTTTGATGACAAGAGGCAGGACACCACATGAAGTTCCCAAGTTCAAAACCAGCGAAGCTCCACCAGCCTCCACTCGCCGCCACTCCTCAACCCTCCCCACTCTGACCCAGAACTCATTAACCACCCAGCAATGTCCAGACGAAGCAGGAACCTACAACCCCCCAACACAGAACAGCAGCACTCGCTCTGCTCTTTGCATTTTCTCCTCTAACCCTTGTGCTGCTGAAAGGCACCTTGGCTTCTTCACACAAGACTGTCTCCACCCCACTGTGGGTTTTTTTTTTTTAGTTCTGGCCCCTAGAGGGACAAAATACATCAGTTTTATTTTCCCCCTTCTCCCCTCCTCAACCAGAAAACAATGTATGTGTATTTATTTTTAGCTGCTGAACACCATCGCTTCTGGGCCTCTGACTCACAGCCCTGCCATCCTTCTCACTCTTCTCCCCAGAGACCTTGGAGGGAACACCAGCCAGACATTTCCAAGTGCTCCAGCAATGCCCACTGCCAGAACACAGCCTGCGAAGAGCCCCAGCAGCCACAGCTGGAGGAGAAATACACGACAGCACTCCAATAAAAAGAGTTCTAATTTTAGAAAACGAAAAATAAATGGCTGCAGGCCCATATAATCTACACATCAGCACAACAAGATGCTTAGTCAATAAAACAGTTCAACTAAGTGATCTCAGCATGTAATTCCATAAGGATTTTTTTTTTTCCAGGGGAAATGCTATCATTTTCCATTTCTGTTTAATGAATCATGTGAATTATAGTAACATTACAAATGGTTCTCTTTGCAGCCTATTAGTTTGTTTCTGTAGGGTTCTAATGGAAGGCATGCTTCATTTAGATCTTAGCTTGCCCCCAAGACATAAAGAATAAATTGTATTATCATAAGCAGTTACCTTTTAAAATGATCTTATCAAAAGAAACGTATTTTGCATTGCTGAGGAGGGTTATTACCATTTTAGGCAAAACACTGCAGGCACTTCACTTTTTCTATAAATATAAATAATTGCAGCAAAGAGACCAAGGGGCTGGGACTGTCTCGGCATCCTCTAGGCATGAGGATGAACATCACCCTCAGAACAGTCCTGTTCCCACCAGCAGTACAGAGCCATTCCCAGGTCCAGAGTTCCAGGCCACAGACGGGGTGGACATTCAGCCCAACCTCCTGCTGCCTTTCACCCACTCGCCCCTTAAAAGCACCAGCTGCTGCTTTCAGTGGACTACACCAGAGCTCGTGTAGCTGAAGGGGATTGTCCTGAAGCGCATCCCGCCTGGATTCAAACAGCACCAGGAGAAGTGGGATCACCCCTTCCAGAAGGTGCCCACCCCAGCGAGGGATCTCAGCCTTGCTGCTTCGCAGATTTTCTTCCTGACATAGCTCCGAAGCATCACAAGTACTTCTATTTTTACTGACTACTGTCAGGCTTTCACAGTAGGACAGGCATGATGACTATAAATAACTACACAGCTATATATATTTTTTATATTTCTATACATATATTCCCCCCCCCGCCCCCATGCAGGAAAGCATTCAAGATAAGTTAGAAGACTCCTTTCGAAGGAGTCTGGACAGTGCAGCGGGTCTGATCAGTCCCTGCAGACTTAGAACATCGCAGCGTGGGGCAGCTGGTGTCAGTGCCCCCCGGCCGGGAACTTGTTTGGCTGGAAGAGCCTCCCCACAGATCAGACCTGGCAGCCACACGAGAGGGGACCCAGGAGCAGTGGGCAGTTCAGCCAGGGCTGGGACAGCTCATCTCACCCACCAGATCTGCTCAGACTTCTTAAAAAAGCTTCCAGCGGCAGAGATCCAGGGCTTCCCGGGCATGGGAAAGATCCCGTGTTCCACTGGTTTCATCAGTGGAAAGATTTTTTTATAATATTTAAACTTTTTTTGCTATATAACTCCATTTCTTCTAGACCTGTTCTAGAATGGACAAGAGATAGTTTCCTCCTCTGCAGTTCGTGGAGTTTTGTTACGGTTTGTTTGTTGTTGTTTTTTCCATGTTTATTTTGGTTTAGAGTTTGTTTTGTTTGGGCTTGTGGTTTTAGGTTTGTTTTGGTTGTTTTATTTGGTTTATTTTACTTTGTTTCCACATTTGAAGGACAACATTCTGCTCAGTCCTCTCTAGACTGAGCAATTCCAGCTTCCTCGACCTGTTCACATGGATCAGTGCTACGTCCCTGGCTAGGAATTAGGTCAGAAGGCATCAGATATCTTAGTAACTTTAAATGTAAGTTAACTCTATAAAATAAAAGAAAAATCTATGAGTTTTCCGAAGCCCACCAGGACCACTTGGCTGAAGAATGCCAAATCTTGCTGTTTTTCAGGGATACAACGTCTCTGATTTGAATAACCCATATCACTGCTGCAGCTCTTCCAACCTCGCCTAATATTCATGCTCTGAATCAGAAAATATTACAGTTCAGGTAAGAATTTGGACAACAGAAGAATTGCTTCTAGGTGATAATGTGCGTGTGCTGATGGAGTGCTCCACTTCAAGACACTTCATTTCACCAGCTACTATCCAGGTCACTAACTGCAGGAAGCCTTCATTTATTCAGCATCCTATGCCAAAAGTTTGTCATACGAATAAAGCGATACATATTCATAGTCCAGCTGCTTTTTGGACCATCACAGCCTGGAGAGATGAGCAGCACTGACATAAAAACACCAGGTAACTCAATCACCATGCTTCTCAGCAATAAAAATGCAAATAAAATCAGAAATAAGAATTCTTGCTACTATCAAGAAAAATTAAAGTGCTGCCAATTTAACGCAGTTTTGCTTTTTTTCAGTAAAATGGCATCTGTTCTCTCACACCAAACAGCGATAATACCTGCAAAGCACAAGGCCAAAAGTCTTCCAATGACACATTATGAAGCCCACTTTTGCCGTGTCCACCTCATGAATGACATTCTTTAAAGTGTGGAAGAAAAGAAACATCTGGGAAATGAATACATTAATTATACCACTATCTACTGCGGTTCTGACACAGGATGGGGCCGCAGACTTTGCAGAGCTATTGCTCTCCAACGTGCAGCAAATGGATTTTGATTTCTAATCACTTGTGTGGGGGCCTGCGTGTGTCTACCCAAACAAGGTGCCTTGGTCTGGGATGAGGCTGCCTCGGACTCCACAGGCGCTCCAGGTTACCGCTGCCAAGCAACAGGCCAAGAACACGTCAAGAACTTGCCAACTTCGTACAGCCCATACAAAAAGGAGCAAAACCAGCTGCAGAGACATCCCACCACACCCACAAATAACTGTGGACACCTGCCACGCTGAGAAAAATAGGGGCATAAGGCTCCCTTGTTGCTGGAGTATTGAGCTGCCTTCAGGCTTGCAGGATTTGAGATTCTACCTGAGAAGAGCAGCCCATCTGGTCAGATACCCTGCACACTGCCAGGCACCATCCGTCTGTCCTTCCAGTCATCCCGCCTGAGCAAAGGGCCACCAACCACCTCTTGGTGAGGATCAAAAAGCAGCACAAGCAACAGACTGGTGACCAGGTCCTGGGAGGGAAGGGACATCACCCATCCCATGGCTGCGTGACCACCACGCTCCCGTCACCTGCCAGCCCAGGGCACTTCTGCTTGAGGCACCTGCCTGAAAACAAGCACCCTCCCAAAGCCAAGCAATGTCCCACTAAGCAGGTCTGAGCCTTAGTGAGCAATATTCCCTCTACCTGTACCTCAATAGCTCATTTCGTGCTATCACTTAAAGAAATTCATGGCCAGCAGGAGAGGGTGATGGTCTCCACAGCTTCTGCTTTGCAGATCACTGGTGTCAGCAGCTCCCTACCCCTTTCCTTGCTGGATGCCTTTAGTCTCCCAAGGGAAGCGGTGGATTCCCCTGCATTAGACAGTTTCCAGACTCATCTTGACAGGGTGCTGGCCCATCTCACTCCAACTACTTAAGGTTGCACTAGATGATCCTCGACGTCCCTTCCAACCTGGCATTCTATGAATCTATCATGCTGCTGAGCTCCCACCTGCAGAGCAGCCCTGCCACACCAAGTGTTCCAGCTCTGTGACATGGAGAAGGCAGCACATCTGTCCACCTGTGCCTCATGCCCGGTCCCTGGCATCTCCAGCCTGCCCGGGTGTCCCCACATCCCTGCCACAGCTTCAGCCTCACCCGAGAGCTCGGCAAGTCCTGAGACGCTGGAGATCGGACCAGAGGAACCCTCCACAGCCAGCCCCGGTGTGAACACGGCCGTGTTTGTTTTGATGGTGAGGACGTATAAACATGTCCCTGATCAGACACAACTTGGGATAATAATTGTAACAATTTGCAAGTTAAAGGCATAACAATCGCTTCGACCTGGAGCTGTCAGAGGGTAGGAAAAGACACGAGGACTCTGCAAATTAAACCGTGCTGGCAGCCACTTGAAAGTGCTCCTAATAGCTTTGGCGGCAGCAGCTTATTAACTGACTTGAGAAGTCCCGCCATGGGGAAAGGGGCTTCCTTTTATGAGCTACGGAAAATAAATTAGATTTTTTCCTTCACTTTGTAGGAGAAAAAGCTCTTTGATACCTGGAAACACAGAACAATAAACTGCCATGAAAAAACAGACAACCAATTTAATTTTTTAAAAATGAAACCTGTTTTGCTATTTCACTTTTCTGGCTCTCATCAGCAATGTAAAGTTGAAGTGCTGGACTTGTATAGAAATATACTTGTATATACACACACTTTGGGGGATGGCTTTTTGTTGGTGGTTGGGCTTGGCTTCTTCTAAAGAAGAGTCAGACGAGGTTGTGAAGTCCACAGTTCGGTGCACGTACAGCCTGGCTCTCTTTACAGCAGCCCCCAACCCAACACTGCGCCTTGCCCAAACTCTTATGGGAAAGCTTTCAGATTTGGGGTGGGATTTCTCTGCAGACAAAAACCGAGATTAACCAATAGCCTCGTCTCCCCCAGAGCACGCTTGGTCAGATGCAGAGCTGTCAGGAATTGACCCGTCCCAGTCCTTGGCCAAAAGCTACTCCATGGAGTCCAAAGCACACAATGAGATAAATTAGGTGATAGTGAATAAACAAACAGCAACTCAAAGTTTGAATTCAGACCACAATCAAGCAAAGAAATATTCCTGCCCTTATCTCTACGCACAGCTCGCATCCACTAATGCCAGAGGCATGAGGCTTTGCAGGACCAGAACATGATCAGTTCATAATTGCACAAATCTCCCAAGCACCAGGCTTTTAATTGTTTCTATAAGTTTTGCCTAAGAGCTATTTTAATTCCAAGCAGCTGTCTTAAGAACAACAAGAAAACAACTTAATATGTAGAGCTTTACTGTGATGGCTCATTATTGATTGAGAAGGGAAGAAATAATTAAGTTGCTGAAAAACACATTTTGTGAATACTTTGGGAAAGTTTCGGAGACTAGCCAAGGAATTCCGAGGTGAGTTTGTGCATCTCAGCACAGCAGGAGAACTGCACGACGCCTGCCCTGGGAGCAGGCACTCTGAGGAAGTCAAGATCTTCCTCTCCAGGGTGACTGAGCGCTTGACAGGTCGAAAACAAAAACTGCAGAGGACAGATAACAAACAAAAGTAGCAAGCCTGCCATCCTGGTCTGCACAGACCCCTCTGTGAAAGTACGTGTAGGTCTAGCTCAGGCAGAGCATGCCACAGGCCACCCCAGAACCAAGCTCAGGTCCATGCAGGTCTAGCAGGGCCACCACACGGCACACGTGCAGGTCCAGCCCTCGCAGTAGCCCAGACCTGGCTGCTGGCTCCTGCTTGTGACAGCCCCAAGCCAGTGTCCAGCCAGCCCCCTGTGCTGTGCCTCCCCGTACCAACTCATCAGCAGGTCTAGGTAAGATATCTGATGGCCTTAAAAATACCCCAAACATTTCCGCCCTCTCCCCCTGTAAAATATGTAGAACCTCTTCTACTTTGAGGCACTTTTCATCAATTATCTCAACCCATCTGGCTTCTTCTCCAAGTTGCATTGATTATGAGCATCCTGTGCCCTAGAGATAAAAACACCCGCCCCATTTCCCCCCTGTGCCTTCTCCATATTGGCTAGAACGTGATGGGACTGGTGATGAATAGCCTGCTGGGAAATCAATAAGAGCACAGACATGTCACAGCCCCAAGATTAATGGAACTGACTTGGCACAGAAAACTTCCCTTCGTTCGTGCAGCCAGCCCACAATGCCTGTCAGTTCTAGTTTCCTTAACCACGGGCACATTTGACTTGCGTGGCCATCCTCTAAATGGAGTTCACCCATTTCCACAGCCCCAGCTGCAGAGCCACCAGTCCGAAAGCCGATGCCAAGCTAAATCAGAAGAGACTAAAAAAGTATCTTTCTTCCCAAGTAGTCATGAGTACAAAAAAAAGCTCAAAGCATCCCCAAACAGTCCTCACAGATTGGCTCTGGCAGGTTAGCAGCTGTATTTTGTTAATGATAATCATCTGGGGGAAGGCCAATTAACTTCTCTATTACTCCATCAAATCAGTCCCACACTTTGCTTTAAATCTGACACAGCTCCAAATCGCTCTCCTCCAGTGACTGCCCCATGAAGGAGCTGATGCCAGGTCACCTCCTCCGCGTTCCTCTGGAGCCTGAGCACCCCGGTCTTGAGTTAGCACAGCCCCGACAGGCCAGCCTCCCATTGCAGACAGACCCTCCTCCATCCCTCACTGCAAACCCTCAGATAACCTCTATAAAATCTAGAGGAAAATAAAATTTAACTTCCCTGAGCAACAACCCTTTTGGTGTGTGAACCCCAGCAGCAAGCAGCCAGAAATGAAGAAAACCAAAAGCAGAAAGGCAGAGACAGGGTACCACAAATCTTACAACTTATAAAATCTGTAATATGCACCAATGAGTATATCATTTAGAACGCTTTTGATTAGCTATTAAGTAGCAAGTAATAGCTGCCATTAACTCAGAAGAGCAAGGCCACGCAAACTCCAAGGATCTCCTCCACTCTGGATTTTCAGCTCAGCAGTTTTTCCCCAGCAATCCGAGATTGCTTCCCCAGCACGACGCAAAGGAGACGGGGATACCTGCGCTTTGGTGCTGCTTAACACCAAGAAAAGTGCTTGAACCAGACGTTGCAAGGCCAAAATACTCCAGTTCTCACCCTCAGTGTCCAGCCTCCAACTGCCTTACAACAAGCTGAAATGGGCAGGGGGTGGGCAGCCCTTCTGTTCATTCCCAGCTCTTCATGGTACCTTATTTTAATAAATTATTCACCGATCATCTGAGAGCTCACATAACAGTACATTGCTCCTCCTGGAGGGTGGAGCAGAAGGAGGATATGATGGGTTTAGGGCCAAACCACAACTGTTCAATGGACTTCCCCGCATCCATGCTTAAAACCGCTTAATTTCTGATCCTTAAACATAGAAGGGAGCACTTGATTTACCTGCAGCAAAGTCAAAATCATTACACATGGATTCCCCCAGAGTGGATCCTCCATCCACAGCTCAGGGAGGGACCTCTGGTGACACACCAGGGACCAACAGTCCTCTCCAGGCAGAGCTTCACCCTTCATGTTGCCAATAACAAAGCACAAGAATTAAATAATTTAATTTTCAACCCATACCTACAGGGCTTAAACACAGCACAAAGCTGCCCCATTGTATGCAAATTAAACAGCAGCTCTGAAAAGCCAACCTGGATCCTGGGAACAGGGGAGAGGGAGGGAAATGAAAGAGCATGTGTGTAAAATATAGATAAGAAAGCAAATCCCAGCTGTCTTCCTTATCAGCCCTTCCTATTTCTCTGGCAAGAACATGTAATTTTGTGCCGTAATAGCAAAGGTTGGAGTGACTGCTGTCACATTTGAATGATACTGCTATAGCTTCCCGCTTGGTATCTATCTGAAATGGGAATCTTGGAATCTGTTCTCTGGGTACCATTAGTTTTTTTCCAACACTTGTCTTAGTCCCTCCTTCTCTCTAAAAGGCACCTTTCTGAAGCCGGATCTGAGATAAATAACAATACTGTGCCTTGCATGTACAGAGACTTTCATACACGTCCCATCGTTTATCCTTTCAGTGAGCTGCAATTTGTGCTCACATAAATCCAAGGTAAAACGGACACCAAGAACAAGATTTACCCAGGCCCAGAGCAAATCCCTGTTGAAACAAAGCTCCCTCTGCCTAGGACTGAAACAAACACTTAATTCCTGCCTCGATGAAAGAACGATGCTCACCGTGGAGAGCAAAGGGAACAGCCCAGGTTTATTGCATCAATGGAAGAAGCACAAATGACTTTGAAGAAGCAACTCTTGGTCTAAACGGTTGGTTGGAAGGGGACAGGGCCACTCAACCTCTCTAGGAGGTACCAGACCCAGGGACTCTGCTTAAAATACCAACAGAGAGCAAGCAAAGCACTTCTGCAGGCTGCCAGGGCTGGTCCCAGCCTACAAGTCTCCTCTGAAGAACCTGTTTAACACTGACACGTTGTAGCCTTAAACACCCACCTCGTTCCCATTCAGCTTTTCTAATCACAAGTGTTGGCATTATACGTCCAAAGTATTATACACGATCAAACTGATATGAATAGAAACAGGAATTTCCAGCTAAATCGACAATTTTGCAATGCAGCTGTAAGCAAGAGTTGAATCAATCTTACATTTCAAATCTTAAATCTTTACTCAATGTGTACCTAAGGACATGGCTTAAATTCCGCATAGGCACACTTGTCAGGTTTTTCTACTAAATTAATGCGGTAAATAGCTGTAGAAAAAAAAGATTAGATGAAATAAATTCAGAGACTCGTGAAATTACAGAGGCACTCATTTTTTTTTTCCTGCCCAGATTTACAGAATAGCTTCCCATTGCAGGCCCCTAAAATATTGCTTTTAAGAACTCGTATCAGCTTTCCTTGTTCTGCAGGGAGAAACAATTTGGTGATTTTTTTTTAATGCACTGATATTCCATTAAAATGGCCCCCAGGCACGGCCCCGTCGCAGCCCGCAGCACGGCCCCGGCCCCGCACGCTCTGTTTCCCTCGTGACAAGCACCGTTCAGCCCCGCTGCCCGAGCTCTGCCGCTTTTGACTGATAGCACAAAATTGAACTGCGCTAAGCACACATTAGGAAATCTGATAAATATTGTTTGGAAATATAATTGAGGTTTAACCGGAGCATGAATTTTTCACTTTGGAGGAAAGATTTCTCCACTTATTTATGAGAAAGATTTAGTGTTACCAACAACGATGACAGTTCAGATAAATGTTAACCCAAGTTACGCTTTTCCTCACAACCTGCAGAGCCTGTTTGCCAACGCGCTTCACGCCACCGCTGCACACATTGCTGGATGGGGCTGCAGAAACCTCTGGATACTCCCATCCCTGCTCTTTTCAGGTTCGGGACCGGCTGCAAAAAGATCAGAAGCATCCAGCGTCCTTGGGGTTCAAAATCCTGAGGAAGGCTTTTGGGCTACATGTCAATACTGAGACTTCGCTCACCCTCGGATCAGGTTTTGTGTCAACATGACTCCCAGCACCATCAACACGACTTCCAACACACCAGCTGCTGTGAATACTTAAGGGCCAAGTGTTCATCAAAGTTGTTTTATGGTAGGAGAACACTCATCCCACATGGCTGTTGTGCTCTCCGGCCGTACAACACGTCTACAAGTCGGCAAAGAGAAATCAGATCAAGATGGGCATTACCTAGGTACCAAGAGATAACAGGAAAAAGCGGTCACTTTTTAATCTAAAGCTTTCCATTTTAATATTCTAGGAAACTTTACCTGTGGTGCTGACAGACAGGAGATGAGACCTGCAGAAGCTGCTGCCTGCCAGAGCACCCGGCCACATCCTACATGTTCTACCAAGCGTTGTGCAAACAAAACAAACCTTACACCCCAAAAAAACCTTACGATTCCAGTACATTAAATAAAGCATCTTTTCACAGACGGTGAAAAAGCCAATTCCATTTTAATATTAGTTGATATTAAACAACATCCTTACACTTTCACCCGCGTTCTCCCAGGTTTAATTCCGCTTTTGAATGCAACAAGCACTCCAGCTGCAAAACACGCGCTGCTCTAATCACAGCTTCACTGACAAGGTGCCACTAGCATCAAACAATGTTATATTAAATTACGGATGAACATTAAAAATTCCTGCATGGCATCAGGTCAGAGCAGGCACTGGACTCGAATGCTAACAGCTCAGTCCTCCTCCGCTATCTTCCTATTAACACTCGTTTTCAACTGTGCAAACAAGATAGTAACAACACTTCGCTACGCAGCAAATGCTAAATTCAGATCCCGGCTCCATGCCTCATAAATTTTCATCCTGGCATCACTTCTTGTTCTTTTTACAGCATTTTAAAAATGTAGGTTATCCTTCGCATTTTAAGCAGACGCGATTGTATCAAATGCCTGGATTTTACAGCAGCCAAGATGTTCCCAAGTTTGATGAACTGATCTCAAGTGAGATAAATTATGTCGGTTGTCTGCTTTGTCAGTAAATCAAGAGTTGACATTTCCCTCATTTGTAAAGGTATAATGTTAGAGTGAAGAAAAGCCTGCTCTTGAAAACCTGTACGGCAAGGTTAGATTAATAAGCAGTTTAAAGAAAATGTCCCAATGTAACGGGATTGGAGCATCCAAATGCAATTCCAGTTCATTTGATATTTCTCAGATTTCCTTTTTTAGGAATTAAAAAAAGGCTGTATAAAACATTTCATGGAATATTCCATCTAGGTGCTCCTTTGCTTTACAATAATTGACAACATTTACATATATTTCCATGTCACATTATGCCATAAATTTGCATAGATCCAGGTGAAATTGTTCAGATTTCGACACACTGCTTCAATGAATTTCAGGAGCTGAATCACATCTCGGATCTGAATTGCACTGCTCCCAGAATTCCCTCTCCTGTAAAGCACTGCAGAATACATTCCCAATTAATGACCCTGGTGGCACTTCTGCCCTGTCCTGCTCAGCTGCCGGGGGTTTGGCCCACATCAGGGCAATGCTGGCACAGAGGTGAAGCCTCACGGCATGGCTCTGCTCCCCAGCCCAGTAAAGGTCCCGTGCTGCCCTTCCCCTAATCCCAGCTCTCCCTGGACCCCTCTCTGTCCACGCAATTGAAGGAAACATGGGCTTTGAGTGGTGACCCAACGTTGGTCAGGGTGGCAACAAACTCCACCAAGGCAGAACTGAAGAGAGGGATTCTACAGTTTTTCATATTGTGAAGCTAATTTAACCCAGTTTAACCTGTTTTGTTCCTTCATACTGCTTTCTGGAGATATTTTTATTGCTCTGCTTTGGAAGCACAGATGGTTCCCGAAATGAGCAAAATCAAACCCTACTTGAGCTGGACTGGGAACAGTTCTATTAAAATGTTAGATTTTTTAAGTAATTTGGGGTTGTGTTTTGATTTACACTAAAACGTACTGGTTATCAGCAGAGATGCCATGAATTTATATGTGATATTTGGCAAAGGTACCCACCATCTGGCCCCTGTGAAGTGCATGCAGGACATCCCAGCCTCACAGGGGAAATGTTCATTCAACTGCACTTTGATCACCATCAGTTATTTTTTACAGCACCAGTCCGTCACCAAATCTCATCAAGCAGAGGCTTTTGCATTGGATAGTAAAACATATAGTAAAACACATAGATAGTAAACCAATAGAAGGTTACACACGCTATTTCTAATACCCTTTTGAACACAACCAAGAACCATCACTTATACTTAACGCTTTGCCTTCAGGGAATAAAGCCAGAATCCAGCTACAAGGCCCAGGCTCCAGCACGGATGCGATCACAGCAAGGCAGTCCCTTGCCACTGAAGCACACGCGACGGGTAAGCAAGGACAGCTCTGTAAGACAAGCCTCCCAAGACCCCAGAGCTGGTCACCAACACAACAAGGAGCACACAATCTCCAACACCTAGTTCTTCCTATTCAGCGGGTCACCCCATCTCCAAAGGGTTCAAATCTTCCGTGAGTTCAAGGCAATGGATGCACTGAAAGGCAGCATTGGAGAAAACAAGGACTTTGCCCCAGGAAGGAGCTGCCCTGATTCGTTCCAGGAAGCAGAGTTCTGCTCTGAGCATGTTATTTTTAATTAATAAAAGGCATTAAAGCAGGAGGAGAAAACGGAACTGAAAGTATTGATGGAAGAGCCTGTAGCACGGAGCACATCCAGCTCTTGCTAACTCCAGCACCCTGTTTTTCCTGAACTTAGCACCATGTGGCCGTGATATCTTCAAACTGAAGGCCAAATTCTTCCCCGTAGCAATAACCCAAACGCCCAGTCATACACTGTAAAACATATTTCACCTCTGCAACCACCAACCTGAAATGGAGAAATGGTGAAAGCGCATCACAGCCTCGCAAGATGATCCTGCAGAAAAAATGAACCCAAGCTTGCTGGATGGAGCCAACAGCTTCTCACCAGGATCCTCCTTTGTGCTGGGGGTATTTGCATTGCCATAGTACCAAGAGATCGCAACAGGAGTCAGCGTCCCATTGTGCTCAGCGTCTTACAGGCAGCAGAAACAGGTAAATCCTGCCCTGAAAGCCCTGGAGTTCCCACACAGTATAACTCGCTTTTGGCCAGAGGAACACCTCTGCTGTGCTTGGAGACTGAGCTCAAGTCAACCAGCGTCCAGTCCAGTGTTGGCACCAGGTCTCCTCTCCAGCCTGCAAGGCTGTGTGTCCTCCCTGTCCTGAAGCTGGGGCCCAGGCTTGGTTCTTCGCAGCCCTGGGGAAGGAAGGCGCGAGTGCCCACAAACCACGGTCCCTGCTGGTAGCGTGGCTGCAAGTTTTCGCTTTGATTTCAGACTTAAAAGCAAGAACTCAAATTCCACTCCATCTTGCAGCCTCAGTGTCCTCAGTGTGCAAGTCAAGCCCAACGCCAAGCAGCAGCAGGAAGCTGCCCCCATCCCACCCAGGGCTCTCAGAAGCCTCAGCTGGCTGGTGAGTAGCCAGCAGCCACCTCACACTTGCCCTCTGTCCTCCCAGGAACCAGGTAGAGCTGGGAGACCACAACCCCCACCAAAACACCCTTTGCTGATGGATGTGGCCAAGAGAAGCACTTGGCACCAAATCAACCAGTAAGAGGGCTGGAGGAGTGGATGCCACCGAAGACTCCCAACAGCCCAGAGCAGTAACCGTGCCAGTGGGACAGGCAGCTTCATGGACCTGCTCTTTGATTCCCGGGCAGCCCCTCTGCCAGGCTCCCGGGCCACAGACATCCCACCTGGGGCCAGCACAGGGCAGTTACACACCCAGGGCAGGAGTGAGTGGGGATCCTCTTGGCATCCGCTGCTTTCAGAGTAACAGGGAATGTCAGGGCTCATCTTCTGGACTAGACTGGAGCCCAAGCTGAACTCTGCTGGCTTAATTAGCTAACCATAAATAAACATCGTTTACAAGACCTAAACATTTAAAACACCCTGTTAAGCATCTGAAACATAAATGCTTTAATTATAGACTAGCTCAAGATTTAAGTAACACTGGGATAAATGCTATAGAGCAGCTGTCTACGAATATTTTACAATGTGATTGCTCTGTTCTCCAGGTCCACAGGGACTACCAGGTTGGGAAGCACACACTCATTCCTCCAGGTGCCTCTTCTCCTCTCCCTGCAGGGTCCAGCTGCCCAGCTATTGCCACCAGCTCGGCCAGTCTGCTGAAAGCTTTGTCCTCACCAATGTGCCCACAGTGAGCCCAGACACCTGGGGGTTCTCTGCTGCTGCGCTCAATTCTGTTCTTCTCTGTGGCTCTACCCCTGCCCCACTAAACCACCAGAAGGGTTCCTTTGACTGAAGCGTGCTCTGGATCAGACTCCAATACCTACACAACCATCTACAGGGAAAGTTTGGTTTTTAATTTGCCTCTTTAAAACCCATTTGCTCCTGCTCTTTGAAGGCAGCCAACTTCACCTTCAGCCAAGGAACACTCCAGCCACCGAATCTGTTGAACACCTGCAGCGTATTGATTGCACTTCACCAGCCGCCTTTAGAATGCTAATTTCATCTCTGCCTCCGAAATGCAGCATTTCTTTACACAAAGCACTAGCTGCTCAAGGGGGTTTTTTCTTGCTATATGAAGTAAATGGAGCAAGTTATTTTTTTCCTTAAACTACAGACTGGAAACTCCAGTGACAGTAATCTATTAGTTAAGGAAATCAAGTTTTCCACTCACTACAGGAGGGGAAAGAGATACTTAAGCTTATATGTCAGTTCATTCTCTATTAATGATAGACATTGGAAGCCTGGCAGGACTAGATCATCTTGCATTTATTGCTATTAGTATATTAAGAGTTAACAGCAGGCAGAGTGGTAATTAAACACCAAATGTCTCTACCCACTCTTGCCACTGTACAACTGGGTTGACCAGGAGCATGGATGTGGTGAACCGACCACATGATTTTTTTGCCTTATTAAAACAGTCCCAAAGAGGAATCTTTGTGCAAACTAAAAGAGCTCCTGCTGAAGGTGTGACAGCCCCGTTATCAGGCCCTGCCTCAGGAAGGTGCTGAACAGTCAAGCTGGGAATCCTGCTGAAGATTCCCACAACACCCAGCAGCAGCAGATGCCTCATCCCTGATCCCGTGGGAAGGTCACCAGCATCCCAAGGAACCAGCCTCGTAGACAAAAAACTGCTTAATATTGTATTACTGTTACTAGTGCTAGAATTAAATTGCAGTAATAGAACAGAAAAGTTTAAAATACAAGGGTTTTTTTCTACTGATTTCTTTTACTGGTTATTGCAGCGATTTAAGGCTCTCACATTCCAGTTCATTTATGCTGTCACAATAAATTTTAAGTGTATTCTGTTCACATTTGGTTTCCCCTTTTCTCCCTTACTCAATGCTTCCAGATTTATTAAACGCAAGTGCCCTCATACATGCCAGCCTTATTATCCTTCTGGAAGGCCTCAGGGCATATTTGCTTTATTAACCATCTTAAAGCAGTTAATTTACATTAATGTAAATAAAATGAGAAGCTAAAGCTTCATTTGATTCTTTGTATAATGGATCATCTGAAAACCCATACGTAAGTTTTCACAGCCCATATTTTCTACTCAGGTTCAACTGTGTACATACATTCCCTTACCATGAAAGATACTTGGAAGTCCAAAGAATTTAAGAATAAAGTGCATGTTTTTATTCTCTCTTCTAAGATTACTCTTCCCCTGTCCCCCAAGAGAGCTTTTCTAACTTTTCACAGCTTAAAGTTCTGTTCAGTTTAAGTGTCTACACGTTCTGACAATTATCTGAAGTTCCTCCAAACTGCTTCAGGTAAAAAAAAAAACCAACCCAAACCAGACTGAGCTGTGCTGCACATTGTGCTTTCAAAAGATCCAGCTCCCAGGCTCCAGAAGAGCTTAAAAGGCCTAGAGCTTCGCACAATTCAAACTCCTTTGCCAAAATCCAGCCAAAGACTGGGCTTTGATCCCCGTTAGCGCACACGACCCAGCTCCAGAGCTCCAGCCTGACTGTTCACAGCTTTCCAAAACCTCAACACGAAGTCCCGCCCAAAAATTCTACTTAGATGCCAAAGCCAGTTTAGAATTTTATTTTGTCACGCATTTCATAGGGAAAACTTACAAGCTTTCCCCCTCTACCCTTACAAAAATCTGTTGTTTCCAGAACCTTCACATCTTTTGAGAGCCTCTGAGCAGGTAGGACGTGCAGCATATTGCAGACAGCCAACGAGGAGCCCTTGGAGCGACGTACCACGTGCTCCAGAGCATGTCACACCTACCACCTCCCGTGGACAACTTCACAAAACTCCAGCTCTGCCACCCGACCAACGCCTCCCAACTGCCGGTGAGCACGGGATCGTAAATCCCATCTCCTGCCTCGCTCAATGGCCTGCAGAGCTTTGCCCCCCCCAAAAAAATGTTTCTTATACTGACAACAAAGCAGATTTATGCACAGAACAAAGGACGAAGGAAAGACGCGAGAGGATTTTCTGTCAGCGAGCAGGACTCTGCCTCCACCACACACCGACGCCAGCTGTCCTCGGTGCACTCGCAGAAGCCCAAGTAACCAGCTCTTCTTGGAAGAGCAGCGTCTGCACAACCCCAGCAGTTTCAAAAAACAAACCGTCCTAAGGAAACGGTCATTTTACTGATGCTCCTGCTCTCACAGGACTCAAGCCTGAAGGGTCTCTCACCTCTCACGAGTGTCCGGACAGCGATCAGAACACGTCTGGGGGTGAAGAGGAGCAGAGGACTTTTCATCTGGTTCCCACTCAAATAGGTATTCTTGAAAATTCCAGCCTAATCTTTACACTATTTGCTTTATGAAACAACCAGAGAAATCAGAACTTTGGAAGGGCTTCTACCAAATGTGCACATTAGCAATTTTGTTATGACCTATTTCTCAGACATTCTCATGTAAAAGTATTTATAGCAGTTCTGCAGAAAGAGCTGAAATTAGAAAACCTCCATGAATAGAGCAGAATGCACATTGTGGTTCATTTTATTATTTAAATGTGTTCCTTTCACTCTAAACAGCAAAATTAAATAAAAGAAGGAGAAGAAATATTCTAGCATTCGGAGCATTTTGCGAGTGACTTGCATTCATATCTATGTCTACATCTCTATATTGGTGCACAGAGGGGATGGGAATGCATCAATTCTATCTAGCAAATGGAGTTAACTCTTATACATAAAATGTGCCATTTAAATTCCAGAAGGGATAATGAACAGCACAGGAGAAAAGACCGCAAGAAAAAACACGATAAGCAATCGAAAATTGCTTTCAATGACTACAATGTATTTTTTCGGAAGCTGCTATGCTGGATTTCATTTGCAGGAGCTGTGGACGCTTGCCCAGTTTGCTGGAGTAGGTAAGTCCATGTAACCTACCCACCATCTGTTCTAATTGGCCATGCAGCCCACAGAAACCTTATAAATATGCAGAGAACTACAATAACACCCTGATGGAATAGCTGGATAACAATAGCTTTAATTTTTCATTTGTTTATTTGATTTGCTGTAATGAATGAGCTACTGCAGCAACATCTGAAATAAGTGAAATGAGACAAATGAAACTTCAGGGCACAGTAAGTCCATTAGAAGCAAACCTGCAATTTTATTTTTGATGCTGGTTGGTTTGAGTTGACGCTCTCTGCTCAGTCATCTGCACCACTCTGTCATGAATAGGCAGTCCAGGCTCCTCGTTGTTTATGTAGTGACTAGAGCCCCTCAAAGCTCGCCGTTAATCTGGTAAACCAGACAATTTCATGGCTCTGTCAGTCCCAATCAAAACATCTGATTTAATGCTTGGAGCAAGCCAGGAGTCGCTGCCCCAAACGCACTGAATGACGTACCATATTCTGCTATCAAAGATGCTGAAGGCATTTTCCCCAGATCTTTGCAATTCAATGGCATCTAAAAGTTCAATTGCAACTGGAGGGCAAGGATGGATGGACGGACTAATGCAAAAATCACTGGAACAGTAACTGTCCTAAGTGACAGGAAGCTCAAGTTGGCCAACAAACCTACACCGCAGCTTTGCCAGAGAAAAGAACCAACAGCAGAACAATGCCTTTGGAACAACTGTAAATGCTCTCATAGAAACAAGCAACAGAAAAGAGCCACCAGAAGCCTTACCAATTGCAGACAAGCAGTAGGCACTGAATACAGGCATTTTTCCCAAAACCTCTTCCCTACAAGTCCACACACAGCAGGCTGTAGCAGTCCCTTGGCAAGACCAAACCCAACAAGTTACAAGGTGAGGAGAAAACAAAGGATACCCACGATAAACATCCTTAAGCCCTGCAGTGCTTGGCCAAGGTGTCCAGGTGATCCTCTCAGGTCATGGATGCAGGACACTGCCATTGGATACGACTTGTTTTGTGTTTGTGTTCTGGTTTGGGGAAGCTGCCTTTGAAGAGCAGAGCACTGGCAGGAGCTACATGTTGGGAGCAACTCAGGGTAGCGAGATAGAAACTACCTTTGAACAACACCTACTCCCAACAGCAACGATTCAGAGAGAGCTTTAATGCACCTTACTTCAAGCAGCAATTCTGAAGAGGAAATCATAATCTTCATTAAGGATTAAGTAAACAATTAACTTATTATGTTCAATCTTTTTAATGCGTGTCTGGGTACACAGAAGTAAAAACACCAACACAGCTTAAGCACCTTGCAAGTTCTGCTGCTTTCCTCGCTTAAAAGGAGCTCAGGGTAAGCCTTGCCTATGATGCCTCAAACCCAGCACACCACAATCAACTCACCTGAGCCAGGCCAGTAACTTGCAGAAGACTCAAGTCTTGACTCCCTTTCCAGGAAGCTTACAGAGGTCAGGATTTAGTCCTGCATCACTGTCCTCTGGTCTACACGTACTCAGAGTACTCACCACCCTCTCCTTGAAGGTGCGTTTGGGCCTGACACAGCCTTGAACAATTGTCTTAATAGTGCCTAGGTCATTCAGACTTTTATATTCCACCACAAAACCCCTGGACTCTGGTTTCCAAGGAGCAGGTACCGTGCTGCAATGCTACTTATGAGGCATGGAGCATAAAACACAGGAGCCACCCCCAAGCCCCACAGCCCCTCACTCATCTCATCTCCTCTCCACTGTAAAAGGCAGTAGATCAGTGGCAAGATGCCTGATGTTTTCAGGCAAATCTTTGTCACATTCTGCTCTAAGCTTTTTTTATTTCTTTGTTTTAGTTTATGGGACTTTAATGAGAGGTTTCAACAACCCCCTCATTAAAAGAATAGGAAAGAGAAATAGGAAAAAAACAGAAGAATTAAATTTGTAAAGGTTCTTTCTGAAGGAAAATGGTCTTATATCATTTAAATGTTTAAGATCTAGCTGACAACAGCATTTCTGCTGATGACTTCAGCAACTTACAGAGCAATTTGATGAAATGAGGAGAGCTGGGAAATACAGCCTATAGTAAAACTACATAGATTATCCCATTTGGGGGAAGAAAAAGCAGCACAGATGGTCTTGATTTCTGAGGAGAATTCCATAAATCACACATTTCTATAGGGCCTGACAGCAGCAGACCCCACTGCTGGGGGTCCTGGCAGCCAGCACACAACGAGGAAATGCTGATACCTGGGACATGGCTGCCCAGGGGATGGGAACCAGCCACCCAAGAGATGAGGAACGAGTCTTCCACTGCAGCAAACGCACCCAACCCGGGTATGGCACATATGGAAAAGCTGCAGCTTCTATAAACACCAGAGCCCCAAAGTGCTTAATTCTTTACTCACTGCCTGACCCTCTCAGTTGCATCCTCAGGCAGGTCACTGGTCCTTCAGCCTGGGCACCCACATCGCCCGGACAAAGGGATGTCCTTAGTCTGTTTCTCACGGTACTAAATAACTTCAAATACATGCTTATGAGGACTGTGGGTTCTTCACGTCCAAGCTTATCTCCTGATAGCACAGAGAGTACCAAAGCCATGTGAACTCCAGCCATAAATCCATGCCCCTTCCCATGAGCTCAGCCACTTACTACCCAAGCAGCATCTACCAGCAAGTGTTCCATCAGACAACAGTTTGCTCAGCTGCTTTTATAAACGCTCTGGCTATGCCAGGGACACCCTGTAAATGCACTGCTTTTCTCCAGTCCTGCCAGCACACACCACAACATAAACCAAACCACGCACCACTCGGGCACAGCCCCGAGGAAGAGACACAGCCACGAATTCAACATCTCCAGCCAACAAGGAGCTTAACACACGTCCCGGGAAGCCGCTCTGGGGCTCTGTGGCTGTCCCTGGTCAAAACCAGTACCTCTTTCCAAGCACAAACTTTGCTTCCTTCAGCTCCAAGCTACCAAACCATCGTGTGCTGTCTGCTAAATTCACACCTTGCCCGCACGGTCATCCCCGAGCCACGCAATGTCCTACCTTTTGGAGACAGGTGACACAATTCGAGGCACTCCTCCAGTGGTGGGGACCAGTTCACACAGCACAGAAACAGTTCACAGCACCCTCCTCACTTGCTGAGGCTCCAGCAGCATCTCCTCATGGCTCTATCTCCTGGCAGCAGGCAGCCCAAGCATGGTCAGCCTGGCAATGGCTGCCACTGGGAGCTTGGTGTGAAGCCCCAGACCTTCAGGGATGGGCTGGCTCATCCCACCATCACCTGTAGCAGTCAGGTTGCAGCAGGGACCGTGGCTCCCTCAGAGGAAGGGCATGGAGAAGACCCCACCACCAGCAGGGCCAGCACCTCAACACCAGGGCTTGTCCCACCATCACTAGTGAGGTGCTGCAAAAGCAGGTTGGTGCCAGAATCAGCCCAGAGCAGCAGCAGGAGAGCAGCCATGGTCGGCCCAGAGCAGGAGACAATGCAGCAGCAGGAGAGCAGCCATGGTCAGCGAGCAGGAGACTGCAACAGCAGGAGAGCAGCCATGGTCAGCCCAGAGCAGGAGGCAATGCAGCAGCAGGAGAGCAGCCATGGTCTGCCCAGAGCACAGGACGAGTCTGTGGCCACTTCAAGCCCGGAGCACAAGCCAGCGCAGGATCCATCCCGGGGAAAGCCAACAGTGTCCTGCAGAGCTGCGGGGTGAGGCCACGGCAGAGGCAGAGCTGGCAACGAGCGGGACAGGGCGTGTGGGTGGGTGGGGTGTGGGTGGATGGCAACGAGCTCCAGCTGTGGCCACAGCTCCACGTCCTGGCTAATTACAGCAATTAACCCCCTCAGGGAGCCCACCTGCTGCTCCCGGCTCTGCCCCTCTTGCAAGGCCTCCAAGCGACCCCTGTATCCTTGGGAAGGGGCCTCAGGGCACAACCCCCCTTCCCCCGGGACCTCCTGCAGGAGCTGGAGCTGCAGCCGGTGCCTCTCAAGGAGCCGTTTGTCACCCGAGAGAGAAGATGGGGCAAAAAACCTCTTCTGGTGAGTGCAGAGCTGTTCGTGCTGCCTTCAGCCTTCAAGGTCTTTTCTGGGTGTTGAAAACTCCCATTCGTGCTCCTGTTGATCTGGAGCTTCCTGCGCTTGGAGAAGGGCTACAGGAAAAAGTGAGTTGTGGTGTTGAGCCGGTTCTAGCAACAAGAAGCAGCGGGTATGGCTGCAAAGCAAAACCTCCTCTGTGAATTGTTGCCTTCTGGAAATTGTTCGTGAATCAGCATAAGCATTGCTGTCCACAGCCTGCTTCCAGTCCCGGGATTTTTCCCCTCCATGTTGAGGGCTTTTCTGCAGAAAAACATCTGCAAAGTAGCCCGAGTTAATAGAAAATCAGAAAAAAACCACCAGGAAGTGTGACAAAAACTTGAGTTTGCTTCAGAAGGGATCCTCAGAAGAGGTCTACTCCCCACTCCTCCTGCCCGTGTTAATTTATTTTGTTTTTCTCTCTCACTAAAGGTCCTGGAGCTCCCCAGCCCTCCTGCCCGGTGACCAAGGAGGCCAGGTACAGACGGGGTGTGGGCAGGTGCAGCTGCTGGTGGTGATGTTGTTGGGGATGGAAAACTGCTGCAGACATTGAGCTCACCTGGGTTCACTCTGCTCCCTCAGAAGAGCAACAAAGCCTTTTCTGCTCTCTCAGTTGCACCTGAGGTTTGTTATTTGCAGATCTTGCTAACCTGGTTTTTGAACTCACTGTGGAAGGCATAAGAAAGTTCATAAACCCAAATTACATGGGAGCTGCAGGGGGGCTCAGATGAGATTGTATCTGTTTGGGGTTTTCCCTCCTGATTCTGTTGAAGGTTGCCCCGATCACCTTGATGCTGGCTTCAATCCGACTCCTTTTCTCCTGGTGTTCCCAGGCTGGTGCTGAGCTGCTGATGTTTGTTTCCATGAACCCTGCAGAAGTGTTGTAGAAAGTTTTGGCAAATTCTAACGCAATCAATCACTTTCCCCCTTTTTTCGTTCTGAGCTTTCACGGCAGTTGGCTACACTTTATTTATGATTCTAAGGGCTAGGAAAGCGGAAACATTGCCAGTTGCTGGTGATGGAAATGGAGATCCTCACGAGACTCCCAGGTGTTTCAAGCAAACATCAAACCAAAGTCAAGAGTCAGATGACAAAGTTGAGTGTTGGCACCTGGGCAGCTCTGGTTTCTCCTGCCAGAAGAGAGGGGAGGAGGAAGAGGGGCAGCTTGCCTGGGCGAGGAGAACTGGAAAAGAGAGCGGTGGGGAAGCTGCGCTTGGCTGAAGCCGTGAGTGAGAGCTGAAGCGATGTGTTGACACCATTTGGGCTTGGATGTTTTGAAATGAAGGGAGAAGGCTGGACTGGGGGAGAGGAGGGAGGAGCAGAAAGGAGGGAAAATAAATGTGGAAGCTAATCCCAAGCACTGTGAAAAGGTCATGTGCTTCGATATGAGTAATTAATTTTCTTAGAGCGATGTTGAAAAGGTTAACCTGATTTATGGAATGCAATTTAATTTAAAATGTGTTGTGTACCTTGTTAAAAGGGTCCAATTATAGCTGCTAATTCTGTGGACTGACACACGCGCTATGGTCTGATAATAAGGCAGTGTGAGGGGGAATATGTGCCAGTCAATAATTAGACATGGCCTATTGAAACTTGAGGGGGAAGGAGAAGGGGTAGAAATGCTGCAAAAACAACTGCTCTTGTGTATCCAGATCCCGGAGTGTCCTCTTTCAATTACTGCACTGAGAAGTACTTGGCGATTCATCTCGAGTCAGGTCTGCGCTCAGAGTGGTTTATCATGGTGCTTTCAGACAGGACTAAAAATGCCAAATACTCACAGATCAGCCCACCTTGCTCCTTGACCTTCATTCTGTGAATTCTCGTAGCAAAAAGTAAAATAAAATCCATCATCCTCTGTCTGTGAGTTGGTAAACAGTCGGCAATGGACTGACAAAAGCGCGGTGGTGCTTGTATGTAGATCTTGGTAATAATCTAAATACCCCAGGGCACGTGGAGTAGGGATCCTCAGCTTGAAGGACTCATGGGCTGAATTTCCAGTCAGGAGGTTTTGGTCCTAGTTACCTCCTTGCTCCACTGCTCATCCTCCCTGGTCTCTGCAGTGTCCCCGTTACTCCCAGTGCCGGGGGAGCCTGTGCCTGGTGCCCCCAGGACCCCACCGCCTGTGCCCACTGGAGCAGCTTTGCTGCTCTGCTCCTCAACGGTGGGGAGCAAAACCATCCGATGCAGCCCTGGAGCCACTCGCTCCCCAGGCTGCAGTGAAATGCATTTCGTTTCCTCTAGTTCCTTCTTACTTTCTGTCAGTCTCCAACACCAGCAGGCAGCTTTTCTCCCTTTGTATTTAGTAGCCCCTCCTTTCGTGAGCAATTAATGCAGTGCAGGGTGACTAAGAGCTGTGGGGGCACTCCTGCATGAGGTGCCAGGTGTTCCCCAACGTGTTCTCCGTTGTTTCCTCCAGCAGTGAGCCTGCGCACAGTTTGATTTGCTTGCGATCAATGGAGGAACAATTGTAACCCAAAGAACTGGTTGACAGGATGCATATTCCTACCTGGAGCAGAATAAATGGATTAATGCAGCTCCAAGCTCCCTCTTGTTCTTGAATTCTGTTGATAACTGGCTGTCAAAATCGTGGGGCTCCAAATGGTAGCTTTGGCTGCGGTAGCCCCAGCTGCACGGAACGAGGGGCCACGTTGTCTGTGTTGGGGGGCTTTGGCCCCAAGCTCAGCAGGAGGGAGGGGATCTGCAGCTGAGGCCTGCTTGTGGCTGCAGCTTGTCCTGCAGCTGGAAAATAAACCCTGTCTTCAAAATGGAGTTTGCCATCAAAAGCTACAGGTGTTTCCCGTGTCAAATGCGGTTAGTGAGATGTGTGCAAATGGATTTCCAAATTGTTGTAGGCTCTAAGTACCGAGCAATTGCTACATGACAGGCACAGTATCTGCTGCTGTCCTGGTACCCTCTCATGCATCATTTGTCAACAGTGTTTGAGAAAAATAAGCCGAGATGTACTCAAGAAGGGTTATTTGATGACGAGCACAGCGTTCTTATTCCTTTGGTATTATTTCTGCTGAGGAAAAGGACATGTGTGCATCAGGCTTTCCTGAGGAACTTTACTGGAGTGCTGTGCTGCTGGGGAGACGGAGCGGCTTTTCTGCTCGACAGCGTTGAGTGGTCAGAGGCAAGAGCAGCCTGTATTTATATTAACCTTTCAGATTCCTATTACCGTGCCAGTGAGTATTGAAACTTTTTTGATGCTTTTAGCAATCAAAGGATAAAAAAAAATCTGGTCTGAAAGGGAAGGGATGGCGGAAGAAACTACTGCTTGTCTCGAATAACCCCGTCTGTGCTCGCGTTCGCCTCTGCACACAGAGCTGCCTCGCCAGCCTTTACCCAGAGCTGCTCTACATTGCCATCACCAAATTAGCTCAGCAAGCTTCATCTTGTGATAATTTCATTATGTTATATTGACTTCTCGGGGAGCTGAAAGGAATATAATGGCAATTTAACGTAATGAATAACCGGATGGGGAAGCCAGGCCAGTGAAATGGCCATTCCCTCCTCTGCCCTAACCCACTCAAATCACTGTCATACATTTCATTTTCTGATGTGCATCTTGGTCTCTTATCAAGCCTTTTTCAGCCAAAGAGGATTCCTCTTCAGAGGAGCACACAATGATTAGCGTCAGATGGAGGGGAAAAAAAAAAAGTATTATCGGAATATTAAAGGGGCAATTGTCATTTCTCAGCTGCAAGGAACACTTAAAGCAAATTACCTCGATTAAGAGAATAAGAATCAGGGAACTGCTTTAAATTTGATGTGTTGAAAAAATGCTCAGATAGGATGCTTGGTATCTGTTTGTCATTGGGGGCTTAATATTTACTTCTGTTGATGAGACTTCGTCATGCTCTATTACAATTCATAGACTTGTGTTCCCAAATTTTATGCGCCAAAATGCTTTGATTTATAGGGTATCAGTTCCTTTTCTCTGCAAATTCCTCTTATATTGTCATAAATGTGGTCAGTGATGCTTGTCTCATGATATTAATGTGCCTCATTTAATTATATTGTCTTGCTCAAGAAGTGCGCTTAGTTTGAAGCAAACTACAAATTGTTAACTTTTGGTAAACACACATTTCTCACTAGGGAGCTGTGATGGTGCCTTCTGCAGACAGCAGCAGGGTGGACATCTGCAGAGGGTCATGTGCTGCTGCTGGGTCAGGAACAACTGGGTTCCTTTCCACCTCTGCTTCATGTGGGAGTCCCAGCTTCAGATCTCCTGAGCACCGGTTTCTGTGCTTGCTTTCTCATTCCCTGTTGAGGATTCTCCTTCCCACCGTAGGCACCCATGGAAAATCCCTACTGTCCTGCTGAGCAGACCCAGCCCTGGCACCACCTTGGTGCTCCCTGCTCCCCTGCCCTCCTGCCTGGTGCCCCAGGAACCAGAGCTGTGCTCAGGACCTTTTACTTCCCTTTTTTTTAGGGTCAGAGTGGTGTGATGCCCTATTGATCACTTGATCTGTGTAATTACCATCAAAACTACAGGGATTTCAAGCCTGATTGACTGCAAATTAGAAATCTATTGAGTTGGCTGGGCTCCTAATGACCAGGATTAGGAGAGAACATGGCTTGGGTCTGCTTTTTCTCTGCAGGCTTCATTTTAGGTAGCTGAAGACTTGAGAGGAGAGGTTTGTGAAGGGATGCCCCTCTCCTCTCCTCACAGCAGTGGGGGGGGGTTAGCTCCCTCATCCCTGCCCGCAGCAGTGCCTGTATCAGTGTGCACAGCCAGGTCCTGGTTTCGGGATGCCTCTACAGTAGCATGGTGTCTACAGGAGTCAGGAGCAGAGGCTGGGAGTAACTTCAGAAGAACCCAAGGAGCTGCACCAAGGAGATATCTGGCCAAAAGCCCCTTTCCCAGCCTCTTTCTCAGTCTGGGGGTCTTTGGCATCCATCCATCCTCCTCACTGGATGTCCCCATGCTGAGCTTCACCCATGCTCCCTGCCCAGGAGGCCCGAGGGCTGACCAGCTCCCAGAAGAAGCCTAGGGCTTCGACTTTGTCTATGTCCACCCACACCCCCCCGGCTCCCCCCTGAAACTGAGCAAAGGAGCATCAGCAGGCAGGGAAAGGACCTTTTTCTTTTTTTAAAAAATAGGTTTTCATTTAAAAGATGCCAGAGCCAGCAGATTAGTGTCTTGACTATATAGGTTTCCTAAAGATAAGGCAGAGAAATTGATTTCAATTACCAAAGAGGCCAGACAGGCTGCTCTGCCTCTCCAGAGGATTGTTAACCCTCGAGAGGCAAGAAGTAAAAACCAGGAGGGGGTTTTCAAACCTTGAGCCCTTTCCTTAGGAGCAGCTGTGCCTCTCACAGAGCATAAATCCTCAAAAGGGAGAGAGGTAAAGAAAGGAGGTTTATTCAAGGATGTACGGTGATCCTTGTGATACTTTGGGATTTCAGCAAGCTCTCAGATCCTTCAGCGAGGCTCAGGAGGTCAAGGGTTAAAGTGGCTGCAGGGATTAAAGGATTTGGTGCCTCTCAAACACCAGGTTCACCTTTTCCAAGAGCAGCCTGGCTGCTGGGAAGTTTCCCTGTGAGGTTCCAGGGCTGGGGTAGCACAAGGCTGAGCAGTGCTGGACCCCAGCTGGACTGGGAGCCAGTTCCAAGGGTGATGGTGGGCTCCTGCCAGGGTACCCCTCAGGATGCCCCACCTCTTGGCCTCTCCACTTGGGGCACAGCCCCACATTGCAGAGATGGCAGCTTGCCACGTCGGTTGCCATCCTGGGGCCAGATCCAAGCACCAAGTGTTGCATGTGTGCAGTGGTGGGAAAGCCCAGCTTTTGGTGTGAGGCTTCTCCTGGAACGAGCTCACCCAGAGAACAGAGCCTGGTGCCCGCAGTGAAAGATCAGCCCCTTTGGAAAGTCGGGTCCAGGACACCCAAGGGGTGCTGGGCTTTGCAGAGTTTGCACCATCCCTCACGTTCACCTGCAGAGCATTTATGGCACGGGCTGAGGCTGGGACGTGGGCTGGGGAGCAAAGGACCAAATCCAGCTGCATGGCTCAGAATCTGACGTGACCCAAGGAGCACAGGCAAAGGAGAGGCGGTGCAGGGAGAGAAGAGCAGCCATGGGGCCCAGGGCAGGAGGAGACCTCCTCCATGTGCTGCTAGGAAGGAGGGAACAGCCTGTGCCAGCACAGCTGGGGTGCAGAGGGGCCAGGCTGTGGAGCACAGCAAGGGTTGGAGCTGGTGGGACTGGGCAGAGGGAGCTGTCCCCGGCAGGCAGGGGCAGAGGCTGGCACCAGGGGTTTCCCTGGCTCTGTCAGGAGACCACTTCTACCCTTTCATCCTCAGACCTCTCTCATCGGCTGTTCCTGCATTTACACACCCAGCAATTTCTGAAATGTCTCTGTAATTGTGTCCACGGGGTGCCTGCTTCCCTTCCCTTCTTGGATTCAATTCTCTATTTTTTGCAGCTTCACTGCTGCTTGATAATGGGTACCTTGCAATAGATTTTTCTGCTGTTCGCTTGCTGGGTCTCTTTTGTCCTACCACAGGGAAATTTGCCCCTGTAGGTCTCACAGTAGGCTTCTCAGCTGGATTTCACAGAGGCTTTTATTGCCAGCAGCATCTGCTCTCCCCTCCGATTACTCCAGCACTTTTCTTTGATAATTTGCTCTACTGGGTTCACCAGCAGCTCCTGCCTCTTGCTAAACTCCCATGCAGACTCTCCCCGCTGCCTCAGGGTATTTTGGTGAGGGCTTTCACTGTGGTCAGGAACCTTACCTTGCACATCCTCATTTCTGAATGGGAGGGATTCGGAGATTCAGCACTGAGAGAAGCCCAATGCAATGAGCATATTCAAGCAATCGCAGGAACACACAGCCTATAAACAAGACTTTGTTTCAGGCCGTGGAATACATTTTGTCCCTGGAAGCAGCTCAGCAACGGCAGCTTTTGTGTCCTTTCAAATACAATTACATATTTCAGAGAAACATCCTGTGATCTGCATTTTGCATTGGAGGATGGGGCCTGTCCTCTGGCTGCACAGCATCCTTCTGTCCTCCCTTTGTGCTCCCCACCCCTCGGCAGGCTCCGGGGCCAGCGTATGCTCTGCCATGGCTCTGGCACGGCCGCTCTCCGCTGTGGCCTCTGGCTCCGGCCCCAGGGACGCTGCAGAATGGAAAACGAGAGTTCTGGGGATGCTTGGGGTTTTTGCTTTTAGTTTTTGTTGTTTTTTTTTTAATTCCCTCTATGGAAAAAGATGTTTTCTGACACACTGGAAATGTTAGCAAAAATACATTTAGATACAGAAATGTTTAGTTTTTATTGTGTCTCAAACTCAAAGCAAGAATGTTTTCCATTCCCAGCAGTGTTTTCTGCAAGGGAAGCTTCATCATCTCCTCCCCAGCAGCTCAGTTATTTTCCATCTTATTCTGTGGGCAATTCCTGGCTTTGCAGATAAAGATCTCCTGCTTGAATGCCGAGTGTCAAAGAATGCATTAATGGCATCTACCTTTAGACTTGCCCAGCTTTATCCTCCTCTGCTCTTTGGTGCAGAACGCGCGAGGTCCTTAGTGATGTTGTAATGGACTTTCTGGAAGCGCCAGAGGTAGATATTCCCGAGACAGAGATGCTTTGAGAGGGGTAATTGGATAAAACGGGATTTTATTCATAACCCAGGATTTCCAATGGACTTGCAGGTTGGGTTTTTTTTTTCCCTTCCTCTTAGCTGCTGGCATCATTAATGCCTGGATTTAAGATGACGGAGCTTTAATTGCACAGGACAAAGGCGCCTGGTTCCCTGCTTCGCTGATCAATTCCAGTTCATAAATTATAGCAGAAACAAAACTCTTTAGCAATGCTGACAATTAAGTAACATCCTGATAAACATCCCCTTTTGTTTTATTTAAATGAAAATGCCTTTATTTCCACAGTTGTATCTTGTAACAATAAGATTCACTGTCCCTGAAGCTTGGTTAATTAAACACAGTATTTGCAATCTACCAAAACAAGCTGTTTTATGCAAGCTGATAACAGGGTTTCCATTTCATAATGTGAACAATTGGGTTATGCAAATGCCAGGATTTTAAGCCCCTGTGATCTGTTTTTGTTGCCTTATTATCTGTTTCTGTCTGCAAACTCCAAATATAGACATCCCAATTAAAGCAGCTAAATGCCATTAAATCCAACTAAAGATGTTTTTTATCAGTTAAAAACTTCCCCAATTTAATTAAAAATATGGTTTGAAATCGGTCTTTGTTGGCCCAAACTTTACTCCCACACTTCCATCTGTTTGATTTAATTCTTCCACTCGCTTCACCGTGGCTTTCATTCCTTGACGTAGCTTTTGAGCCCCTCAGAGATACAGTGAGAGACAATTACTCAGCCAAGATTATGCCCACCCGTTGGCGTGTGTGTTTACCCAGAACTTCTTCCTCCAGCGGATTCGGTGAGCCTCACTGGGCAGCTTGGGAAGGGACCAGGGCTTGGGTGTGATAAACAACCTGGAAGGGAGGACAACACTTGTGGGAGCTGCGGAGCTGGTCTGATTTCCACCACAGCGCATGTCAGGTACTTGCTGTGAGCACCACGTGTTGAGCCATCTCACACCTGCAGATCAGAAACAAGGAGATGATGTTACTGTGGAATAGGAGGAAATAAACCCAAGTCTCTTCTCCAGAGGTGTCCTGATGGAGACACTGCCCTCGGTGTCTTGAGTGTGCGCTCGCTGAAGATCCCGCAGCTCAGCTTGCTCTCCAGGAGGGAGGTGATGTGCTGGCCTGTCCGAACACGTCTGTAAGCTCACTGGGGACACCAGAGCAAAGTGTGGGAGCCTTTTTGTTCCTTCATGGACCAACTGTTGCTGAAAACAGTTGGCTTCCCCTGCTCTTTGGTCATTGTCTACCACGCCGTCCCCACAGGAGGGATGGAGGAGGCCTTTTCCTCTCTGCCTTGTGCCTTTGAGTTTCTTAGCACAGAAGATGAGATAAAAAGCCAGTCCCTTTTACCGTGGTGATGAGGTGTGTCTATAAGGCTTTCTGAGCACTCTTGGGATGGAATTGGAGGATGCCTCCAGAGTCCAGGCTTTCCCCAGGACGACATGAGAGACCACCCCTGCCGCATTCAAAGCTTTGTGCTGCTCCCAGAGCGCAGTGATTTCTCTGGGTATCAGCCGTGTTTGCAGCAGCTGTCAGTCACCGCGACAACAATATTAACACTCCTGATGTTTTTGTTGTGAGTGGCAGAGAATGGAATATTCTTGAGGGAAGGAGCAGCAATTGCTTCAGCAGTTGCTTACAACCCAAGTGACTCTGTTGAACAGGGAGAGACTCAAACTGTATTTTACAGTACAAGGAAAGACTTGCTTTTAGAGTGTGAAATGACTTGAATTAACTTTAGGCTGACAAGAGGAAGCAAAAGGAAAAAATGTAAAAGGGGAAGATGAGGAGGATGCATCCTGAAATCAGACCGACATTGCATTGAAGTGGGGGGAGCAGGGCGGTTACAAGGGGCTTTGCCTTCTGGTTCTTGTTGTCTTAGCTAAACGTAAACCAGTTACTCAGGGTACTAAGAGTAGTTCCTCATCTTTATTTTCTCCAAGTAGAACAGGGGACTTAAGCTCACTGGGTTTCAGAGCGGGAGTTTGTCTTTTCTTTCATCAGTTTCCTTTTCTGAGGAAAAACAAACAAGCATTCTCTCTGTCAATATTTAGTTTCTTTAATTGTTTCCACCCTCCCTCCTTCCCCTCCAGATATACCCCTACATTAAGATAAGGCATTGATTGTCTACACTGGGAGAATGCATCCTAGTTAATTAGTTCATTATTCCTTTTTTTTGCGCAAGATTGATGACTTATTAAGCTATGGTTAATTACAGAGTTTATTACTCTGAAAAGAAAATTAAAGAAAAACTCCACATCTTCAGCTGATTCTGCTCTTGGCCAATGTGAAATGTCTGGCGTTGCTGCATACCAGAGACCTGCTTTTCTTCTGCTCCCCATTCTTCAATGCCACCCAGTTTTGGGGTGTGCAGTTCACACCTCAGTGGCCTGATGGAGAAGATGTGCCAGTGACCTTGCAGCTGCTGGTTTTCCGAGCAGGTTTAGAGCTGGAGATCCCCCCCAGACTTCAGCAGTCTGCCTCAGAAGCTGTTGTAGTTACAGAGCTTTGGTGGGCACCAAAGCTGGAGCAGCACCTCTGGCCAGAGGCGCAGGGGAGGCTCCTCGGGGAGCCCCAGCCTGATCCGTTGGACAAAGAAGAGTTTGTGAGAGGGGAAAGCACCAAGCACCAGCCTGTGCGTGCTCCGTGTACGCCCTACGTATGGCTCCTTGTTCCCAAAAACATAACCTGCCAGCACAGGGGATTGAGCAGCGTGCGCCCCTTGGCAGCGTACAGTACAAATGAGTAATGGAGACACGGGAACCGCTTGCAGGCTCATCCATCACATGAGAGCTGATATTATCAGTGGCAAAAACACCCTAGCCTTTGTCTAACCAGCCAGTCAGATCGGCCCTGAGCGTGGGGTGCTGGCGGTGGTGACCTCTGCTCCTGCAAACTGCGTGTTTTGGGGAGGAGCTGTGGACTGGAGCCTGGGAGTGAGCTGAAGGCGATGTGCTGTGGAGGGTGATAACGCCGCGCTGCCAAGGGAGCCCACAGCAACAGTCGTTAACCATCTT
Organism: Eurystomus gularis; assembly: GCA_013400335.1. Taxonomy (NCBI): domain Eukaryota; kingdom Metazoa; phylum Chordata; class Aves; order Coraciiformes; family Coraciidae; genus Eurystomus; species Eurystomus gularis. The sequence continues at coordinate 149,667 of VZZY01020375.1, read as the reverse complement.
AGCTGCCTTTTCAGCTCTAAAACAGGAGGCTTAGATGCTAAAATTAACGCCGAGCAGGCTGGCATGGAGGGAAGCGCGATGTGGATCTTGGAGCGTGAGCGAAGAGGGAGCAGGCTGCTTTGCTGCTGCTTCGCTTTCTGCTTGCACAGCTCCTGCGACTGCCTGTTACGTGACATTTGCACTAGAGCGGTGCCAGTTTAGTGGGAAATTAAAAAATAACCTAACACTTGTAACCCAAACTGTTTGCGGGGGGGAGTCTGGGAAGCAGCAGGGCTGGCTGTCAGCAGAGCGAGGGGCGGAGGGAGAAGCCAGGGGCTCGGGGTGGTTTTTTATCCCAAGGTGTCATTTCTGAAGCAGGGCGTTCTCCGCAGGTTGTGTGTAGGGCTGAGGCAAGGGTTCAGCTGTAAAGCCATCAGTTTTCAAGCAATGTGTGGAACAAGCCAAGGGGCTGAAGTTGTAGTGAGCCCATATTTTTCTCACAGTGAGGACTGCAGGTGGTGGAGCAGCTATGAAGGAGATGCTGCAGCCTACTAAGCTTCCCCTTCCATTCCCTGCTTTGTTTCGCCATCAGGACCACAATTAGCCACGAATCCCGCTTCTCCTGCCTTGTGAAAATGTCAGCTTCCCTGATATTCCTGAGAGAACATGTTTTCAAGAAAAACACAGATGTTAAATCCATTCTTCCATCTTTCTTCCATTTTTTCAAGCCACTAACATTGTCCTTTTGGGAGTGCATTTATGAACCATAAACATCTGCCAGTTTGCTGCAAACAGTTCCCAGCCTTTAGCTGAATGGCCTCCTCTATGTCTTCATCTTTTCCCAGCAGCTTTCCTGGTGGCACTGGGTGTACTTTAAGGCACTGGCACCAGCGCGGGTGCCCGCAGGCAGAAGCTGGCTGACATTTTGCCGTGGTACATGGAGCAAGCGCTCGTGGCTTGGTTTGCACCTCCAGAGGCAGCAATTTAGAGAAAACAAAACTAAAAGGCATCGGGATAGGAGCAGAACTAGCTCCGGCAGCGACTCATGAGAATGAATTACCCTATACCAAAGTTACAGGAATGTCAGTAAGCGAGGAGCATCGTAGCAGAAGTTTTAGAGCCTGCCCGCTCGTCGTGTTCTGCACCAGCCCAGAGGTTCTTGTGGGGGTCACCACCACACGTGTCCCTTGCTGTGTTTTGGAGGGAGCTACGGTGCCTGCCGTGGGGAGAACCCAGCTGAGAGCTGAGCCAGCCGCCAGCACTGGCGCGGATGCAGGAATGCCAGCGAAGAAGGACATCGTGTCTTTGTGTCTGCGCAGAGCGAGCGCTTCCGACGGGAGTGGGCACCGACAGCGCTGGTTAACCTTGCTGGAACATCCCAGCGGGCTTCTGTCTTCGTCTTTGGAGAAACAGAATTTGAAATTTCCATCCCCAGGCTCCCAAATCAATTTAAATTTTTATCTAGTAGGGGTCAGGAACCACCTTTGCTGCTGCTGCTACCGCGTGTGGCTCAGTGTGACCCAGCACAGCTCCGTGTCCTTTGGGGAGGCAGCAGGGAGCCATCCCCACCATCCTCTCCATCCTCCCCATCCCCACCATCCTCTCTGGCATGGGAATTCAAAGGGACCCATGTTCAGGAGAAGGTGTCAGGTCCTGGTTCCCAGCTGTGGAGCCAGAAGCCCCGGGGGGGTTTTGGATGCTTCCCAGCTGCCACCTGCTTTCCCTCCATTCTGTGTCATTTGCCCCTACTGAAAAATAGCTCAGCTGTGTGGCTTTTATTCTTAGTTTTACAAAGAGTATTGTTGTTTTATTTTATTTTCAAGGAACATTCACATTCAGGGATAAAGTGCCATTCGCACAGGAAGATTTAGTCCCTCTTCATAAAGTTATATATTACAAGTGGAAGAGGAACAAGCCGTGGGCTGGCAGCAGAAAATTGAATTAGCTCGGCAGCACGCTACACAAAATAAGACAAATATTGTACAGGAATATAATTGAAGCTGTATTATTTGTCCTCCTTTTTGGGGTTATTTGTCAAAGTGAGCTGCAAGTTGCAAATTAAAATACGTATTGATTTTAAAGTTGTTCCTAAAGTATTTTCTCCATTCAGGTCCTTTGAAATAATTATCTCTCCGTGGCATCAGACAGCCAAATCCTCATTTGTGTCAGGTTCAGGGAGATGATGCATTTCCAGCCTTGCTTCACGGTTTGTGGACATTCAAAAGACACTTTTTAATAGAGATTTGTTCCTCTGGGAAGCGACAGGAGTAGAGGTGGGATCAGAAGGGCGGTTGGTTTGTGCTGTTGGCTGTTGAGCATCACGGCTGGTGCAGGGAGCTCGGGAAGCGGCGGCTGCAGCGCGGCTGGCACCAGCCCTGGGCCACGGGGCACGGCCGGGGTGAGCGGTGGCCAGTGGCCGGGAGCCTGGTGTTCCGTGCCCTCCCGGCAGGGATCTGCCCCGGGAAGGAGCTGGGCTCTCCACCGAATTACCTGTGCTGAAAGAGGAGGGAAAATTCTCCTGCTGGCTTACCCTTGGAGGAGCATCTTTGATCGGAATTCTCCGCATCACCCTTTGATTAGCATACGCTTGCTGGATTACTGCTCTAATTTAAACCCGAGGGCAGGGCAGGAGAGCGCTAAGCCACCATTAAACTTTTACCAGCGTGACGCTACCTGCAATTTACTTGCCTCTTCTCCGCAGGGATTAGATTGAGCTGCGAATAGAAAATGCATCGCGGGGTTTGAAATGAATTTTCAGCGTGCGGTACGGCAGGGGTAGGACATCGCAGCCAGGTGCTGCCAGGCCGAGGGGAACTGAGTTCAAATGGCAGGGTCCTGGTGGAACAGGAAGGGAGCTCTGGGTGGGTGGCAGAAAGAGCCCAGCCCCTCCTGGGCTGCCCTGCTCTGCTCTGCTCCTGCTCGGAAGTTGTTCGGATGCTTCAGTGCAGGTCTCCTGTATTTCATAGTGAAAAATTTCCACCGGTTCTCAGATGTTCTGTGCTTACTGTCTCCTTAACAACAACAATCATTATATTGTAATTTTATGCCATTTTATAGTCATCCGATTTTCATATTTACTTTTAAACACTGATTTAAAACCAGAAAAACCTTCTTCCCGGACCAGCCCTGCCAGCAGCCTCGGGGATATATTGCTGCACCAGAGACACTAAGAGACCCTTTCAGCTCTTGGAATTCACACTGTCAATTTTCCTTCTCCGTAATGCAGACCCTTGAGGTCTGTTCATCATATATGAGTTTTCACTCTGTGGAGAACATCCCAGTCTTCAACCAAACCCCGTGTGCACCCCTGGCCCAGGACCCCACCGCCTCCAGCCCTCAGGTCCTCGAAGCCTTTTGAAATCATCTACTCCTGTGATTAACCAGGAGTCAGTGGAGCCTTCATCCAAGACCGGATGAGCCAAGGACTAATAAGCTAATTAAAGAGACTTCATTGTCTCCACAAGGTAGATCAATACCTTATTATTGTTTTCGTGAGGAAAACACAGGAAGCAAGGAGGGGCCAGAAACTGTTTCTGTAGCGGAACTGTCCTTTGAAACCGGGGGATCTGGAGGCAGATCTGGTGTGCACTGACCTCAGGGTGAAGTGATGGAGAGGAGGAGGAGGCACATTGTGAGCCCTGTCCCTCCTGTGCTGGTGGGCAGAGGCTGAGGAGGGGGCTGAGGGGACTTTGACCATGGCATTGACACAAACCTGATAATTTTCTAGTTACTGTCAAGCCTCCCCTGCAGAAAGGAATAGGCGAGGAGCGGGAGATGTGAGCGGAAGGAATTTACCAGGCCACTGGCCCAGGTTTTCTGATTTATGTTTTTTTTCTTGCAACAGTGACCAAATCCAAAGCAAACACACACCAAACTCCCCCTGTGCGGAAACAACTGGGTGACGCACTTCTCATTAGCGCGGAGGAGTAGAGCGATAATTTTGTTTTGACTCCCCCTGCTCAGCTCGATAACCTGTATTACAAGTTGCCATCTGCCTGGCAGCCGCCGGCAAACGGCACCCGCATGAAAAGCGCTCGCTGGCTGGAAACGCAGCCCCGAGAGCGTCCGCTCCCCGCCACGCCTCGTCCCCTCGGTCCCCCGTGGTCACTCCCAGCCCTGTGCACCACCGCGTCCATCCCAGCTCCTCCGCTGGGACCAGCACCGCGCGGCGGCGGGGGAAGCCATCCCTGCTGCTTCTGCAGCCGTACAGGGCCTAATTCTGACCTCGGCCACAGCAGCCCGCAGCCAGCGCAGCATCAGCCCGTGCACATCTTCAGGCCAGACTCCCCGCGATCTAGGCAGAGCAGCTCTTCCAAAGGAAGAGCTTTCATCCCAGCAGCCAGCGTGTTTTCCACAGTGGAATTTTACATTCTTGCTAAAATTTCCCACTGCAGCACGAGGGCAAATATTCCATCAAATAATGTCCACCGTTCTTTTGCAAATCCCTGCCGAGGACCGGTACCCAGGAAGGTGGCCCAGCTGCGTTCCCGCGCATCCCGTCCGCGCCTGGATGGCTGGCAGCGTGCTGGCACGGCGCTCCTGCCCTGCTGGGGCTTGTGGCAGAGGAGGCTCAGGGGCGGTTTTGGGGGAGCAGCCTTTGTTCTGCAAAATAAACAAAAAACAGCCCCTGCGACTACAAAAGAAAAAACAAAACGCATTAAAAAATCCATCCGCCGCAGCATTTGAGCCGTTCTCCGTGGGTCCTCCGAGTCTCTTACTGTTTGAGTTAAGGCTCCTTATATAAAGTTTATGGGTCCCATCGGGGTGTTTTTAGTAGATTACATTCAAAGCAGCTCATGCAATGCGGGATGAAGCAGTCCGTAAATCAGCTAGCTTAGCTCGTAAGCTTGTACATGGCTTTTGCAATGGGTCTCAGCGCTGGTATAATACCTCTTATTATTAGCTGACATCTGGTAAACAAAGATCCTGCTTCTGATGCACGTTGTTGGTGCTTTTATAGCCTCAGCATACGCACAGGGCTTGGGAAAATTGCCACCTTAATAAGGAGCTGAAGATTTGTCCATGTACCACACAAAGCATGCCTAGCAGTAGTGAAGACATGCTCTTTTCACCAGCCCCTTGGACAACTCGACCCAGCTTCCCTCTGGTGTTCAGAGAGGTCAAGCGCAGAGGGAGGTGGCATCATGGTGTCTTGGATCTACTGCATCTCTTGCAACCACATGGCAGGTATCCTGGTTAGTGAAATTTGTACTTCCAGATGACATGTTTTCAGATCTCCCCAGCTTTCCTAGCTCTGCAAACTCCACCCATCGAGATGATTTGGTTTGTAGGGAGGACAGGCTTATGCAGGTTCTGTAAACTCTGAACTGGGAGAGCTGGTGCGTGTCACAGGCCCCTGAAGAGTCTCTGGTCCTCCTGGCCAGAAATAAGACTGAGACTTCATTTCTGGGGTTCTGTTACGGAGACATCTATCTCTGCCAGTCAACAACAACCTCTTCTCGTTTCCAAACAGATGCCTCCAGTCTGAATTTCACTCGCATACGCACGTTTATTATTCTCAGCAGCGCGCTTTGATTTGGGCACCAGGCCTCCAAGCAGCTGATGTCTTACCCATCACTCTCACAACGCTCCTGTTCCCGTCCAAGAGCAAGCAGGAGTGGGAACCTGCCGTCTGTCTGAAACACGTTTAATTTGAAGACACAAAAGTGATTTCTCTGATATGTGGCAACAGTGGATAGGTGATTTGCGAGGAAAGTCATCAACGAGTAATTCTTCTAGTGGCAGTTTATTTAAATCCACTGCATAGTGATTTATTTGCTGTGCTCTAATTACCGAGGGAAGAATGGCTGGAAGTGTGGTATTAGCAAAATCCCTCGACTCATCATTACCACCAGCCGTGAGGGTTGTTTCCCAGTGCACCACGACACGGTCCCGCCCCTACCCACGAGAGCTGCAGCATTTAATTAAGGGTAGATAAAACTGGTGTCTTTGCCATTTTCCATTCCGGTTCTTGCGCAAAGCCGGCTTAGGAGAGGCAGGAGAGCCTGTACGCTGAACACCTCTGAAGAGCTGAGAAGACCTGACACAAAGCGATTTGCTTTTTCTCTTTTTTGCCTCACTTTGTATGGGAAGAACTGCGTTTGCCTGGTCAGTCCAGCGCGTCAGATGAAGATGCCAGCACATCAGGGCTGGCCACAGCTCTCGGGCAAAGCATCGTTGGCCGGGTGCTGGTGGCAGCAGGAGGAGCTGGGGCTGGCATCCACCCAGCATCAGCCTGGCATCCCCTGGGGCGAGGGGCTCCTGCCCCGTCCCCCCACCCCGGGACCCCACGGTTCCTGCTCTGCGGCGCTCTGAGGAGAACAAAATAGTCTTTGTTGTTCTGGAGCCCGAAACACCTTTCCCGTCTTAAGAAGTTAGTAATTTGAAAGATGCAGGTCGGGAACAGAAAAAGCTGAGTATTTCTGCGTTTAAAAATGTTTTTGAAGTTCTGAAATTTCAGAAGCAAAGCCCTGAGATGTTCGGCGCAAAGCCTTTTCTGTGGGGAAGATCTGTCTGAACAGACAGCTGTGAGCAGCCCTGTAATTGCCGTGAAGTAAATAAACAGGTCTTGCTTATCAGCATCTGCAATAAATTTTGAGAAAAATAACACTTTAAGATACAGAAGCATATCTCTTTTTTGATAAACACCTCTACAAGTGGCACGTTCCCCCTCCCTCGGGGTCTGTCCTTCCCTGCTTGTTATGCTCTGTATTCATCATCAGAGAGCCGCATCTCCTCATAATTTAGATAGTGCAGCTGATAGAGTTATGTATGGCAGAGTTGCAAATGGAAGTTCTGCTTTGATTTCCATTATGCATTACCTCGTCTGGCTCCCTTTTATTGTGCAGTGGAGTAAATGACCTCCCAGATATTCAGGTTCAGATGTGGATGTGATGGTAAATTTAAGTCCTGAAATTTCCATCCAGTGATAAAATAGTATAATAAAAAAATCACTTTCTTCTGCTAATATCTGAGCTCCTTTTGGCTGTCACATCAGCATTATGACTAGATTGTATTTGGTAATACATAAGCACGGAATTCAAACGATGTATGCTGGTTTCTCTTGTTGCAAAATAATACAGTGTGGGCCAGAAGAAATCATATAGTATATGAGTTGTTCTGCTTTTATTACCGTCAGTTTTACATGAACTCGACAGACGACAGTTGCTATCAAATTTTTTGAGTATAGCATTTAATTAAATATCCTTTCTCTTAGCGGTATCGAACATCACCTTGGATAAAACTGCTTGCCTCAGATTCAGGCTCAGAAAAGTATTAACGGGAGGGAATAGGTGCTTAATTGTGTAGAGTCACACTGCTGTGAAGGCTGCTCCTGCTCCTCATCTGAGCACTATTGATCTGCAGCCAGAGACGCCTGCTCCAAGCCCATGATTAGTCTTATTGCTCTGTAGTGCGGGACATTGACAGTCAGGTTGGTTAGAACGCAGGTAAATGAGAAAACTCTCCCATCCTGGAACCAAATGCCCAGAAGACCCATCAGTGCCTGGCTGACTCCAGGGCACTCGTGGCAACCATCTGCCCGGTCCTCAGAGCAGGACTGGCCACAGTGGTCAGGCTGTAGCCACCAGCCAGAGCTGCGTCTTGTCCTGCGTGGGGGCTGGAGTCGAGAGCTGGGGGGACAGGGGAGCACGATGCTCGCGGTGCCGCGCAGGAGGGCTCGTGGGGCTGCGGAGCAGGGCAGCAGCTCGTGGGGCTGGCGGGACGGTGCCGTCATCAGCGTGTGTGGCATTTCTCCATCTCTTTTGAGGGTTAATTAATTAACGGACCTGAGCTTTGTCTTCGTGTGTAAACTGCGTATCAGCTGTGCTGTGAACGCTGCCCGAGAACCCTTGATGCTACATTAGAGAGCCCCGCGTTTTGATATTACATCAGATAAATGTTATCGTGCTCATCTGTTGTAGAAATTTATCCAGTTTACACTGCGACCGAGAAACATTAGTCCTTTAAACTCGAGTAATCTTTTTTTAGAAAACAACTACCCAATTACTAACATTACTTATTGGATTGGTTGCTTTCTCTATTAAATAGGACACGGAGCCAATCAAATCAGATAATTCAGCCACAAAATCAATGGCACCACATTTACTCAATCAAATACATTGCTTAGTAAATTATATCCATATGAAATTAAATAGATGAATGTACTAGCTGCACACTGGAATTGGGCTTCATAACTTTGGCACGTGCAGGTTAAAAATAAGGAAATCGATGAGCAGGAGAGAATGTATTTGACATCAGTCGCTGCTTTTAATACATTAATTTCTTCACTAGATTAATCAACTATTGATCATCCTTCAGCTTTCCGAGAAGCCAAGCACGTGATCTCTGTGTGCTGAGCTCTCCCCATCAAAAACCTCTGGGCGCCGGGATGAAACATCCTGCGCAGCCTCTCCCAGGAGTTTTCGGTGCCGTACAGACCAGAGATGCGATTCCAAAGTAGTGTAGCCTAATCCCAACGTCCTGGAGCTGTGCCCAGGTTAAGCCTGGGTTATTTGACCAAGTATTTGCTCAGCCCCTCAGGTGGACCTGGCAGCCTGGGCAGAGCTCTCTGCAGCGAGCAGGGGTGGCTTTACTGGTGATGATACTGGTTTCTCTGTCCTTCTGGGTTTCCCGTCCCTCGGCTTGGCTCAGCACCCCCCTGGAGACTCTTAGTAGCCGACACAGAGCCGGTGGGCCGGATTTGCTGCTTAAATCTGCTCTTTGCTTTGTGATGGTGTCACGGTGGCGTTTTCCCGTATGGTGTGCGTGTACTGATAACAGGATCGGGCACAGTCCTTCCATGGTATGAACGGGGACTCCATCCTTGCCTCTTCCACTCCAAAGGGAGGTGTCCAAACTCATTTGAATGGAAAATTAAAGTGCCTTGAACATATGGGGAGGGCAAGAAATCATCATTTATTTGTAGACAAGCGACATTTTCTAATCTCAGCTTTGTGAAGGATCTGATTTACACCAGAGCTGCTTATCTTTATGCCATTGCTAACCTCGAGCTTCCCTTTCTCAGCACTGTGCCAATAACACAGCTGTTGTTTGTCTCCAATAAAAGAAAAAAAAAGGGAGGGGGAGGGAAAAAAAACCTGTAAAAATACATTGTAAGGCACCAAAATAGAAATGGTCCAAGTGCTGTGTCCTACTTTAGAACACACTGATGCAAGTAAGCAGGGAGCAAGTGCTTCAGATTTGTAACTGGAGTTGTCTTGTAAGAAGTGTATATCCCTCCTTTGCCCTGAAATCAATTCTACAAGGCTCAGGATTGCCTAGGTTTGAGTAGAAGATGACAAGGGTGATAAAATTAATTAGCAAGGCAGGAGACAATCCTCAGGCTGGTTTGACTGGCCCGGTATATTACACATCCACAATGGCTTTATCTGCCCGACAAAGAGGGACGCATTTCCTGCTGGAGGTTATCACCGTGGATGTGACAGGCACAATTGTTTCCATCCTGAGATTCTGCATGACGAAGCCAGACAGGTTATTGAAACAGCCATTTTCCCACTAACACATGCCTGCCAGTCAAGCGAATTAGCAAATACTGGGCTCTGCTCACATCCTGAACTTACACTGGAACCGCAGGTGAATGAGAGCAGCCTTCTTGCTGCCTCTCCTAGCTCCTCATCCATCCGTGCTCCACACAGACCCGGATTCCTGGAGCAAAAATTCATGTCCAAGATGTTATCCATACCCAGCTCAGCCACGCAGGAACGGCTTAGAACAGTTTAGGGAAGTTACCTGGCAAAGGGGACTGTCCCCGCGTGTGCAGACAGCCCCATGAGCCACGACGTGACCAGTACCTGTTGGTGAGTCTCATGCTGGCTTCTAGGATACCAGCAAGTGCTTGCATGCAAAGACTTTCACTCTGGCCTTTCCGAGGGCCCAGGCTCGTGGGCAGCACGGCTCTTTAGGTCTCAGCTTAGTGAACTGATCCAACAGAGATTCAATCTGCAGAAGCGAGGCAGGTGCAGGGGCCCCTCCTGCGGTTCCCCTTCCCTGAGCTCGGTGCTCTGACACAGCAGCCTCTCATCGATCTGCTGTCAGACCGCTCATCGATAGCCTGGTCACGCCGAAGCTCATGTAAGAAGACCGTTAAAATTAACACAGACAGATCTCTAATAATCACAGCTGCTCCTGGAAGAAACAAGCCATCTTTCTTTCCAAATGTGGAGACAATGAACTAGAAGAAGTTTGAGTTCAGTTTTCCTGTTTGACCGTGAGAAAAGCTTCCAGTGCAGAGATACAGGACGGGTAGATTCTGAAGGGAACTCAGCCCTTCTCTACGGCCCGAGCAGGGCTGTCAGGAGCTGAGGTAACTCCAGAAACATGTTTTTCATCGTGAAAAGATGAGGTTGAAATTCCACACTGGAGACAACCTGAGATAGACATGCAAGGGGAACTTCTCTGCAAAGTGTAATCCTTACTTGACTGGGTACATCACCTTTTATTTTCTCTGTGTGTAAGAATCACCAAAAAATACATGGCTGGGATGTCAGAGGAGAGCCTGTGGCAGCAGGGCCGAGGCTGGTGCGGGGATGTCAGGGTTTGCCAAGGCGCTGGGGCTCTCCCTGGCAGTGCCAGCCCCGCCGCCTGCCCCGCACGGCAGCGTCCCGGGGCCAAGGCGGATGGAACAGCCAAGGACACCAGGGCCAGGAGCTGCAGCGGCTCGTTCCCTGTTCAGCTTGCTTCCGTCTGGCTCCCTGCTCATCGACTAACTGTCCCCTTGTGTTAGGTGCAAGCAGCCTCCCTGACTTCTCAGGTTGCATTTTATCTTCCCAGATTGTTTGCTCGTTTGTGCTTTATTGACATAGAAGTCGTAAACCTTAATGCTCAAAGAGACTACACCTAAAACCGAGGACTACAGAGCAGAGCTGCAGGTCTCCAGCCGGAGGAGGGCTGGGGAGAAGTCCTGGGTTTCTGTTGTCCTCAGCCCGAGCTGTGGAGCAGGGGACCCGGAGTCAGCCACGGTGTCCTTAGAAAACCTACCGCTGCCAAATGCTTCTGCTGCAGAGCTGCTGAAAGGGAAACTTTGGGAGGCGGCTGCAGCCTGAGACACAAACCTCTAGGTTGAGAGGATTTATCCTCCACCTTACAAGGAGAAAGGCCCAAATTCAGAGTGGGACTGGGAGGGAGAGAAAAGCCCAGGGGAGGGGGAGAGGGGTCTGGTTCCAAAGCACCTGTATCTCCAGAAGTGGCATCAGGAGCACATGAGTAATTAAACAGTGATTAAACTTGAGGTGAAAGTTTCCAGTGTGGCTTGAATCTCAGTTTCAGGCACAGAGCCTTGTGTGGCATGTGTGCGTGCAGCTGATGCCATAAGGGGAACTCCCCTGGTCCAGCCAGAGATCTCCTCCGCTTTAGAGAATCTCCTTCGTCTCAAGCTGAGGTGGCAGGAATCCAACCGAGCCAGTAGCCCGAGGACAAGGGGTGCTCTCCGAGGGCTTTGGGTTCGGTCCTTTGGGTCCTGACGCAGTGGCAAAGTCGACATTAGCAGTGGATCCAAGAAGATGTGCCGTGCCCTGCTCCCCGGAGCTCCATACCTACCTCCAGCCTGCTGCCGCTCCTCCGCCGTGCCATGTCCTCTTCCGAAAAGGAATGGGAACGCTTCTGCAGAGCCGGCGTAGCGAGCAGAGAGTGTTTGTGCACGGCAGCGCTGAGCCTGGGCTGCGCGTGCAGGGCAGTGTGTACACAGGGATTACTCCGTACATCCTCACTGAGGCAATCTCATTTGTAAACCAGAACAGAGCTTAAGGAGCACAATTCTGCAGGGAGAACTTCTTAGCTAATTGCCAGAGTTTTGTTCAGTTGACTCCTTGGCAAAATGCCGTGTGCTTATCAAGCCAATTAAAAGCCCAAATACCCTCTGTTGCTATGTAGATTTATTACATGAAGTGGGGCAAAGTCTGGTGTGAGGTCTGAAGTAGGAGTATACGACAACCTGTAGACCAATTTTTGGTGTCACTGTTGGAAATTTTAAAACCCCACGTGCTAAAACACAGCGGTTCTCAAGGAACAGCGACAAAGGTGTTCTGTTTGGTTAAACCTTCCCTGTTCCCACAAGCAATGCGCCAGTTGTGCTTTGGTTAATCATACTCAAATTATTCTACTTCAGTTATTTAAAATAAAAGTTCTTTCTGCAAATGTAAGTGACTAAACAGAAGTGCGGTGGTTTCCAGAGCTGAGGAGCACATCCGTGCCAACGAGAATTGCAGCTGCTGAGGTTGCATCGGGCAGTTACGGTGGGAGCCCGTCCCTGGGTTTAAACGCTGCCCGCAGGGGCTGCAAAATGTGAGACTTTTGGTCAAACTCAACTACTCGCTATAAATTGTGAGCACTAGGGAAAGACGGAGAGGAAGGGAACCAGAACGGATCCGGGAATGCTCAAAGGGATAAGAGCTTCTTACATGCAGAATGGTCCAAGATTATTCTCTCAAAATGCGGCTGTGGTCTCATGCTGATATTAGGCTCATATTACAAAGGATTTGGTAAAAAGCGGCTTTTTTACTTCCGCTGCTTTCATTTGTGCTGTGTGGGGTGCATCGCTTCATTCTGCTGCCTCCAATTATCGAACCATCATGCTTTTTATTTAAAAGCAGCCAAGGAGCAACCATCTCTTTGGCCTTCGGGCTGGATGCCTCAGGACTGCGGAAGGGTTGTGCAGAGACTGCTTGTCCCCTGCTCGCAGGAGGAGCACGTCCTGGTGGGAAAGGCGGGCTGGCTTTGGTGGTGACAGCCACCCCCAACTCCACAGCCGGTGGGTTCACTGCTCACTGGTGGGGACCCCGGTGCTGCCGTCCCCCCCGGTCCCTCCTGCTTCACCAGTGCCTAATCCGGCAGCACGAAGCAATAACCGGTGATGGAGAACCTCCAAGGTGCTTCGCCGGCAGCTTTCACAAAGCTTAATGAGGTAAACTAATTGTAAATTGCGGCAAAATGGGAAACTTAATGACACTTCAGCTCTTGAAAGGAACTTAAATACTGAGGAATTCACTAATATTTTGAGGTGTTGGGATGTAGTGGGGAAGCCCCGGCATTCGTGCTTCCCGGTGTCCCGTGAGCCTCGCCGTGCTCCTGCCGCACACGCCTGATCACCTCACGCACAGACCCCGTCCCTGCTGGAAACCAGATGCAGAAAACATTTGCTCTTCATTTTGGCAACTCCAAAGGCTGTGGGGCTCTGCAACAGGACCGAGCAAAGAGCGAGCTGTGACGGGGTCAGGAGCCCCTGCCCAGCCCCGTTTGTGACCCCCCTGCTTGGCTGGTTCAGAACCCTGCTTGCCCTGGCACACGGTCCTGACACAGGAGCAGAACTGCAACCAAAATGGGAACCGTCTTGGCGTCAGATTCCAAGAAATAGGAGCCTTTTCTCACTTTATCTCTTGTGTTGAAATTTAGCTGGCTGCCTGTCAAGTTGCCGAATGAGGCAGCTAAGGATCCTGAAATCCTGGAACAAACTGCTGTCATATGTTCCTGCTGAAGCTCTACTACCCCTCAGTTACCCATCACCACGCTACCAACTCTGTGAGACACATGCAAACTTTCCGTGTTGTATGATATGAAATATTCATGCTAGCTTTGCAGCAGATGTCAACGCCTGCACCAGCTCCTCTGCTCCGGGTTCAATTCTCTGCTCCAGTGAAATTTCTTTCTCTTTCCACAAAATCCATGAAAGCTGCAGATGCTGTGATCCTGCAAACAAGCAATAACATTCTCTGGCATTTTGATTCAGAGCTAAGTTTGCTTTCTAGCTTTACTTCATGTGTCTGCAGTTTGGTAGAGGTAGCTCTGAGGTCTCTCCTGGCCAGTATGAATGGGCAGCACCAGGAAAGGGCTTCCCAGCCTGGCCATACTGGGAACGCTTCTCCCTGCCCGCTGGGAATGTCATGGTTCTTCAGAAGGCTGCAAGTTCCCAGTAGGAACTTGCTCTGTTAAGCTACGGACCCTGACAGAAGGGATCCTGAGGACACTGAGGCAGGACTCTGTTTTCGCCCGTTCCTTTGCGCAGCTCGGCGAGGTCTCCACGTGCATTTCCGGGTATTTTCAGAGCCGTGTGTGCTGAGCTGCCCAGAGCCAACATCAGTGGAGCCACGTTGAGTTTCTCCAGCTGCTGTCCTACTCGAGTGAAAATTTAGGCTGAGTTTTCAGTGAGCTGATGCAGAATCTCTCCCCATCCTCTGACAGACTTAGTAAGTTTTGCACATTCAAATATTGACCTTTCATAAATCCTTCTTAGCCTCCCACTGAGGCTGCCACTGCTGGGAGTGAAAGCAAGAGCTGGCAGGACATGAGCAAGCTGAATATCATTCTCCTTAAACAGCTCTGAGATGTTCAGGGGCATAAAACCTTTAAGAGCTCCAAATGGCATTTTTCAAGACGCAGCCTCCCTCTCGAAAGGTCAGGTGGGAGTTAAACTGGAGGCTCTTCTTCTCTCCATCTTAATCAGCCATTGCACAAGCTTATCAAATTTCACTCCTGTCTCGCGACTCTGATGAAATTGATAACCTGATCTGAATTCTCCCAGAGCTTCACTGATAGAAGATCAACGTGAGACAGAGCAGGGCGATGCACGTCCAGCTTCTCCACCGCTGCTGCAGGAGGTGCCTGCATAGTCATGAAGGATATGCAGGAAAGGACAGATCTGCCGGTTAGCCACATGCTCCTGCCCTTGCCAGGTGGGGAAAGCATTTGTTACACCTCCTAAAGCTCCCGCCTTTGCAGAAAAGTCTTTCCATTCACGAACAGAGGGTGAAAGTCCTGTCTCTATTTCTGGGGCAGGATCTGTCGTGCTGCTTCCCCCGGTTGGTACCAATCTGCTCAGCTCCTTGGATGCAGCTCCACTTGCTGAAAGCAGATGCCATGCCCAGATTCCTTCTGCTGTTGAATCTCAGCTGTAGTTTGGCAGCTCCGCGTTGATTTAGTGGTTTTCCTTCTCTCTCTGTCATGCCATCCCTCCTCTGAGGTGAGCTGGCCACGTTTTCCCTCAGCTGTTAATCCACCCTGATGTTTGCATTCCTGTCTCCTTCCAAAGCCCCACAAATCCTGCTGCTTCTCCCTCATGCACACACCGGCCCCCCGAGGGGAGAAAAGGGTCCTGGGGAGGAGTCTGAGCTCTCCACCTGCTGCAACAGGAAATTATTTTAGAACCAGAAAAATCTCTCATGGTGTTCGTCGATTATTTCAATATTTGCAGTACCTGAAGCACTAACGTGCTTTTCAAGTTCTAGAGGGCAGGAGATATCACAAGGATTTGGACTGAGGACAGTACATGTGCAGACCCCCGCTTCACCCCCCGGTACCAACTGGTCCCCAGTGCTGGCAGAGCTCGGAGCATCCTGCATGCCTGGGCTTGCAGCCTTCAGGGCAGTCCTTGCCCTGGCAAATGGCTGCAATATTTTAAAAGTCAAGGAGTTGCAATTTATGTCAGAAGTGGTCAAATTAAGTTAATTTGACCTTTAAACTCCATTTTTTAATCCCTTGCTTTGGCATCCAGTATGATTTGAATTCCGCTGTACTGACACTCAGCCTAACAAATGACTTTCTTTCCAAACTGCCTTTGAAGTATCTGAACTTAATGGACTATAACATTTATGAACATCTGAGTTCCTCTCTCAGCAGCTGCACTAGGTTATTGATGATCTAATTGAAATGCTGGCAAATCTATCCCAGCAGTATATGGGGAGCAACAGACTCCTCGGTGAGACCCAGGAGTCCTGGAAGCGTATGTTTTTCATGCTATTCATTAGAAGCAGGCAGTATATTTTCAGCTATGCAAAAACAACAACAAAGAGCAGAGTAAAGACACCAGAAGTGATAAAAAAAAAAAATCCACCATCAAGAAAAAGCCAAGATTTGTTGATCCTCTGTGGATCCCTTGGTGGCTCAGCCGCGCGGAGGGGATGGAGGCCAGCTCTACAAATTGGATGCCTCCTGGAACAAGTAGCCGAGGGCAGTTCAGGTTATTCAGGGTGCGTTCCCCTGCCTGCCTGCGTAGTGTAAAAATAGATGGATAAGCTGAAAACGAGACAACGGGTACCAAAAAAAGTGGGTTTTCTTGTTATTATGTCCAAAACCCATCACTCTCTCTTCTAAGCCCTGTGGGGAGTTATCTAAGCTGGAAATGTCCTAATTGGGCATGGGGGGGAGCATAAGCTGCCTCCCTCCCCCACAGAAACACGGCTGGCGTGCATTGCCCCCGAGAGTTCAACAACCTGGGGTTTGGACGTGCCCGTTTAGGTGGCAGCGTCGGCAGTTTCACCGCAGTCAGAATTTATCCAGCAACCAGCTGACAGCCTGCTTGGCTCTACGCTGATTGGCACGTAATTAAGCAAAGGAAAGAAAGTCGTAATGTTTAGCGGCAGCATCGTTCGAGTATTCAACAATAACAGGAAAGATATGAACTAAAAATAAATAGGGAAGGTCTTATTAGGAGGTGTATTTAGTTCCCATGCAGTGAATAGCTCCAGGCAGTCCATCCCCTTCCCTTTCATTGCATTTGATAGCATCCGATTTACACCAGGGATAAAAGAGGAAGAAAAAAGGTATGTTGGAAAAGAGGAGAGAATTTTTGACATGAAAATAAAGATGAGGGGAAATCAGATTTGTATCTTGGAGCAGATGGAGGCTGAGCTGTTCCTGGCATCATCCTCACAGCTGGATTCACTCTCCTGGTCCAGGCTGGCTAAAAGACGTCGATAAAAATGAGAAATGCAAATGAATTCTCTCCACCTTACTGGACATACCGAAATAGAGGGTGCCACTCAAAAGGCAATCTCTCCAAAACATTTAAAAACATTGTGCAATTTATATCTTGTGCTTGACAGAGCATCCAAAAGTAATTTCAGCGCCGTGTCCCAGTGCCACAGCTCTCTGCGAGGGTGCCCGTCACCGCGCCGCGCCTGCTCGGTAATTTCCCTTTCCTCTGCAAGCTGCAGTGCTTTAAAATGTAATACGAGTTGGCTGCTGGCCTCTCATTTCTGCTGGAAAATCTGGCTGTGCCAGCATGTGTAAGGTCAACAGCACAAAGCCTGCTTATTAACTGGAAATTTGGGGGATCTGGTGCCAGAAAATAGCTTTCAGCCTTTGTGAAAGTGAATAAAGAGGTTCCAGGGCAGTGCTTTGCTACAGAGGAAAATCAGGTCTGAGCATATTTCAGTGACCGCCCATTGCATATATTTGTCTGTGTTCCAGAGTGTCAGGAACTAGCTCTGATCCTACCAGGGTGCTCAATTAGGCCTCTTTAATTGAAGCACAAAGCTCTTCTGAAACACACAACGCTGCCCGTGACGTGGCTGTCCCGCAGACCACGCTGGGAGCTGCAGCATCGCCTCCGCTGCCCCGCGACTCCCACCCCTCCTGACTCCAGGGGTCTGGTTTTTCGGGATCAGCGTGGGCTGAGTCACACGAGAGACATTCCTCACTTTCCGGAAAATTCCTGCTTTCAGGCCATGCTGGCACGGACAGCCAGTCTTGGCCACCGGCACCACATGGGCCTGGTTTGCTAAGCAGAGATTTACCGTGGGGAAGGAACAGTCCCAGCAGGGAAAAGCAGGGGTTTATTTCACCTTTTTTCCACTAAGTGATGATTTACAGTGAGATTTTTGAGTATGAGAAATCCGAGCAACTGGGCTGCAATCCAGTGAGGTATTTCAGTGCGTCCTGAACACGGGAACACATTTAGCTCCGCTGAATTTCACAGTGACACTCACGTGCTCAAGTTGACACGTGGATCCTGGTCGTTCGCCTTTGGGCCAGCGGAGTTAAAAGTGATGAGGCTTTTATGTCAGAGATGGGAGAAAATATTCCCACTCGTTTACCATTTTAGTTTGAAACTCAGTTTCAGAAGAAAGGTGCCAACAAGCTGACTTGCAAAAAAAAAATCTCACTTTGTCCATTACTAGACCTGACTTTGTTTTTGGGTAGGAGCAGAGCCAGAGAGAGTCAAACCTCGGATTTCTCTGCCCTCACGTACTGGCTCCAGATGGAGCAGGCAGCAGGATAAAACCTCCGGTTGTTTATCTGACACAGGCTGTACGAGCAGCTCTTTAAGGCTAAGAATGCCTCTTTTTTTTTTTGCAACTTTTAGCCTTTTTGACCTTGAAGTCTCTCCCTACTCTCGTTGCAGCGATGTTTTGGGAAACGGTCAATAGTTCACAAAATTAATTTCTCCGGTTCCCAGCAGAGGTGAAAGGATTTACACTTTTGAGGCTAAGAAAAGGGCATTAAAGCAACAGTATTACACTAATTTTGCAAATAGATTTCAGATAGAAAGATTAACATTTCTACTCCTGGCTAATGTATCATGTAAATCCTAATGATAACGCGGCTCCCCTCTCTCTTGAGCTGTTAAATGATTTCCTGAGGCTCCTCACAGAATATATGCTTCATTTAAATCCCCTCTCTTCCCTCTTGCAAATAATGAATACCAGATTCATTCTGTGGATTTGTCACTTAAAATTTCTATTAGGAAAGGGAGTTTTATGTCGAACGTGTAAGAGTTGGGGACCAGCTAGCACAAGCTTTGATGGTGCTTCATCGGCCCTGTTGTCATAATAAACAGCTACTGCGACTGTCACCGTAATTAGCTTTCCTTTGTAAGCACAGACAGAGACTGGAAACAATAGTACCCTCTGATCTGGGATTTGGATGCATTTGGGCTGGGGAATGAGCACACCAAAGAGATAAGGCAGATTAATAATACAGAAGGGATTTCTGCAAACCGTTCTGTCAGTCTCACTCCGCATGTTTCTGTGGACTGAAATTTTATTCTGATTGGAAGTTATGCAAAAACTGCACGGCATAAATCACGGTATAAATCAGCGGATGGAGCCCTGTCTAGGTCAAAGCCAGAGGGAGCCTGGGAGCCTGGTTTCTTTCCAAACATATAAATCATCCTAAAGTGATTCCAGACTTGCTGGAATGCTTCATGGAACTTGGGAATGTTTCCAGCAGACCTGGCAGTAGTCCCAGTGCAGAATAAAAGTTCCTTAAAATTAGATAAATTTCACCTGAAATTTCACCTGTTTTCAAGGTTTGAGCTCAAGCTTGTTGGCCACTTGTGACCCAGCATCCAAGCAGGAAAGGCAGAAGTGCTCCGTAGGGATTTCAGGTTTCTCTTTAGGAGAAGGTGTACCTGAGCGGGCGCTTCAGATCAGGATGCTGATGGACCCCCATTCCAACAGGAACTCAGGGGAACACTAAACAGCAATTATTAATGCTAAAAATAATGTTAAGTTCTGCAGATTTGGAGAGCTGACTGTCCAAGAGCTGCTGAAGAGCTAGCCAAAGTGGTCTCTAGGTCATCAATGTTGATTCTTTTGTCATGAATCTTGAAACACCAGGTGAAGTTCAGAGGCTCGGAATCTGAGGAATGCTGTGTTGGAGTTGAAAAAGGGGAGGTGTGGTGATAGAGCCGTGATACAGCTGTTAATGGTACCTCCCACCAGTGCAAAGAACGGAAAGGTCTCGATTAGAGGGAAATTAGGCAGCGGTCGACATGATCTGGAGGCACCCGGGGTGGGCTGGAGCAGTTATCTGTTGCACCGACCCCAGGAACAGCCTCTCGGGGCAGAGGTTTCTGGATGATGTTTCTGGGGACGAGTCCCCGCAGGAGATGCGCCCAAGGTCGGTCACACCGGCAGTGGCAGGGGCAGGATTGCACCCAGGGTGCTGGGCTGCTGTCGGCTGGGGAGCGCGGGGCATCCCCACCGTCCTCGCGCCCTTCCACCGCCGAGGCCTTGGAGAAGCTGTGTAAAACCACCAGAACCTTTGGCAGCGTCTCCAAACCAAGTGTCAGCTGCTTCCGAGGCTCCCCGTCACCGCTGCGGGGGTTTACGTTATAGTTTCATGTACGGGAATATCAGACAATTATTTTTTTTTTGACAACACTTTTTGGTTCCTAAGTGAACACAGCATGTTTTCTGATCTGCCTTTCCCTGCTTTGATCATCTCTTCTGCAGATCAGTTTTCGTGTTTAGAGGTACAGCAGGATATGTAATGAATGCAAATGCAGTGCGTTCAGAGATAAATGTCTAGACTTCAGAGCCTAATCCTCACAAATCTTGCACCCCGATACAGTGTTTTCATATTTAATACATTCTGAGGGATTTTACTTTTATAAATAATAAACGAATCTCATCTTCAAGGCATCACTTTGCAGTTTAGGTATATAAAAAAAAAAAAGCAATACCCTCCGCTCAAAAAAGCCTGTTTTAACCAATATTAACTGATGCCTCCCCTCAGATCAAGGCTTCTGTGGGTGATTCCTTTTTGAATAAAAGTGCACTGAAGAATTACATTGCAGGGGGCAAGACGAGGACTGGGATAAGGAGACACGGAGGAAGCGGGGGAATACGTGATCTCTGTGGGCAGGGATCCCATCTCTCAGCCCTGGGCTTGGGCAAACCCCGTGGTGGAGGGTCTTCTTCTCTGCTTTGCTGCACGGGCAGCCCCAGCACCAGCCAACTGGTCTGAGGACAAGGGACTATGGTTTGGTTCTTTGTCCAAAGTGCCAGGTGCCCAGACAAGGTTGTGATCTTGACTAGAGGGAACGTGCAGGGTCGTGCTCTGGACTGATGCAGGGCAACGCGTCATGCTGGGAGGGACGTGGTGCAGAACGGTGTGTCTGGATGTCCTGGCAGGGGGGAAAGCAGAGGAACGCGTGATTCCCAGGGATATCCGTGTTTGCACCATGACTGCAGCTGCACCCACTGCATGGCCTGCCATCCGAGCAAACGGGGGGGGAACTATCCTGAATTATTACAAAATAACACGCTGCCTGCCATCGTGCGACAGATGATAATGAGCAGCTCGAAGCTTAACGCTGGAATCACTGTGCAGGTTGGGAAAGAAATGAGGCAGAAAGGAGCCTTAATTGCTCCGGCCCATATGGCTCCGCACCCAAGGGGCTCGCGCGGCAAAGCGAAGCGAGGAGAAGGTGCAGAAAGCGGGGTGGGGGGGGAACCACCTGCACGTCCCCCAGCTCCCTGCAGCGAGACGCGGGAGCAGCACCCGGCACTGGGATACCGGTCTCGAGGGCACCCTGGGCGCTGCCCCGCGTCCTTCTCAGAGCCCGTTCCTTGCCGCTGGGTAACATGAAACGGGTTTTCCTGCTGCTGAAACCTGCAAGGGGAAGGAAGAGCCCTGCCAAGTGTGCAGAGGTGCTTCCCCGAGATCTGCCCTTGTTCTGCCTTTTTAAAGGTGAGATGAAAATGACCATTTAGTGGAGCTCTGGTGTTTTCCCGCGGTAGAACAAATCCGAGAGCTCATCCACAGTGCCTCACAGAACTCCCCATCATTTATCTTCCACTACAGCTCTGCTGTCGTTCTCCGTGCCCGTGTCAGCGCTGCTGTCCCTGATCTCACTGCCGTTGCCACGGTGGTGAGCTCCACCACTGCTGCTCCTCTCAAAAAGTCTCCCCCCACCAATTTTCCACTTTCCACCCATCCGTGAATGCTCCCGCTTCTCTGGGCTGCCGGCCTCCCGCTTTCCGTCAGCATGAACAATCCCAAAAGTTAAAAATGAACTGATTTAAATACTTTTTGTTCAACAAGGAAAGAACGACATTGATATTGTTTAGAAGAGCTCTTTGCGTAACCAACATTTTAAATGTACGAATATCTTATAATTAGTTTTGCCAGGGAACTTGAATCCCAGGGCTTGAGGTTTTGTTCCTAGCAAAGCCAGGTGGAGGAGATAATTTGCTCTGAATACCATATTAGCATAATTCTGGTTCTCTGAGTGCCGCTGGAGGTTTCTGTATTTCCTCCCAGCCTAACGGTGTTTCAGTGATTCAGAATAGATGGAAGGCATCCAGCCTGCATCGCAATGAGCAGGAAAACTCCCTGCAGTCGGGATGCTCAGCGCTGGGCAGGGGGCACGGCAGGACCCGGGTGCAGGGCAGAGAGCAGAGAGCGAGCTGGGCGAGAGGGATGCGGGGCCTGACAGCTCGAACAACAGGAGCAACGAGAAAAACACGCATCTTTTGGAACAGGAATGTCTCGTTTAGTATTTGTCACCTCTGTGGCAGGAACACAAGCCTCCCTTTAATACAGCCAGCCCCCAGATCTGTCTAGGAGGGTGGCGAGGAGTGTCGGCTCTGGGGATGCTTGTGGGGAAATCTGCTGACAGCAGAATTACCACATTTCCATCCCTGCACACAGACCGCGCCTAATGGCATCCCCAGAGAGGCGCGGGAGCCTGTCGCTCCCCGGTGCACACACAGACGCAGCTCCTGCTCCTGCCAGTTCCTTGAGCACAGCACAGTCCATGGAGAGGATTTAAAATAATTGACCGTGGCAAGAGAGTGTTTTTAAATTGGGAGCAGAAGCAAATCTGGATGGTTTCCAGGTCAGAGAGAAAAATAGGTTTCTCCCAAGCGTGGATCTGACTCTCTTGCAAGATCTTCTCCCACTGCCTCGTGAGGGGACCAGCTCCACCAGCCCATCCTCAGCCTCGGTGGGCTGTGAGAACAGGGTCTGCATCTCCTCCCTGCCCACAGTCACACGTGGGGAAAGCAAGAACGTCCCTCATGAAGCAGAGCCAGGCTCGGGGAGGCTCAGCTGACGCCAAGGCGCGTATGCTCCAGCATACAGAAAATGGTGCTGCCTGTTCTACCACCTCACCAGAAAAAGGC
The DNA here is from genome assembly GCA_013400335.1 of Eurystomus gularis. NCBI lineage: Eukaryota > Metazoa > Chordata > Aves > Coraciiformes > Coraciidae > Eurystomus > Eurystomus gularis. The sequence continues at coordinate 127,045 of VZZY01020375.1, read as the reverse complement.
ATCTCGTCCTGATCTTGCTCCCAAGTTCTTCAGTGGCAACAGGAGGAAGCAAGCCCCTGAAAACCTGTGCCTCTTGCAGGGCTCTTGCGGGTCTCTTGGCAGCCAACCACCATCCCCTCGAGTGCAAACTCCCCAGCATCCGCCGGTCCCCAGAAATCCTGGCATTCTTTTCTCTGGGCTTCAATGTGCTCTTAAACAGCATTCAACAAATGGAGTTCAAAGGGAGCGAGGCTGCTCTGTAAGTGCTTTCCTGGGTGCAAATGTGCTAACTCACACGTTACTCACGCGAGTAGCCCCTGCTCTCTGCCAGCCTGCTCCCAGGAGCCGCTGTTTGCACAGTTAAGCCGTAATTACTTTCTCCTGTTTCTCCAGTCAGCCTCCAAGCACTTCTTTGCGAGGGGAATTGCTAGTCCCTTGTCAGGAGATGGGATGCGGGTGTAATTGAGAGAGAAGCAGCAGCCCGTGTTTCTGACCGAGGCTCCTTCCTCCCCCCCTCCCTCCCACTCACTGTTGTATGGGAAGGAGAAGCCCTCAAGATATGCTGGACTGACTCTTGGAAATAACCTTTTTCATCTCAAAGATCCTGCTGAATTTTAGATTAAAAAGGAAGCTTTTCTTTCAATAATGTATTTCCCCCTTGGCTCCCTGGCTATCAAGTAACTTTCCCTGAACAGAAAGCTCAAAAGATGAAGCTTCCCCAAATTCAGATTCATGAACTGAATCTCTTGCCTCCCAGAAGCCTGGCTGGAGAGAGCAAAGGCAATCAGGGCATGAATTTCATATTAAGAAGGATAAATAAAGCAGAACCTCTTTTATTTTATTCCTTCTGCCCATGCAGGTGAGATGGGGTTATTAACCATCATTTTAAATTAGCACATCTGGAAGGAGGGGTCACCTGGCCCTGTCTCTTCGCGCACCCCGAGCTGCTGCAGCCTCCAGCAAAGCGGAGAGCTCAGCCCCCAGAATCGAGTGTGTTTGGCCTTGGAGGGGAGCTTAGAACACGGCACTGCATTGTGGGTCCAGAGAGGAGGAGACCATTTCTGTAATCCTTCCCTTTGGCAGTGCCCTCTCCGGATCTTTACATCTTTGAAGAGCATTGGCTTGAGCAGTGGGATCCCACCAAGCAAGCCCCACCAGACTGCTCCAAGTGTTGGGTCCAGGCATCTCTCCTGCAGCACACGGGCCATCACAGAGACACGAAGGGGACCCAACGCACCTCGAACGAGCAGGGAACGGAGCACAAGTCATCCTCAGAGCCCGCAGCAGATCGTCAGGAAATAGGGAACCATGTAGAAGTTTTCCAAAAGCTACTTTTCACAGTCCTCACGTTAGAGAAGAATTTGCAGGCTTTTCTGGGGGCTCCCAGGCCAGGACCCCACTTCATAGAACCAATCCTAGAATGCCAGGTTGGAAGGGACCTCAAGGATCATCTAGTCCAGCCTTTCAAGGTAAAAAAAATATAGTTTAAGTGAGATGGCCCAGCACCCTGTTGAGCTGAGTCTTAGCTTGCACAAGCTGAGCTGAGATCCCAGGCAAGGAAGGACTGAAGCAGCCCTTTGGGTCACCTTGGCAACCACGACATGCTGCCCAAAGCCCCCTCCAGACCTCTTCTGAGACACCGCAGGTTTGTTGGTGGTCTCGCTCAGGTTCAGTAGCACACAAGGCCATTCAAAACACCTTGTGCAGCTGCTGTTTTACTGAAGCTACGCCTGAAATTCTGTAGCCAGATAACGCGTGTGGGTCTGTGTGTGTGTGTGTGTGCGCACGTGGGCATCTGGGCACGCATCTCCTGGGGTGCAACTGCACCACGTGAAATGTATAATAAAATAGAAAATAAACCTCCGTAGAATAAATGAAGCGCTCAAAGCTGCCTCTCAGTGAATGATTTAACATACTAAACATAGCCCTGCTGTGGTACTCGGCCCCCTCATGACGAAGGATATTCAGAGCAGGCTGAACTACATTGGAATTGAAGCCTTTAATGAGCAAAGTACTGTGCTCGTTGTGACAGGGACCTTTCCTGCGTAAACAGATTTATCCCAGCTAAAGTGTGCAGCTTCCCAGCAGGTACTGAAGGTATCTTCTTTTTATTAGGGCACTCCAGTATTTTATTAGGGGAAACTCAGCTGCAACCCAGGATGTCTCTGGGCACCTTCTCCTTCCCAGCCAGCAGAAATTATCTCCTAGAGATTAAATTCAGTCTCTGGGCTTTATTAATTGTTAAGTGAAAGCCCAGTAACACCTTCCAGATGCCTGTCAAAGCTGTTCTCCAACAGCCTCCCCATTTTCCCTGACAGTTTAATGAGACATTGTTCCACTCACGCTGACGGCTTCGGGGATCACCCCAAATATCACCCCGCGCCCAGCCGGGCAGGGTCCCGCGCCCTGGCAGATGCCACGGGGGCAGCCAGGAGGAGATTCCCATCCCGCTCCTGCCTGTCCGTGTCCCTCAGATGCCCAGGACGGGTTTTCTGACGAGGAAGGCAAATATCGCTCTGCCAGGACCATCGCACCGGGCTGGGGTTTGCCTGGGAGCCGCCGCCGAGTTCAGCGCGCCTGGAAATCCCGTCCAGGCTAAAGCCTCAGCCCAGGCTCACCGGGGCTAAAGATGTCAGTGCTTAGCTGAACGGAATCCTGCTGTTGCTCCCCCAAGACCTGTTGTTTCTCTGTCATTATAGCTGTATAATGATTACCTGGGAGCCGCGAGTAACACCGCAGCCTTTCCTTTCCCCGTTAATAGCACGCATGTAGCGGCACAGTACCGAGCCAGAGCAGCAGCACGCTCTCTTTTTAGCCTAGGAAATAATGGAAAGCTCCGAGGGTGGTGATCCAACCTGCAATAAGGTGCTCCAGCAGCATGTACACCCAGGGAGAATATTGATGGCTTGATCTCATTTCAAGGGCTGTATTCCTGCACTCGGACACAGATAACAAAAAGGCTCTGATCGATAGATGCTCCGGGGGTTAGTTTTCAGGGCACTGATAGAATATTCATCACATGGCGTCAGACTCTGTTAACATGCAAGCATGCGGATTGCTTTGTTTTTACAAGCAGAAAAAAAAAAATAACTAGAGAAAGGGCTTGAATTCCTTTCACGTTTCATGCCGCCTAACCCTAAACTGTCTGAACTTCATCTGCTGAGGGCAGACGACACAGACAATAATCATGTTTCTTTCTGGGCACAGCATATTTTTGACATAATGGCAGCAGCCGACAATTTGCGACTCCATAAACTGAATGCATGATTGTAATTTATGTATAGAGCTAATGGATCGTTGGTCCTGTAATAAACTGCTCGGAGTGGGTAGGATTTATCAGCAAGCGGGTTGCCCTTTACACATTTTTATTTAATTTCACTTTATTTCGTGAGGTGCCAAGTCAACAAATGATTAAATACGAGCAAATATTTCTCCACTGGAGTTTTATCAAGTTACCTAATCCAGTTAAGGGATAGAATGTAATTGCTTCTGGAAGCAAAGCTTGTTTTCCACCAGGGTTCTTGATTAAAATAAATAAATAAAGGTTTTTCCCTTCGGAGCAAAGCAGGAGGCTACAAAGTGTATTGTGTCTGGAAAATAAATAGGAAATGTGTTGAGATAATGGAGGCTTTGGCTGGGATCTTCCTCACCTTTATTCTCACAGCTGGTGTCCTCAGCAGGCACTTCTTCCCTTACCCAGCGCGGGAAGCTGCTCCTGCCTGTCGCCGCTCGGTGGGAACAGGGATTAGAGACCCTGGTCCCCAAAGAGCATCATCCCCTCTGCCCCCTTGCCCCCCGAGAAGCCCGGGGAGCCTCTCCTCCCTGCCCGCAGCGGGGCAGGGTCTGCTGGGGAACATCCCAGCTCTGCCTCGCACTGCCAGAACCACAGAAATGGCACTTAATGGGTCCATTGCCTGCCCAGCTGCTCTTCTCTCTAGTTTTCCCCAGCAGAAGGGCAGCAATTACAAGAAAACATTGCAGAAGGCATGGGGAGAGGGGCAAGGGACTTTCGCAGGAGGGACACACAACATTAGCCAGGCTGTTGGCAGCAGCCGGCACTTCATTAAACTGCTCCCGGGAGCCCAGACGTACTCTGTTTACGGCGGCGAGGGCAGAGGCTAAAGTACTTCACTTGGCAGACTTGTGTGATTTAGGGCTCCGGGTTCATCAGGTTGAATCACAAACTGTGTTTGAGTTACCATCAGTCACTATAAATACTGGGAAAGCGAGGGCTTGGAAAAGCCTGTCTGCTAGAGCTCTCCATCCCGGCCTCGTCTCTGCCCCCGTGCAGCTCTCCCAAACCTCCTCGGGAAGCAGCACCCATCCAGTGCAGGAGCCTGGGAGATAGAACCTTGCCGAGGAGCAGAGCCCACACGGGAAGGCGATGGTGACCTAGACCTCAGGATGGAGGAGATGGATGGTCCCAGGAGCCTGGCCTGATGCAATGGCTCTTGGCCGCTCTGCCTGGAGAGCCCAGCTCTGCTCCTGGAGGTGCAGCTGCAGCAAGGGTAGAGTTTGTGCTCGGGGTTACCTGTATTCTGTTTTCTGCTGGTTTTGTACGTTAATGCTCTCAGTAGACCCCGCTGAGGAGCTGAGGTCCCTGGCTCATCGATGCCGTCTGTAGTGGGCTGTGCAGAGCTCGGAGCGCTGCAGGGCCTCATCCAGGGGCTGAGCAGTGGGTGCTCCACCAAAGGGCAGAGGCACTTGCAGAGCCTTTGGAGAGGATCTCCAGGGAGCACAGAGGAGCGGCCCTGAGGCTCTGCTCCTTCTCCTCCTCACCCTTCAGCACCAAATGCAGAGCTCATGGTCCCCACCTCCTGCAAGCGCTCGGATCACGCAAGACCTCTTGTACAAGCCTTGGTGATAAGAGCTCAGTCCACTGCAGAGAGGCTAAAGGATATGACAGGAAAACTCTGCGATCTCTGAGGTCAGCAGATGTAAAGGAAAGCAAGAGAAGGAGCAGGTGGGGTGAGGAGAGTGGCTGCACACCAGCACCAGCACCAGCTGCTTCCTCTGAGCTTGAAAGTCCTTCAGTGATGGAGGGAAAGCCTGGAGAGGGCTGGCTGTGCTGCTGCGGCTTCCTCACTGCTCCATCGCTGGATGGAAGGCGTGGGCCAGCACCCACTGGGGTCTCCAGGGAGCAAGGGCACCCACGAGCTGACCTTTCTCTGCTGGAGGTGAGGGCCAAGCCTCAGTGGAGATGGGACCAGCCTGGAGGTGAGCATCACACGGGGTGCTCAGCCCCTGTGGTGCCAGGCGCAGGGTGACAAGTCCTGGTGACAGCACAGGGCTGGCAGGAGCCGTGTCTGGACAGAGCTTTTCAGGAGCTGGGATATGGTCAGGCTGGGGATGTGCTGGCAGCGTGCTGGCGGCTGGCTGGCTGCGGGAGCCCTCTCAGCCTTCTCTGCCATCTATACTGCCAGGGGGAAAGACAGAAACTAATCTCTGAAAAAATGAATAGCAGGCAGAGAGACCCTGTGAACCTCTTTGTCCTTCACAGATACGTCTGAGAAGCTCCACGCTCTACCTCCCCAGCGGGACCAGCCATGTGCCTGTAGCCAGGGCTGCTTATCAACGTCCAGAGCTGAATGAAACAATTGCGAATATTCGAGATATGCTAATTCAACCATCCTTGCTCCCCCTTTGAAGTCAAGCTCTGTGTTGGCCGGTATGTTTCCGACTGGAACTCTGGCTACCAGAGATCATGCGTTCCCCTCAGATTTATAGCACGTGCAGCGCAGCCCATAAATATTGTAGCTTTTTTTTCATTTTAATTTGAAGCTGTCTTGCAAACTGAGCTATCTAATCCTTGGAACATCTGCTCAGAGCAGACAGCGATCTCTTAAATGCCACTGTGCACTTAAGAAGTTCGCCTCTTCTCTGTGGGAGCCCCTGGAAGAATTTAACTGATATAAGGCACCTCCCACAGCTCCCGCTAATGATCACAATATAAATGACATTTGCATGCTATGATATTCCTTTTGTGCAGAAGATGACCTGCACGCTAGCAGCTATTCATCCCCGACAGCTTGTTTCCCCTTCATCTGAAAATGGTTTCCCAGCCCAGGTAATGAGCAGCCGCTGCGCAGATGGGCACTGGCAAACCCAGCGAGTGCCCCGAGCTCCCGAGCGCTGCGGCCCCTTCCAGGCTGGGGAACACGGTGAGGGTCTGGGGACACTTGAAAGGGGCATGTTGCAGGGTGGCAGGAGCGGGAGCTCTCCACGCTGCGCTTTGGCAGCAGCAGTTGGCTGCATCCTGCCCGGTGATGCCCGGCACGGAGACCGGGTCCATCCTGAGCAAGGCTGCTGGGGCTGAGCTGCTGCCTGCTGGGGCTGAGCCACCAGCCACAGTCTGGGGAGGTGGAGAGGCACCAACATGCTCCAGAGTTCCCTGCTGGGACCCTCAGCAGCGCTAGCAAATCTCTTCAGTATGGGTGTTCCTTCCCCATATTTTTCCACTCTGGATTTATTTGAATCGATTGGACAGTGCCGTGGGGTGAGAGCTCATGGAGAGGACAGCAGAGCCGGATATGGAACGAGAAAACCAGCCCTAATATTCACTCATTTGCCTTGCAGATTTTCACAGCTCCACTGCCCCGGTCCTTAATGACAAAAACCAATCATGTTTGAGCCATTGAAGTCCAAGTGACTCAAAATCAATGGCGTGATATTGGAATTCCAGAAGAATTTGTTAAATACTTTGTTTCTTATTGTTTGCCCACTGAAAATCCAGACAGTCCTGCCAGAGCAAAAGCAAGTTAATGAATTAAAAGCTCCCAGCCGACAGCAGTTTGATAATGGCATTAACACTGTAAAATGCATCATTAGGTCAGTGTCTGTCAGCATTACAAGGCACGGGGGAGGCGAGCAGTGAGGCAGGCTGCTTATTAGAGCCAGATTTAGGAAAAAAGTTTCCTTCTTTTACATGGCTGTGTGTTATTCCCTCCCCACGTTCCGCTGCCGCTGCTCTGCCCGAGCTGCTGCGTGCCTCCCCCTGCGAGCCTGGCACGTCCCCAGAGCCCCCGCAAGCTGGTACCGACCCCCAGGCAGGGACACGCTGGGCTTCGCTTGCTCTGAAGAGCTGTGGCAGGAGCTCTGGAGATTAATTCAGACAGGCTCGCCCTTAAAGACAGAACTGGGCTAGAAATGATGCAAGTCGGTATTCCCGCGTGCCCCCACCGCCCTTGCTGGCGGGTGCCCGCGAGCTCTGCCGAGGGTCCGTGTCCATCTCCCGCTGGCAGGGACTCCAAAACCAACGCTCTCGTGCAGATCGCCGTAACGAAGCAGAGCAAAGCCGCGTCCCAGAGGTGGGAGCTCCAGCCCCACTGCAGCCAGTGCTGGCAGCAGCTTTGGAGACATGGTTGAGTGTTGGAAGCATCTGGTCTGGCTGGGGGGATGGCCAGGCCATGGGGGAGTCTCATTGCTTAGGTCCCCTTCCCGGAAAGGCTGTAATGGGTTTTGTAAAGAGAGAGAGTCTGTGCCGAGGGGGTGAGAAGTTGTGTTTTAGGTGGGTTCTGTGTTTGCTGGGCACAGGACGATGCCATGGGCTGATGCTCCCCAGGCCAGGGGTCTGCAGGCTCTGGTCAGGGGAGGACGGCTGCGGGAGGCACCCGGGAGCAGCATTCGGAGGTTTCCAAGGCTGCGTGAAGCCTGCTCAGAGCTGGCCGGTCTCTCTTCCATGTCTGGGGTCTTCTCTCTGGTGGTTTCAAACAGTTCAGGTGCCAATGGATGGATGCCCTCCAGCCTCATTGCTGCAAAAGTGTTTTTTTTCTTTTTCCTGGAAGAATCTGGTATTGCCTTTTGGAATGACTGCTACAGAGGTAAAAATCAGGAGGTTCCCAGGTCAGGTTGGACTTGTACTGAGCTGAGCAGTGGCTGGAAGAGTTGCAGCAGCCCCTGCACTTTTACCTGTTTCCTTGCTATTTGTGGGCTGTGCTTTGTCTGGATTTCAGAACACACACAGTCTGGGGATGTTAACGCATGTAATGAGTGATTGTTTGTGACAGATGAGTTATGAAATGTTGTGTCAAACAAGGTTGGCTGAGCTGGGTGATGGATTAACTTGGGGTGAACCTGCCTGTGCATTCATGTGAGCAGTGAGCTCAGCCACACCAGGCAGGGACCTGCCACCGTCCGTTTGTCTGTCCCTGAGCCCCAGCTGTCCCAGGGGAGCATCGCTGGCCTCTGGTCAGTGCAGGGAGGACTCGCAGGGACATCTGGGCACAGTGTGGCAGGAGCAAGATGGATCCCTGAGTCACACGAGCACTCCCAACACCCTTTTGTCTTTTCATGCACATCTTATTTTACAGAAGGGACACGAAAGACTAAATACAGTAGCAGCCCTTTAATTTTGCAAATCTCTCTGACCTCAGAACTGTAGCAAGGACGGGAATCTTTCTTTTCCTTTTGTTTACTCAAAGAAAGGAAAGAAAATACAAAGGAAGTAGCTTAGAAATAGCAGCAGGTTAATTTGCTGTGAGTCAGGTCAGACCTTCAGAAGAGAAATACCTGAAATAGCTCTCCCCTGCCTGCCATTGCTGGGCTCTCACAAAGCAGCCAACAAGACAGATTTTAATGGGACTTACAACTAGGAAGACAAAAAGAGGCAAAAAATGGAGGAACTGAATTAAAAATGCTTCCAGAGCTGAGACGCCAGACAAGATAAATAGGGATCATCATTTCTTCTCAAAGGGAGGGTGCTGCCGCAGCGCTGCTCACCTGATGAAGGCAGAGGTAAAATTAATGCTGGTTGCGGGCACATTAGTGCCACTCATTCCTTGTCCCATTTGTCTCCTGCCGCCCGGGCTCCAGGCTCAGACCTGACACCTTCTCTGTGCCACAGGCGGGAATTTTGGCTCTTCCTTCCTTCCTTCTCTCTCTGTGCTGCTGAACCCGGCGGAGGTGAATGCCAGGAGAGGCACAGCGAGGTCTGACCACCCCCAGCATCCCCAGCTGCCCCCCGGGTGTGGGGCTGGAGCTGGGGGAATCCTCGTCCCCGGGTGTCCAAAGGCTGCACGGGAGGGGAGGTGCCAGCGGGGCAGTTCCAGCAGGGTGTGGTGTCTATCTGGGCAGTAGCATCCCCCAGACCATGAAGATGGAGACCTGTGCCCTGAGCTGTCAGCTGGCGTGCATGGACCATGGGCTGGCTGGTGGTGGAGCACAGCCAAGCCCCTTGTGCAAGCCCCAGCCTGGGGTTCAGCTACAAGACCACGTTTCTTCCCTCAGGTGCTAGAGCTTGGGGCCATCCCCCCTGCCAGAGCTCACCAAAGGCTGAGGGGACTCATTTCTGTCCCCGTGTCCTTCTGCAGAGAGTCCTCCAAGTGACATTTCAGGAGAGCTGGAAGCTGTGAAATTTAACCATCGGGAGCTCAAGCCATTAGCATCCTGACAAGCCCTTCAGAGATTTACGATGGGTTTTACCACCTGCTGAAGGTGCAGCAACAAATCTCCATCTCTAAGTCATTCTTGGGCCAAGATTTACAGCTGCCATCAGCCCCGTGCTGTCAGTCAGTCCCTTCCAACCAGGTGGGGAAAGGTCACTTTTTAGAAACACAAATGATCAGGCCGTGACCAAACCACCGCTCACATCCCAGCTGGGCTCTTGGCCACCAGTCCTGCATTTAGCCTCTGTCCCCAGAGGAGCAAAAGGCTTCCTGAGAGGGAGAATTAACTCACACAATGCCCAGGAGGGTGGGAGCGGGGCTGGGGACCTGTGCGTGTCCCTCAGGAGATGTCCCCAGCCTGTCCCACGGGGATGTGGCCCCAGCACAGCCAGCCCTTGGGTGGCAGATGAAGCCTCCTGAGATTCAGGGTCTGGAATTCCTGCCAACTTTGCACAGTCTACAATTTATCAATTTTTCAAAAATATTACAACGCCAGCACAACAGCCCTTGTCTTTAGAAACTCTGCCATGCCCAAGGGCTCTCCCTGTCAGCACATTTCCCTGCTGTTTAGTGTAAATCCCCTCTCTTCATTTCACTCCCTTCCTCCTTCAGATAAATCTCTTCCCCTCCTTCATACCCACCGCTTCCCCGGCTCTGCCAGGAGGTATTGTATCCTCCCTTCACACTCTGCTCTGGGTTTGGATGCTAAAATGGAACATGCTTACCGAAAAATAAACCTTTTCATAGCTTACAAGAACAGCAGTTGAACATGAGTAGGAGTTTATAAAAGGAAAGAAATAAAAGATGAATTTCCTCCTCCTATTTTACGCTGCAGCATTTAATGTATGGCAGCAGTTATTCCTATTGCCTCCAGAACACGTGAGCAGTAGCAAACAACCCTTCCCTGTACACGGTGTACCAAGCCTTCCGTACAAGGGAGCTGGAGTGCCTTGTAAACTCAGGGGCCGGTGAAATTATCTCTGAACAAACATAAAATCACAGCCCTTGGGAACAGCAGGAGAGTGGTGAGACAAGCACAAACACCCGAGTTTTTTCCCCAGCCAACATTCAGACACGCCAGCGCAGTGAGTACAGCGGACTCTCTGATGTGATGGCCTCTGTGGTGCCAGGTGCATGAAGCTGGAGGGGTGGAGGCGAGGAAGCAGCCAGGGCTGGTGGGGTGGAAGCAGCCCTGCAGCAGAGCTGTCCTTGCCCAGGCTCTCTCTGCCTGGTCGCCGCAGCTCCAGAGAGCAATCCTGGCATACTCCTGGGAGCATCCTCCGCGCTGCCAGCTTGGCTTGGTCACACAAATGGAGACACTCACTTTAGGTGACCTCCCAGGTCATGAGGAACCTCACGAGGAGGGTGGCCTGGCACGTGACCCTCCATGGCATGGCTTCGCTCTTTGACAGATTTCCCTATACTTTCAACCTTCATCTTCAAACCTCTTCTTGAAGCCACCCACCACTGATGCCAGGACAGTGCCCCTGGTGCAGTGACTGTTGAAAGGGTGACAGCTTCAGCCCACAGCTCTGACATGGACAAGTCATGGTCTCACTTCTTGCTTTTCCACCGATGTGAGGTTCAGTGGAGATGATGGGACATGGCTTTGGTGTGGGGAGGTTTGGATCAGGCTCTGTCAGAAACCAGCCAGTGTCCTTACAGCATTCCTCCTGGAAATGGGTTTCTGCTGCTGAAGTACCTGGAAAAATGACCAGGGTGGGTGGGAGCAGGAAGGACACGACCTCACTCTTCTTGGGAAAAGGGCACATCTGCCGAGCTTCCAAGGTCCCTTTGGTGAGCCTAAACCCAAGCACCACTTGTGTCACGCACACCAGCCTGCACACCCGTGCCCGTGTCACTGAAGCACAGACAGGAGGTGGGGACACAGGGATGCGAGATGTTGGAGAAGCCCGAGGGAGTTGGGCACCGAATGCTCTGCAGGTTGGGCATGCAGCTCTGTGACCTGCTGGTGAACACGTGCAACCAGCTTGGCCCAGAGCACGTCTGGCAGGAGAGCCGTGACCCAGGCAGATGCTGTGCTGGAGCCCGGGTGCTGCGCTTGCTGTCTAACTCCTGCACACAACAAATAATGCTCCATTCCCGAGCAGTCCCGAGCTGGAGATCTCGGAGCTGTTGTGGAAGGGAGACTGTTCTCTCTAAATGAGGTAATTCAGAAAGAACCAGGTTTGCTGGCCTCCAGTTCAGCCCTGCTGACAGGACAGGACCGCCTTGTCCCTGCTGGGTTGTGGGGAAGCTCAGAGGGTTGGGGGCTCGGCTGGGGAGGGAGCGGGGCAGGGTGGGGGAGAAGGTGAGGGTTGTGCTGACCAGGGCAGGGTCCTGGACACTGGACCTACCTCAACACCCCCCTCCCGAGCAAAAAGCCCTAATCAGGCAGCACCGTCTGACTTTGCCTGAGTCACTCCATTCACATCCTTCTGGAAAGGTCCTGCAGAGTAACAATGATGAAATCAGAAACATAAAAGCCTGGAGTAATCTCCCTTAAAACTGCAGCATTCAAGAGAAGATGGCATCCCTCCTGCAAGGGGTTTATTTTTATCATTCAGCTGGATTCTCAGAATTGCCATTCTCTCACCAGCTCCATAAGACAGTAGGAAAAGGAGGTTTCTTCCTACTCAGCCTCCGGCTCCACAGCTCAGCTCTGAGCAGCACAGGGATGCACCACTTGTGTTGCCCTGTGTCCAGGGCGAGCCCCGAGGCTGCTGTGGGACCAAGGGGACACAGGCAGGGTTTAAAGGCCTCTAAAACACCTCCCAGGCTGAGACTCCGGGTGCAGCTTTCCCCAGCTCCGGCTGCAGTTTAAATAACCCTCACCCTGGCACGTCCCTCCATGGCACCTGCATCACCCTGACTTCCAAATGGACTCCTCCGCAGCAGGGCAGCCCTTTGGCTGGATCTCAGCCCTGCCCTCCTCTCCCCTCATTTCTCATGCTGCTCTTGGTCTTTTCCTCCTGCTCTTTTGCCAGAAGCTTTGCACAATGTACTTGCCCCTGAACTGCTGAAGGAGCTTCTGTCCCTTCCCAGTTCTGCCCATCTCCGCTGGCAGCGGTGCCGGTTCTCCGGCCGATGGGCAAAGCTGCCGCAGCCCCGGCCGAGCTGGGGAAGCGCAGAGATAAGGAAGAAACCACAGCGAGCACGGGTACGCCGGCGGGTTTATGTCTGCGTGGTGTTCACGTCACCCTGCCATGAGGTTTTGGGCTCCTTCCTCTCCAGTTGCAGCCACTTCAGCGTTACCTGCAGCAGCGGCAGGTGAAAAACGCTGGGGGAAGCGTGATTTGTTCGTTGGCATTGTCCTTATAATGCACATGGGGAAATTAACTTAAAGCCTGGGTTATGAAGAGAGCTAATTAGTTAATCCATGTAAAGTGCTTTAAGACTCTCGGCTGAGGGGAAAGAATAGCTAATAGGGAGCTCAGACAGGGCTCTCTTGATGCAAAGTGAATTTCAGACAAGAAATCCTTACTGTACAGAATGGAATTAAATTCAAGGGCTTGTCTAAGAGGAAAACCTCAGAATTGATCACATCCCAGTGAATAAAGACAGTCCATCAGTTCAAGGGCATCTTACACGTATATCCATGGCCACTAATTATTCTGCTTGAAACCAGCCTTCCTGGCAGATTCCCAGAGTCGATGCATTGAGGACCTCTGTGTCAACATTAGCTTTATAGCAGACGGATAATTGGTGGTAAGTACCCAGAGCTGGACTGTGCTGGACAACATAATGGCAAAAATTAAATTCTTCCAACAAAATAGCTCTTTGCAAGCATGTTCAAGCAAAAACAGGCTCGAGAGACAACTCCACTGCAAGGCAGAACAATTACAGAGCTGTTAGAGGGGTGAACTTCACCAGCTCACATGCACAACACCGATTTCCCCTCTACAATCATCTCTGTCAACACTTCAAACATTCCCTTTGTTCCCAACAACAGTCACTGGCTAAATTACTGTTGGTGAGAACACTACAGCCGTACAGCCGGCAGAGATCTGGGGAATGGTGTCTCAAAGCATTTGCCGAATACTCCTGCATGGGGGTTTCTGGCTGGATCCTGCACTCGCTGCTCTCCGGGGCGTTATCCACACAGGGGGAAGGGATCTGCACCCCTGTGCGTCAGCCATTGCGATACCCGTGTCTCCGTTCGCCGCTGCAACACCAGGATGGCAGTGGGGAGAGCATCCAAACCGGTGCTGCGTCTCCTGGAGCAGCAGGGCTGGGTGTCATCTGCCAGGAGCAGCCCCCAGCCCCATCAGTGCCGCGGCTCCGGGTGTATTAGTGCATGGCGATGGGAACTGTAAATATTCCTTCCCATCGGTCGCACTGCGCTGAGCAGGGGCCCTGTAGACCCGAGATAAACTTTCCCTGTGTGTTACTTTAACACCTTCCTTCCCTCCTGTTGGCTGTCGCGTAGGTGGACTTTGGATGGTGGTACCCAAGATGCCATCGCTGTGGCTGGGGACGCCGTTCCCATCACCCCTGCGCCCTTGCACCGTCCCAGGGGCGCGGGGACGTGGGGTGCAGCCAGCCCCGGGCTTCGTGCGCTGGCGGCCACCGTGACATATGGCAGGGCTGTGCCATGCTGTGCCGTGCCATGCTGTGCCATGCCATGTTGTGCCATGCCGTGCCGTGCCGTGCCGTGCCGTGCCGTGCCGTGCCGTGCCGTGCCGTGCCGTGCCGTGCCGTGCCGTGCCGTGCCGTGCCGTGCCGTGCCGTGCCGTGCCGTGCCGTGCCGTGCCGTGCCGTGCCGTGCCGTGCCGTGCCGTGCCGTGCCGTGCCGTGCCGTGCCGTGCCGTGCCATGCCGTGCCAAGCGAGGCACGCCAGCTCGCGCTCGCCCTGAGTGGCACGCGGGGGAAGCAGAGGTGACAGCGATGCAGACGGCTTGAATTACTCCGGCTGCTCTGTCTAGCGCACGGCATAAATTGGATTATGTTGTGAAGTTTTCTACGAGGGCAGCTTTGCCGTTTGAGTGGCATTTCCATATTCTGTCGAGCAGCCCACATGCCCATAAAATCTGATAAGTTTTCTCGGTCATCACTTTGTGTATTTTTATGAGTCTATTAAAATGTGATTTACATTTTTTCAATTCCCCCCCCCCCCCTTTTCCCTTCAATATGCCCAAGGGAAGGGTGAATGAGATTGGAGGGAGCCCAGGACCATATGGCCAATTGGATTAGGCTCTCCTAAGTGTTCAGCAGAAAGTAATAGGGGCTTTAAACCTGTATCCCAAATTCTGGATGCCTGTCTTATCTGAATTGCCAAACAGCTCCATGTTTTAAGGCTCTTGCGAAGTGCTGAAGTCGGCGGCATGGTGACAAGGATGCCCAAGGTCTGTCCTGCCAGGTGAGCCGGAGCCAAGGACCTCTCTGCTCCGAGCATCGGGGCCAGCCGCAGTGCGTGGCCTCAGCTCCGGAGCCACCTCCACCCCCCTTCCTCCAACGCTGAAATTAATTACCAGTTAATCGTTCAAACTGGATATTTTTAGTCAGAAAGAATGCTTTCTTTTTGAGATGACAGAAGCATAAGTTGTGCTTCCCGTATTTCTGCTTGCTCAGGGCAAACGCTGCAGCGTTCCCGGGACGGGAGCACAAAGGAGCCACGAGTGCTGCTGGATGAAAATTTGCTTTCAAATTTGAGAGAATATTTGTAGAAATTCCTTTCTCTGCTATTTGCTCAGTTCTGCTAACAATGGGTCACCAGCCAGGTTCAAGGACAGATGAGCAGGTGGGCCTCTGAGCAGCCTCTGTAATTCTCTTTTCTCTGGAGAAACAGAGGCAGATTAATAGAAAAAGCAGCAGCAGGAGGATTTGTCAAGAAAAATAATCATTTTCAGATCAAGGAGGCATGCTATCTTGATCGTGAGCAAATGGCAGGAGCAAAAGGACTCCTGAGACTGCCCCTTGTTACTGAAAGAAGCAAATTAAGGCAATTGCAGTTGAACACAAAACTAACATTTGGATTTCTTCCTCCCTCAGTCACCTCTTTCTCCCCCAGCCCCTCTCAGCCCACCCTGCCCAGCGCCAGGAGCCATTTTCGGAGCCCACGTTGTGCATCCCCAGGGCGAGCGGCAGCGATTGCTGGAGTTCCAGCCGAGACACTGCGCACACCGTGGGCTGCTGCTGCCATCTACGGAGAGCCCGTCCAGCGGCCACCGGGATGGTGGGGACCAGGCAGGGATTGTGGCGACCAGACTGGGATGATGGGGACAAGGCAGGGATGGTGGGGACCAGGTGGGGATTGTGGCAACCAGACTGGGATGGTGGCGACCAGACTGGGATGGTGGGGACCAGACTGGGATGGTGGGGACCAGGTGGGGATGGTGGCGACCAGACTGGGATGTTGGGGACCAGGCAGGGATGGTGGTGACCAGACTGGGCCAGCGGCAGGAGGGGACATCCCTTCGCGTAGCAGTTAATGTGCTGCGGGAACAAGCAACAGAATTAATTGTGCACCGTTGCTGGGAGCAGCGGAGGGGTGGGAGCAGGACGTGGTGATGCAGCCCCAACCTAACGTCTTCCAGCCCCAAATCTTGGCTGGAGCATCCCAGAGCCTCTGGGCATCACCCGCCTGGGGCTGCAGGTGCCACGTGGCACAGTGGGCACAGAGGATGCTGCGCCGTCCGCGCAGGACACACCAGCACTGCAGCCCCACAGCAGAGCCGGCAGCTCTCGGCTCCCTGGCAGCCTGGTCCTCCTCGAGGAGCTGGTGGCAGATTTTGCAGGCGCCTATAACCATAAGAGACGATGGCCGGTAACATGTGCCGGTGGCACCGTGTCCCTCATGAGCGGGGAAAGCAAGTGGCTTAAAGCTGCCCTGAGCTCTGCTGTTGGCAGCTGCCGTCACTCACGGCACTCGTGAGGCTGCGGCGTTGAGAAGGATGGTGGCGAACAAGCAGCTGCTCGGTGAGCGGTGGCCGGGGCCCATGGCACGGCAGCGGGGTACCGGGGTGCAGGGCACGGCGGGATGGGGCACGACCCCCACCCCCTGCAAAGGGGCAGCACACGGGGCAATGCCCAGCGAAGGTTTTCCTGCTCTCAAGGGCCAGATCTTTGGGAGCCACGTTCCCCTTCTCTCCATGGACACAGGAGCAGTTTCCACTTTAGCAGGGAAAAATAAACCAGGTTCCCTTCCCACCTCCGTCTGCAGAACAGGCGGCTTCAGAGTGTTTGTTTTCAGTCTCGAGTAGCCTCTGCATCCCCTGACAGCTTTCTGCTTGTAAATAGTCGAGTATCACATTCCCTCTGTGGAAAACAGGGTCGACAAAAACCTGAAATCCACCTTTTTTTTTTTCTTTTTTTTTTTGCAGCTGTGCTGTGATTTCAATTAACATACGCCGTGTTTTGCCCCCGGGGAATGGTGGTGAGAAGATGAGGAATAGAGGAAGCGTGGCAGGTAATGAAAGACACGTACTCATTTCTGCTCCGGCAGATAGTGCAAGTGCCCATTAAATGCTAAAATTAATTGTTTAAATTGTTCTGAACAGCATTTATGAAAATCGCCTTGTCAGTGCAGCTGGGCATTTGGTTTCAAAAGCTTTCCCTGCGCTATCTGCATCTTAACGTTTCAGCAGCAGGCTTCTTCACGACAAACTAATTTGTTCGACACACATTTATTTTCTCCCTGCACAACACTTGGAAAAATACGTGGCAAAAATGCAGATAATTTTTTTCCCTCTTGTTTTCATCTGTTCCAGACACAAATTGTTTCAGCGCTCGGTGGCACCCCCAGGGACGGAGCATCCCAAGGTGCCCACCTCGCACCTCGCACCAGCACCCAGACCAGCTGGGCATGAAAATGCCCCTGAAAATGCCCCCGGTGCAGCCTCCCAAGGGCAGAGCCAGCACCCGGGGACAGGGCGCTGGGTGCACCCAGACCCAGGAGGAGAAGCGAGGGGGGGAAGCGCTCCCAGTGCCCCCGGTCTGCCCAGTGCCCCCAGCCCCATTGCTGCCTAGCCGAGCTCCTCTCCCATCCTGCTCAGGCTGCGATGGAAAACTGGAAGTGAGACAAAACTCAACAGACATCCCATTTCAGAGGGCAACTGCTGCGATGATGAGATAAAACTTTGCCTGTGTGATGGAAGGACTAAATATTTGCCGGGGGGGAACTGCTGCTCCTGGAGGTTGCACCCACCAGGGACCCCATCCCCTGAGTGCTGGGGCCTTCGTGACCGAAGCCCCAGGACCAGAGGTCAGACGCTGGAGTCTCCACAGGCTGGACAACGTCGTGCCCAGGGAGAGGGGCAGCTCGGGCCGAGCACTGTGAGAACCGAGGGAGGCGAGGGCTGTCCATGTAGAGCTCCATGTGCTGATGACTCCTTCTGCCTTTCCAAAGACGTGATGCCGGGTGCCAGCCGGTGACGGGGGCTCGTTGCGGACACTGGACCGGAGCACGCGCCGGAGGCAGGACCCATCGCTGCAGGCGGGGTCCGTTCGCCCGCATGGATTTTCCTCTGTGCTCTTTAATTCAGTGCTGCAATCAGTGAGCTCTCCCCCGACCATCCCATCAACTTTATTAATGTTATTATCACTGTCAGTGCTGGATTTCTGTGCTGGGAGGGCCCCGGCTCCCCATCCCTGTGTGTGTTTGGAGGGGCTCGGCATGCCCCTGCCTCTCGCCCATCCCATCCTATTGCCGGGTCTCCCTCCACCACCCCCGGCTCCTCCAGCTCAGGGGGGCTCAGGGAAGGGGCTGGGACCCTCCAGCACCCTGCACTGAACCCGAGCGGCTTTTCCGTCTTAACCTTGCCTCGACCAGGCTGGCTTTGGGCATAAACCTCCGAAGCACAAAGAGCTTTGCAGGAATGATTTATCCTTTCAGGAAAAGGCACCCGTTCAAGAGGAGGCTGCGAAGCTCTTCTCCGTTGCAGGTGTCTTACGCTGGAGCTATTTACCTACGGCGCCAACGCAGTCATCTCGGGGGTGAGACATGAAATCACTTATGTGACTATGAATATTGTATGGCTGCTTAGAAATTAAAATGAATTTTGAGTCGTGTAGCATTTATATGCACTCCTAATTTATATTTGAACAGGAGAAGAACTATTTTCTGTCTCGAAATCCAAGCTTAATTTTTATCTTTATTATCTTTAGAGCTTAGTGAATAATTAATTCTTTTTCTTGCAAGTTTTTGTTGGGTTTGAAGCAAAATTAATTCAACCAAGGCCCTGGCTTCGTTATCATTGTCTTTGCAGGAGGCTGTGGAGGTCCTGGAGCAGCTGAGGGTCCTGCTGGGGCCACAGAACAAGGCGGATCAGGGGCTCAAGAGCCTCATCCTCCAAGCAGAGGAGCTGGGGAGCAGAGCAGCGTGGGGCTCCATGCCCACAGAGGGTCCATCTCATCCCACTGCAGGTTATTTCAATATGAAGGGTTTTCCTGCCCACCCCAAGCCCCCACGCAGCGGTTTCCAGTCTAATTACATACCGGGGTTCAGCAGATGCTAATTCAGTCCTATTCTTCATGCTGCCACATGCACAAAGAATTTTCTACCACTGCTCAGGCAGAAAGACTTTGAGGCCATTAATTGAAAATTAATCGGGAAAATATGTGTGTGATCTCCAGGCAGGCATGCAGGCCAAATGGAGGTGGACTCGATTAGAGAGAGAAATTGTGCTCATCTTTTTCCATAGCATTAAGCGCATCCGCCGGCAGAGCGGCATCCCCAGCGCGGCGCTGCCCGCCAGCCAGCCCTCGGCTCGCCGGCCGTGCCGTGGTCCAGCCCTGCACCAGCACCACGTGGCTGCTCCCAGAGCCCCCGGCTCCGAGGGATGGGGACAGGGACTGGGACAAGAGGGATGGGAACCATGACAGGGACTAGGATGGGCTGGGGTGGGGACCAGGATGGACTCACAGTCGAGTGCTGGGCTGGAAGGAGCGGCTGTGAAGGCCTCAAGTTGTGCCAGGGGAGGTTTAGATTGGATATTACGAAAAATTTCTTTACTGAAAGAGTGGTCAGGCATCGGAACAGGCTGCCCAGGGCAGTGGTGGAGTCCCCATCCCTGGAGGGGTTCAAAAAACATGTAAATGTGGCACTTCAGGACGTGGTAGTGTTGGGTTGATGGGTGGACGTGATGATCTTAGAGGTCTTTTCCAACCTTAATGATTCTATGAACAGCAGCAACTCCTCTGTTAGCAGCAGGGTGGGAGAGGTGGTGCTGGATGGCTGGAAGAGAAATGGGATTTGGGGAATGGGGTTGGGCACATGGTTGCCTGCCACGTGGCTTTAGAACAACAGCAGCAGGGGGGCTTTGCCCAGACACCCCCTGACCCAAACTGCCCCGGGGAGCACCAGCAGCCGGTACGCTCCCAGCACAGCTGAGTTTTCCAATTACTTGCTGGTTTTGCGAACAATTTCCTGGCAGCTTTAGGTGTGAATTCACAGAAGTTAGTTCTAAATTTCTGAATATGCTTTTTATTACTTTAGTGGGAGGAAGAGCCTGTTATGTTGGCAGCATCCCTTTATACAAAAAAAATAATAGACTCAAAACAAATACGCTGTTGCAATAAGCTCTTTGCTGTCAATGTAGGCAGCCAGAGATTCATTGCTGATGGCTGCTTTATGTGAATGAACCCAACGGCTCCACTCTGCGTTTCATCACTTCAGTGTCCTGGTATCAATGGGTATCAGTTTTCTTCTAGTAACTTGCTTGTTTCCAGGTGTTTTCCAGTGTTTCTTGTGCTCTCCAAGCTAGACACGTTTACCTGCCGTTATCAGTACCCAGGGTGTGGCCCTGCCCTGGCCTGTGCTCTCTGGCAGGGGTGTCCCCAGCCCATGGCCATGGTCCCAGGGACATGATGGTCCCAGGGATGCCCGGGACCCCCGAGCCCCTGGTCAGCCCCACGGACACAGTCCCCCCCGGCTGTGGGTGTTTTGAGGGACATTCTCAGCTCATGAAGGGGAACGGCGGGAGCACTCGGAGAGATCCGGCTTCCACAGACGTTATTGTTGAAGGGGTTTCGTTCTCACTGGCAGGAGCTGGGACCTGTAGCTGTTTGTGCTTGGTGAGATGACGGCAGCCCTGCTGTGACTGGTATCTTAATCAATAGGGATATTCTGCTGCCTGCTCCCCTCCTCCCTGGCACATTTCACTCCAGCCTGGACGTATTTATGAAGCAAAGTCTCTGTTTTGATAAGATTATTGTTTCTGCCCGACCGATGTATCAGCTCCTGTGAAGCGTGGGCCAAAATCCCGCCGCCAGCACTGCCATCTCTCGCGGGCTTGCTGCAAGTGTTGCAGGTTTTTGTGCTTTGTTTCACGTCTCAGAGCTTGGGTAGAGGAGAATCCTGGATTCTCCCGCATTTAGGATGAGCTAGTTCACAGATCAAGACAAAACCCGGGAGGAGGCTCCGTTATCAGGGCACAACAGCTCAAGCAGAGGGAAATTTTCAGCAGCATTACGCTGTGTACTTGACCCCCATGACCTTAAATAATTTCCCCTCAAAACAGTCTTCAAAGAGCTGTTTAAAGGAGGGGGTGAAGCTGGCTCTATTTCAGCATTGATCTTCTGCCAGCACGCTGTACTTCCTATAACGTGAACTTCACAGATCCCTCAACAACCTCCCCTGGGCAGGACGGGGCTGCCCTCGCTGTGGGGGACGTGGGATGGGGAGCCCCGGCTGCCGTGCCCCCCTGCACCCCCCGAGAGCCGGCGGGCAGGGCTCGGCTCCAGCCAGGATCGCCGCCGGGTCTCGGGGTGTCTGGGCTGAGCTCAGACCTGACTCTTGGCGCATCTCTCCACTCGAGGTGTTCCCAAGCTGCAGAGCTTAAGCACTGACACCAGGAGAAGAATTATGTTTAAACAGAAAGACTCTCAAAGTTTTTTCTGAGAGCTTTGAAGTCTTTTCAAACAATCTTATCTCTTAATTCAGAAGTCTGTTTGATTAACCCAGAATGAGGCCGGTATGGAAGGAGTGGGAGATCACCTCCTAAGCGACAGCAAAGAGCAGCAATTCCCTCCCACCCAGCTCAGTTATCCCGGGTCAGTCTCGGAGAAACAGCCACGATGGCTTTTCGGCCAGCTCTGGGCAGGCAAGTCAATCTCAGGTCCCTGCAGAAGGCTCAGCACCCGCAGACCCTGCGGGCCGGGCTGTGCCAGGCAGGGGTGGGCTCGGTGGCTGGGCTAGGTCGGGGTGAGTTGGGCTGATCTCGTTTGCCCCAGCACTAATGGAGCTTCTAGCTGCAATGAGCAATGGCCTGTAGCAGTCATGCTCCCTGGCTGCAGCACCGAGCCCTGCGGCTGGGACCTGAGGGGGGGTTTGTACAGACCCTGCAGGGGCTGCAAGGCTGGGGTTGATGGCAGAGCCCATTTTGGCTCTGCAGAGAGTGGAGCGGGCTGGGGGCAACGTCACCCACTGGGTCCGGAGCTGAACCTTGTGGGGCACGAGCAGTGAAGGACAGCATCAACGAGCATCCACAGGCAGGAGGATGTTGGGAGGGCTCGTACCGAGCTCCCTGGGCCAGGAGACACAAGGTCTGCTCAGCCAGGGCTGGAGGACCTGGGCTCTGCGGTGGGCAACGATGCCCATGACCAGCGGTGGGTGCTGGGGGAGCTCAGCAGGTAGCGACCGGGGCTTCAGCGGAGAAAGCTGCATAAATAAACAGGAAAGAGCAAATAGATACATGCAAATAAACAAATTACAGAATGTAACCAACCAACCCAACAATGTAAGCAAACAGTAGAATGAATGAATACATGGTAAATTTCTGTGTAAAGAGAGTTTCCGGAGTTTCACAGGCTCCTGGTCCCGGGGACAAGGGACAATGAACTGGGGAGAGGTCATGGACTGTCAGTTCAGCCGCTCACCTGGAAAATCTGGTGTTCAGGGGTGGCTTGAAATCCATTTTTCAAGCAATATTAAATTCAGATCAACCTGTGCTTATTATTCCTCTGCCTTCAGGAGTGCCACAAGCAGGAGCTGGCTTGGAGGCGATGGGAATATTTGTGCTGCTTGTGCTTTGCTGCTGGCTCCTCCAGGACACCTGAGCCTAAAGGGAGGGGGCCAGGGGTCAAGCTTTAATTTCTTGCTATAGTTCATAAATGCTGTTTGCATTTCACCTTTGCCTGGTCCTTCCTGATCCATCCCTTCCCCTCACACGTTCCCCAGCTCCCCTGACACAGGCGGTTCACGAGGTGGGTAAGTCCTGTCTCCTGCTGCACAAACCAGCCCGGCAGTGGCAGTGGTGGGGGTGGCACACGGGGAACCCCCTCAGCTCCAGAGCGTGGCTCCCTGCAGCCCACAGTGCCAGGAACCCACCAACACACCCAGCCCTGTAATCCCTCCTTAAGCAGGTCGGTAATGAGAGGATTAGCCGGGCTCCGGTGGTGGCTGAGCCTGAGCAATCCCACGCTGCTGGTGCGAATCCTGGTGTCCTGCTGCGGCTCCCACCGAGGGGCTTTGCTCGTCCTCTCCTGCCGAGGATGCTCGGCTGGACCGTGCTGTGCTCCAGCCCCGGGACGTGCCAAGCCTGAGCCTCTGCTCATGAGCAGCCCCACATTAGCCAGGCTCTCAGTAAGGCCTGTGAGGTGGTGACAGCTTGGGGACAGTGTGGGAGCATCTGTGGGCACCTTCACTCAGTGCTTCTGCACAACATCTGCAAACCCCTGGAGGTCCCAGTACTGCAGGATTTGTTGGGAAAGCTGCTCTGTCCAGCTGGCAGCCCCAGATATGGCTGGTGGTCCTGGGTCCCCTCAATAATCCAAAGCCACAGACTGTCCCCAGAGGAACCCTTCCTGCTTTGAACTATCAGCCCTCTGGCAAAGCCCCCTGGCCGCTGGTCCCCACTGGGATGTCCTGGGACACATCTCCAGCACTATCCCCGGGACGCATCTCCAGCACTGTCCCCAGCCAGTGCCCAGAGTCTCCCTAAGGGGACCCAGAAATGGGTCCTGCTGCTTTCAGCACCTCTGTCCCCCTGGGCTGGGCAGCCCTTGCTGTCCCCTCCACCCTGGCCTCCACCGCAGGACAGCATCTCAGTGCAGACCTCAGCTCTGCCCCAGCTCCACACACCCAGCACAGTTATTACTTTTAATGCTGTGCAGATTGATCAGAGGCTCAGTGCCGAGGGATGGGCCCTGGTGGCTCTTTATCCAGGGGTAGCAGCTGCCCGGCCAAGGTGAGCAGAGAGGGGAGCAAAGGCTGCAGCCTGGCCGGGCGTCTGCAGCTCGCCTGACACACGGGGAATTGATTTGGGATCATGTTTCTGTGCAGAAGGTGATATAACAATCAGATGTATTTCACTAGTGGGGCTGAGAGCAGAGCTCCATTATTCATACTCTGGCTTTAAGTTACAGCCGCTGTTGTGTCAAATGTACCAATTCCAGCGCCTTTAATGGAGTTGGCCTCTGCACCGCTCGCCAAGCGGCAGCTGATATTTTCTGCCCGCATCAGTTGTATCTACGAGGGAAAAATAGCGAGTGGTCCCTGCGGCCGTTGCTCCCGGGCACGTTAAGGGGAGGGGAGGTTTCCCGGTGATGCCGCGTGTGCCTGTGTGCACATGGCCGGGCACGTGTGGCCACCGGCCCAGCCAACACTCAGCATTCCACGATGGTCACACACATCCCCGTGGGCCATCACGGCCACCCTGCGCTGCCGTGACCCAACGGGCTTGGCTCCCGGGCAGCCCCTGCGCTCCCACCACTGCGCCTCGGAGCAGCAGAACCAAGCGCCGGGTGGTTTGCGGCTTTCCGTGATGTTTGCCCAGCAGTTTGCAAGCCGATGCCCAGTGCAGCCGGCCACGTACGTGTCAGCGTGACAAGAAGCAGGACACCACTGGGCAGCCTGGGCAGGGAGCACCCCACAGCGGGACCCTCCCCTCCAGCCACTACTCACTCACCAACGTCTTTCACATGTGCATGGTGCTGCAGGTGTCACCAGTGAAATGCCCCAATGAGGGCAAGGGAAAACCCTTTAAATTCGGCCATGGGTGAGCACAAGGTTTTCCATGAGCTGCTCATTGCTGATTCCTCTTCCTACTGCTCCAGGGAGGCTGCAGTGCTGGGTGAGTGTTGTGTGCTGGGCGTGGTAATGCCTGGAGGAAAACGGTTCCTCTAGGTGGTCATGTCCTTCTGGAGAGGCTGCAGGGCTGGGATGAGGGCAGGGAGGGAGGGCTGTGGGCCGTGT
Organism: Eurystomus gularis; assembly: GCA_013400335.1. Taxonomy (NCBI): domain Eukaryota; kingdom Metazoa; phylum Chordata; class Aves; order Coraciiformes; family Coraciidae; genus Eurystomus; species Eurystomus gularis. The sequence goes on along the minus strand of VZZY01020375.1, from coordinate 102,550 downwards.
TGTTTTGCCCCGAGCTTCTTCCCTCCTGCACACTCCAGCCACACCATCTGGGACTTGACTGCAGCATTCTGTAGAGATGGGAGCGGGTTTGGAAGGAGTTGTCCTTGGCAGCTGATGTCCTGGAGCTCCTCTGACCTGAAGGATGAGCCGTGGGCAGCTGGGTCAGGAACATCCATTGGGAAACTTGGCCAGAGGAGCTGTTGCAGGGAGTGGGAACGTGGTTGTGGGTGACCCTTGCTGGTGAGCCCAGGGATGCTTAGGCCGGGCTGGCTAACTGGGACCAGCCAGGCATCGAGCAGTGGCTCCAGCATTGTGTGGGGCCAAGGCTCTGTCCCACGTTCCCTGGAGGGGACCGGTCCTGGCTGCAGTGGGACAGGGACCCTGGAGATGTTCAGTCCACCTCCCACTGCTGCCCAGAGCTCAGCCTTTGGTCCGTAATTGAATCAGTTGTTTTAAAACAAGCTTTGATCCCTCGGAAAAAGAGATTCTCCTGGCTGCTCCCATCGCCACGGCGCCTGTAAACAATTGGCAATCTGCCCACCTCCTAATTTTTGTAACTAATTACCTCTCGTTATCACGCATCAGGCCAGTAGCCAGCATGCCACTAAATGATTAATACAATGCACACAGCAACGCAAAACTGCATCCTTCATTCACCACCAGAATTACCCTATTTGCCCTCTTGTTATTTAGCCTAATGAAATGGTGAGAAAAGCAGGAAAGGCAAATCAGTATCTGCTGTTGGGCGGGGAGCTGGGGAGGCAGGAGGGCTGGGGTGGGAGTTTTGGGGGGCAGGAGAATTGTCTTTGAGGAATATATAACAAAGATGGAATAGGGGCCTCTAATTGCCTTGTAAATTCCTCTGATCCTCTTTCTGCATGACCAGCGTAGTCTGTGGCCCATCAACATCCTGCAGAAGGGTTTTTAAAGCCTAAAAGACTTGAACCAAGGCAATTTCTAGAAGGCAGAGGGGTTTTTATTTGCTGTCCACATGGCTTTTCCTGGTAGCTTCCCCAGTACAGCTGGGCTGCACCACATGCCATGAGCCAGCCCCCAGCCCTCTCCAAGGGTGTTCTGCAGTGCTCAGACCCAGGGGAGAAGGCTTCCTCCCGGGGCTGGTCCCCAAAAAGTGGATCAGAGGGAGCAGGGGCCTGCTGAGCCCGGGGGGTGCTGGCGTGACCCGTCCCCTGCGTAGCTCCCCAGCCAGGGCACGTGTCCCTTTGCTGGGCCATCGGTTCCGAGCATGCGGCATGTGTGCCCTGAGCCAATAAATTAAATTGTGGTGGCTTCATCAATGAGATACGCAAAAGAGCCAGAGCAGAGGCACCAAGCTCCCTCTCAGGAAAAAAAAAAAGAAAGCTGAGTTTGTTCCCCCCGGATTTGTCCCGTTCCATGTTTTCAGCCCTGGGCAGGAGGGTGGATCTGCCAAGAGTTCGCTCCTCACCTCAGCCCCCTCGCCCTGAGCTCGGCTCCCAGGCTGCTCTGCTAGCAAGGGCAGGCAAGCACTTACAATAATGAGGTATTCAGCGCCAACACCTTTTAATTCCCCAAATGATTAACTTTCAGCGGATTAGAGCAAGGATGGCTATTTAATTAACAGACATGTCAAGCTTGCTTATGAGTCATTAAAAAAAACCCCACCCTAGTGATTGAGTTGTTAATATGGAAGAAATCAATTAGATTTTTTTTTTTCCTCCTCTCAAGTTTTTGGCTGCAGCCGAAAGGAGGGAGGAAGAAAGGATGCTGGGGGTCAGCTGAGCTTTATTCTTTGTGGAGGAGATTGCAGGAACAGCTTCATTCAGGGACTGGCAGTTTCCTGGGAGGCAGATGGTGTTCCAGGGTGCAGGGGTGGGTGGGAGCAGCCCCTCGACACTGGGCTGGTCATGAGGTGGAAAACGGCCCCAGCCCCCCTTGATCCTTCTATTTGCTCCTCCAGGGCCTGATTCCAGGTCTCCAATTGCTCCTTCCCAAAACCATCTCCCCTGAGCTGCCTGGCCCTGACCGCAAGGCTGGAAGTGGGGATGGGAGTGGGCAGAGTGGGATTGGGGTGCAAGGACTGGGCAGCAAGAGCGGGGCCGGAGCAGCTCCGGCTCAGCTCAAGAGCTAGGGCTGATCCTGGGGCTTCTGGGAGAGGCAGGATGAGTCCCGCAGCAGGGGCTGATGGCAGCCTCGTTAGAAACGGATCCTGCAATTTGCTGAGTTAATGATTATATCAGGAAAAAATGCACCATGTCTCTTAGGCAGCAAAAGGCCAGACCTGAGCAGGAGTTTTCTGCTCAGGGAACAGCTGACGAAGTTCAGGGGCAAAGAGGAACGAGCAGGAATCTGGGAGCTGAAGGCGGTGGGGGCTGTCATTAGTGCTGCCATGACAGCCCTGGGTTCAGCTGGAGATACCGGGTCTGGGGCAGCAGCAGCGGGGCCGGAGCCGGGGGAGCATCAAGGGTTTTCCGTGCCCCATGTCGGTGCCATGGAGTGAGAGCCGAGCATCCCCTTCCCTGGGGAAAACCCACAAGGGGTTAAGCACCGTTCCTACACGCGGTTAAAAATTGCTGTCTGTGGAGTCTGACTTTATGCACAGAAACTCTGATTGCTCAAATTGTAGATTGCCTCTTGACATTAATTACTATGTAAATCCGGCAGATTAACGCTGTCAGATGAGGAGTGGCAAGTTTCACTTGCAGCCAGGCTCCCAGGAGCTCGGCTGTTGCAGAAGTTGCCATAGCGATTTTTTCCTCTTGGAAAAAAAAAAAAGGTAATAAAATAAAACCAAACCAAAACAGCACATCCCTGTGCTCCCACCCAAGCGCTGGCGCTGTCCCTGCTGTCCCCTGGTTCCTCATTCAGACCCTGTTAGAGCAGAAAATGAAGCTGCATTTTGACCTGTCAGTGGATTTAACACTCCTCAAGTGCTCGTCTGGCTCCTCTTAGCTCTTGATGCCTACGTGACCATGAGGATCATGACGGCTCTGGCACAGTCTGGGTCCTGCTGCCCCGGCTTTGACGGCCCCTCGTGCCAGCCGGGCACGGCGCGGTGGTGCCGTGGAGCCCGGTGGGCAGTACGGCTGCCGTGGGGACAGGAGCTGCCCCTGTGTGCCCGCTTGAGGAGGAGATTTGATTCTGTTATCTCAGTCTCTGAAACGAGAGAGTGAAAAGAAAAAAACCCTTGTTTTTCACTTTGAGATTAAAGATGCATGAGCAGAATTGAGCAGGGCTGCTCACCACAGAGTCAAGAGGCTTTGAAGGTGAGCTGCAGAGCTCACTAAATTGATAAACTGTCTGGTCAGGAGCAGAACAGGCAGCTTCCAACCTCACTACATCTGGGGGTGCTTTGGACTGTCCCCCCAACCCTGGTACTCCTCCCCTCCCAGCACTGAGCTGTTAGGCCGGGGATCAGCCCCGGGAAGAGCCGGGACACAGCCTGGTGAGCTATGAGGGGCTGGGTGGGCTCCGCAGCCCCCCGAGGGACCTTGCACGGCAGAGGTTGTTCATTGCCTTTGAAAGGCAAGAAGACGTTTCTCATCCATGTCATACTGCTAAAAATACCAGGGCTGTGTTGCCCCGGCTTTCCTCGTGTGCTAATGACAGCTGAGGAGCGACATCTGTATCATAATAGATGAGAAACAAATTTCTCTTTACCCCCAGAGAAGGCTGATTATTTTACCGGCAAGCTGCATTAAAAAATGCCTTGTGACACAAAGTACCGTTAATGTCAGCAACCGGCGGCGCAGTGCCTCCGGGGAGCCCTGCTCCTGTCACCCTGATTAAATTAGTGTGTGTCTTCCCCCCGCATCCCACTGCCCCATCAATATTCATGCCAGAGCCGTGCACGGGGTGAGCTGCCAGGGCCGGGCTGTTACTGCCTGGTTGTGGTGATAAAATGCTGGCTGGAGGTGAAGTGGCCTCAGCTACGGGACGCAGGAGCAGGTCCAGGATGGGTTCCACTCAAACCGGTGCAGGAGCATCCCTCGCTTGGGGCTTGCAGCAGGGATGCTGCCAGACCTGCACCCGGGGGATGCTCCACAGGGGCCTCCTGCTCTGTCCATGAGGTCTTTGCATGGTGAAAGACAACTTGCAAGGTGGAAGGAAAACATGCCAAACCCTGTTGGTTTGACTCACCGTTTCTCACTTCCAAAAGCCTCAGCCTGGGGGAACTCACTGAGGTTCCCTGGCTGGAACCTCCTGCCTGGAGCTGGAGTCACTTCACACCTACTCTGCAGCTGGGAGCTGCAATTCGGGTTCCCCTCCTTTATGTGAGGAGGTAATGATGCTCTGCTGGGGTTTGCAAAATTCATAGCTGAACTTTCTCCCAGGGAAGAAGGTGCTCTAACTCATGACAAATCAAATGCCAAAATGCCACTAAGGAAAGCGGCGCAGGCTGTGCATGGTTCAAGGCTGTAACTTCTGGACCTCGCAGCAGCATCACGGTAAATCTCCGCGGAAGGGAAGCGCAGGCAAACCGCACCCCCGGAGACAGCAGAGACACGGCCGGCATCACCGGCTGCTGGGAGCCCTGCTGATGCCAGGTAGCCATTCCAGAACTGTGCTCACTGCTGTGGAAAACGAGTGGGGCTGCCCTCGTGCTGGGCTGTCTGAAAGGTGCTGACCTGCCTGGGGGTGAGCCTGGACCTCACCTCATGTTCATGGGAGGTGCAACCCACCCAAGGCATCGCTCACGTCCCAGCTGACCCCATCTCCACCCTTGGTTTAGGTCTGACTTGCAAGAAGACAAAGTAAGATTTTTATTTCAGGGTTTTCCCTGCACACCCCTCCCTCTGTGCCAGCCTCCTCCAGGTCAGTGTCCTGCTCTGCTGGTTTGTTTTAGAACCACAGAATCATTTGGGTTGGAAGAGACCTTGAAGCTCGTCAAGTCCACCCATTCCCCCAGTACCACCAGGGCACCTCCACGGCTTGGAAGCCCCTCCAGGGATGGGCAGAGCATCCGGCAGCCTCGTGTGGTGGTTTTGCCAAGGGATCTGGGCACGGCGGGGAGCACCGGCCCGGCTGGACACGTGCTGCCCGGCAAGTGCTGCCGGGAGCCCCCGGCGCAGCCTGCAGCCCTGTCGGCCCCAACATCCCGGCGGTCAGCGGAGCGAATGTGTTTCAAAATTAACTCCCTGGGAACATGTTGCGCCAAGATTCCAGCCATGAAGGTCTTGTTAATATTAATGAAATAATTAATAGATGCACCTATGCTCTTTAATAACTCATTTTAAATTTTGCTATGAAATGCAATCTGTTTGGAGGAGGTGACGGGCGCTGGGCAATAGAGCAGCTTAGAGCATGGAGGAGATGTTCATTATGTATGCCCCCACCAGCGCGGAGCGGGGAACACGCCTGCCCGGCCGCGTGTGACCCTGTAAGAGCTCGAGGGTGTATTTTCTCCAACACACGGGTGTGTGTGCGAGCCTGGTGCCTCCAGCCATCCCAAGGTGACACTGGGGCTTTGATGGCAGCTCTGCCCCAGGCTGGGGCCCTGTCCCCACTGCTGTGCTGGGCAGGATGATGCTGTGCTGGGCAGGATGATGCTGTGCTGGGCGGGACGATGTCATGCTGGGTGGGATGATGCCGTGCTGGGCAGGATGATGCCGTGCTGGGCGGGATGATGCCGTGCTGGGCACGATGATGCTGTCTCAGCACTTGGATGGGGACTTTCAAAGTGGTTTTGGGGAGCAGAGAGAGCTACTGGGAGCTCGCAGAGGCTCCTGTCCCCAGTCCCAGCTGAGTTAGGTCAGTGCAGAGAGGATTCACCTTGCTTTGCACCTTCTCACGTTCTTCCTGCAATTTGCATTTCAAAGCACCTCCTACCTGTCCTGTGCAGAAGTGTCCCCACCAGACAGGCCATCGTCCTGTCCCCACTGTGGCACACGGCCGGGGTGAGGGGCACCTCGCACCCACCACAGTCCCTGTTCCCTGCCCGGGACAGCGCTGGCTCCTCCAGCCCGCGAGCAGAGTTCTGCTCCAGCCGAGCTGCAGCCGCCTCCTTCACCGGCTGGGAGCGGGAGAAATTGGATTCAGAGGCAGCGAATGCAGTTCTCCAGAATGGATGTACATTTTCATTATACTTATACGCTGAGTAATTGGTGGTAATACAAGAGATATGGGCAGTATCATTATAGACCAGGCTGTGCTGGAGATGTATTATCATCATCTGTCATTATCTGGGCTTCCTTGTGGCTGCTAAAATTGTAGAACATGATTTTAATAACCCTGGAAGGCAAGAATCATTTTTCTTTTGTCACTTAACAACTTGGCCTCATTCACTGATACCTTTAAATAAGAAGGGGGGGATTAATTTCTAGTGGAATAAATGCAGAGCTGGTTGTTTTCTTCTCTCTTCATTTACAAAGGTGCCCCAGCGAAGCCTGACAGCTCTCAAGGAAATTACAGATAATGGGGGGTGGACGCCAGCGGTGCAGGGGCACAGGAGCACCCAGAGGTGGCTGATGCTGGTGCCAGCCCTGGGGCCCTCACCCCAAGCTCCCTGCTGACAAGCAAAGAAACCACCCCGGCTGCGGCACCGCATCCCTGGGCCGAGCGCTGGCGGAGAGCTCAGCCTTGGAGAGCTTCCCTGGGCTCGGCCAAGGGCTGAGCAGGCTCCAGGTTGCAGCAGGGCCATTGCAGGAGCCTGTAGCATCCCTGGAGCTGCCTCAGCTGCTGTGCTCAGGGCATCACAACGACCTGTGGGACCCCCATGGCACCACGGAGGGGTCCCCAGAGAACTGCCCTTTCCGAGCCTGGGGAGGCAGCTCCGTCCTGGAACAGGGATCACTGGCGGAATCCCTGGCTTGTTGGCTCCTCAGGGCCAACACCCTCAGCTGAGTCCCCTGGGAAAATGGGTAGAAGGAAGCAAAGCAAGGAAGGAGAAAACAGAGGTCCGCGGGCAGAGCAGCCCAGCATCGCCTGCGGCTCCCTCCGCTGCAGGCTCCCAGCGGAGCGGATTGAAGGGGAAGACCTTAATCCGTCTTGTCAGAAAGGCCCAGTGAAATTAATTGGAATTTGCAGAGAACAAGCCAGCCTGGGTGTGCCAGAGCAGCAGGGAGGTGATGGTCCTGGCACGCTGCTCCTGGGATAAGGGCTGCTCTGGAGCTTTGGGCTGTCCCCACGCCTGGCCATGGTGATGCCAGTGGCATGGGGCTCTGCCCTGCAGAGCCCTCCTGGCTGCACGGGATGCAGCGGTGCCGGGGGCTCACCAGCAAGGACAGTCTGGGCACCTCAACCCCTCTGTCCCCTCTCACAGGGCACAAATGTGGCCACTTTTTAGGAGCCAGAAAAGCTGTGTCACTCCTGACCCCCACGGACACTGTAGGGGTGTGTTCATTCGAGGGTGTTTCATTTGTCGCTCCTCTTGGCCGTGAAAAAAGCCAGCAGCAGGAGAGGGACAAATCAAATTACAAGCCAGCTAATGAAAATAATGGGGAATGAAGCACTTTTGGAGGCTGCTTGGTTGGATTCCTATTTCCATGTGTCACTGGATTTAAATCAGCGATGTTTATAGCCCTCAAGAAGCAGTCGTTTAATTGCCCTTTGTGATTATCTGCAGCTCCATTGACCATGAATTTCTTGCTCTCGCAGACCTGAGCCTTTGGCAGATGAGAGGTGACCGGCTCCGAGCTGGGCTCCAGCCCCGTGGCCGCTCCCACCCCCCTTGCACCAGCACCCAAAGACCCTCCTGTGTCTCGCAGGGACCTGCAGCTTGTCCCGGGGTGGAATGGGTGGGGATGCTGCTGGTCCTCCTGCCCAATGCAGCCCAGATGGTGTATTTCTATAGTGGGAGTTGGGGGGTCTGCTGGGGGGGTTCGCTCTGTTTCCATGCAGTGGTCCCACTGCTCCGACAGCGAGCGGCCAGGAGCGCCTGCCTGGGCTAACAGCCTCTGTTTGCTGCTATTGACACCGAGTAAATAATCTCCAGTTATATTTTTCTCCCAATAAAAGCTGATTTTTTTCTATTATTGTCAGGGGTGTTTATTAGAGCAGAAAAATAACAGCGCTGTGCTTGCAGCCTGATTGCCGGGAAGCGTCAGGAGTCAGCCCCAGCAGCTGGGATCAAATGTGCTGCTTGGCACCATGGTCACGGGGGGACGGAGGGGGACATGAAATTCCCTCTGCCCGGCTGGTTTCATGACAGGTAGCATCAGAGGGAAATTTCTTTTCAGCAAAGGTAGAGGGAGAAGATGCTCCAGACATCTGAGCTCTGGAGTGGGAATTTCCAAGAGTGTCAGGGGTTGAGGCACCACACGGGGCTCAGCTGTTGGGCACGGGGACATTCCTCTTCTGCAGACACCTGGGCAGCAGAGCCAGAAATCTAGGGACATGCAAGTTTTACGTGATGCCATGGAAGATCTCCCTCCCTCTTGCCCATCCACCTGCTCTCCCGTGCTGGAGCTGCATCCCCTTGGCATCCTTCTGGCAGACTAGCGATGAATGACGGCAGGCAGTGCAGGCAGCTCTGCCCCTCTGAGCCCGTCCTCCCCCTCCCCATGCCCGCTAGGGACTCCCCAGATCCCCGCAACACAGAAAATTAATCCTCCTGCCTCATTAATTACAGTAACGTGTCAGGAGCCTTGTTCAAGGTCAGCCTCTCAGCCCCCCGTAATCAATTTTCTCCAATTTGCAGCCGCCTCGCTGGGGAGGAGCTGGTGGCAGCGGCAGTGGCACGTAGTGAGGATCAGCACCATGGGCATCGTGGTGAGGACCGGCACCATGGGCATTGTGGTGAGGACCAGCACCGTGGGCATCGTGGTGAGGATCAGCACCATGGGCATCCCCGGTGCTCACGGGTGGGGGACCAGAGCCTGTGAACACAGGAGGGTCCTGGCTGGGGTCCTCTTGTCCGAGTTGGCTCCATGCTGGCAGCCTGGGTTCCCCATGTTCTCCTGTGCTGCCATCCCAATTCGAAGGTCCCCTCCCCACCATCTCTGCCCACCACAGGATATCTTGGCCAGGAGCCCTCTGCTCTCGTTGCCGATGTCTGAACAAAGGGGTTTGTTTTAATTAATCATGTTGGGTGGCAATTAAACAGCTCTCCTCATCCACTAGAGTCTGCAGCAGATTTTGCGCTTAGATCTTGCATCTTACATGCCTGGCAATATTTTATTTTTGTAGAGAATGAAAAGAAGAAAGGGAAAATCTCTGTTGGGAGGCCGGTTCTTGCTGACAGCTGAGCTGATACAAGCCAGTAATGTATTTCATTCTGCCTGATAGCGATGATCCGCCCAGCAGGGATTAAATCAGGGCGCAGATAACACACATGCCTGAGACATGGAGGCAGCCGAGAACCCCTCGGCACTTCACGTGGGGAGCGGTGGGAGAGCAGCGCTGGTCAGGATGCCGTGGCAGCAGCGGGGCGCACAGGGGGTCCCACTGCCCTCCCAGCCTCACGTTATGCTCAAAGTTTTGGCAGCTACGGCAGGGAATGGAGCCGCTTCATGCCTCCCTTGTGACGGATCCGCTCTGTCCTGGGGCTTGGCGGCAGAGCTGCTGGGCACAGGAGGCTCCGTGCTGTGGTTCTGGGACAGATCTGGATCTGTCACCCCCAGTGCTGCCCGTGGATTGTGACTGGAGCTGCCCGAGGCCCTGGCAGTGCTGGTGGGCTGCTGCCCAGTGCCATCAGTCTGTGTCCCACGCGCTGCAACCCGGGAAAAGCCCCACGGCTACTTCCCCTTTCCACCTTCCCCCTTGCTGGGTGGCTCCGAGCAGGGGGGCCTCTTGCACCATGGGCTGGGAGCCCACTGACCACTGCTCACCCCAAAACGGGCTGTGAGCACCCACCCTCCCCCCAACCTGTGCTCCCCAGTCTGTCCCACACCATGGCCCCATGTCACCACCTGCCTCTGTGTTGCCACAGCCTCATCCTGCGGGACAGGAGGGTGATAAGCCCCTGGCCCAGGTCACCCAGAGAGGTGGTCTCTGCCCCATCCTTGGAACCATTGCAGGTGTGGTTGGCCAGGGCTCTGAGCAACCTGCTCTAGTTGCAGATGTCCCTGCTCTGGTTTGGACCAGATGACCTTGGAAGGTCGCTCCAACCCAAATGAGTCTATGATTCCACAGCTCTCCGTCACCCAACCAGCCCTCACACTCTGGCAACCCCTCCCCTGTGCACCCTCCTGCCCCAGCCCCTCTGAGGCCAGGATGGGCAGGACCAGCAGCTCTGGCTGTGGGTGCCCTGCGGGGATGGACCCTGCCCCTCGCGCCCCTGTCCCATCCCAGGGACAGGATCTGTGGCCTTGTGAGAGTGACTCAGAGCCAAAGGGGAACCGAAAGCAGTATCATGGAGGCACGTCTGCTCCATCCCTGATCTCGGGAAGGAGCTGCTCCCAGGAACGAGGCAAGCCCAGGGACAGGCGTGTGCTGGGGTGAGAGGCACAGTCCTCTCCGCACACCAGGACATGGGGACCCACCACGCGTACCCCATGGCAGGGCCCCATCGGTGGCAGCGGCGGGGGCACGGGGAGGGCAGCGGTTGTTTGTGTCCAGCTGCTTGTTCGCAGCTCCGGTTCCCACGGAGATGCCCACGTCGCCATGGCTACCCGCCGATATTCCCGCTCTGGCTGGTAAACAGCTTGCAAGACACTCGCTTCCGCCCCAAAATACTGGGGGTTGCTACACCCCAGGGAGATGTCGCAAGGGCAGCTCCCCCACCCCAGGCTGTGGGAATCGGCCCCGTGCCCCAGCCCGGGGAGCCATGACCCCACACAGCCCCAGTGAGCACCCTGACCCGCCCCAGGCACGGGACTGAGACCCTGGGCAGGGGAGAACTGGGGGAAGAAAACTTTTGCTGGGACTACTGGGGCTGCGAGGCGACCAGCCACATCCCTGGGTCATCTCCCTCCGGCCAGCAGCCTGGCTCCGCGGGAGCTGATGCTGGGAGCGTGTCCCCCCGAGGCTGCTCTCCCATGGCCCCAGGGCCACCCTGCATCCTGGGCACCTTGCACTGGGGGCTGTGCTGGCCCCGCAGTTTGCAGCGTGGGGTTGTGTGAGCGCTGTGTAAGACGCTGCCAGGGGTGAAACGCGTGCTACAAATCCCGTAGTAAACAGCTGTTTGCACAACAGCCGCCTCCGTTGCGAAGGCTGCGAGTGTGTCGCGGGTTGGGCAATCCCCTGTTTACTCCTGTGGTCCAGGAGTCCTTGGAACATCAGGTTCCCTGGCCCAGGCTGTGATGCCAGCCTGGACAGGGGGTTCCCTGGGAAGAGCTGTGATGCCAGCCTAGCATGGGAGTGCAGAGCTGCCTGGTGTCCCAGCAGTGAGATCCCCTGGGCTCTGGGCAACAAGTTGTTGGAAAACCTGGGTTAATGGTTGGCATGTGGAGATACCAGTAAGAAGGCTGGGTCTCGGGTTGCCCTTGATGCATCTTGCGGGTCCCCTTGTTCTGGGGCAAGCTGGACTGTGTGGTGGGAACATGGACAACTTGGGTCAAACAGGGCTTCACAGGGCAGCTCTCCCCAGGGCTGGGCTTTAGGAGACAGCCCTGGCTTGGCTGCAAGGGACAGCGGTGCTGGCTGCAGGAAGCAGGGTAGTGAGGCTGAAGCTTGGAGGGACAGGGATCCAGGGATGAGCCTGGTCCCCTGCAGTGAATGCCCGGTGAGGACACGGAGCGGGCTGGGCAATGCGGGCTGTGCCCAGGCAGCACCACACCGTGCTGGCAGCCACGGCTGGCTTTGTCTCCTGCCCTATGAGCCCCACATCCCCCAGCCCATGTCCCCCCGCCCAGCCCCATGGCCCCAGAGCAGTCACAGCAAGGAGCCGGCTGTGCCATGTCCTGGCTGTGCCATATCCTGGCTGTGCCACGTCCCAGCTGTGCCATGTCCCGGCTGCCAGAGTGGGCAGGGTGGGAGGCCGGGTGCTGCTCCCCAGCACTGGATGTGTTCGTGCCACTGGGCTTTCCTTCCTGCAGCGAGCGAGGCGGTCGCAGCCTTCAGGGAAGTGTTTTGCAATCACCTTCTTCAGAGAGTCACAGCAATTAACGGCACTGGTTTTGAGGAACTAACGGTGAAAGCAGCATGTTAGCAAATGGGCTGAGCACGGAGAGCTGCCAGGAGCCGGAGGCCGGAGCTCGGAGCAGGTGGTGAGCAGCAGCCGGACACACCAGGCGCAGAGGAGAGGTAGAGATGGAGGAGAGGTAGGGATGAAGGCAAGGCTGGGATGGAGGAGAGGTTGGGATGGAAGCAAAGCAGGGGTGGAGGCGAAGTTGGGGTGGAGGCGAGGTCGGGATGGAGGTGAGCTCGGGATGGATGTGAGGTAGGGATGGGTTGCACGGTGCTCAGGTCCAGCTGAGAACCTTGTCTGTAGTTGTGGCTACTCTGCCCTGTACCCTGCCTGGGACAGCCGTGTATGCTGAGTGCTCGGTGGTGGCTGCTCCCCCATGCTCACCTCCCTCTTCTGCCTCTAGACGCTGGCTCAGGGGGGAGAGGAGCTGTGGGCACCCAGAGCTGGGCACAGCGCCGGCAGCCCCTCCTGGGGCAAGAGCCTGGCACTGCCAAGGACATGGCTGGGACCAACCCGGGACAGAGGACGAGCCAGCAGGCAGGCAGGGGCAGAGGCGGCCGCCGCTCCGGGGGCCGTTCCCAGCGGCAGGCGGGTGGGTGCAGCTGGACGGGCAGCACCAGGGACCCCACGGCTCTGACTGGCCCCGCTGTGCTGCCCTCGTTCCCTCATTTCCCTCTTTCTTATCAGCTCTGCGGCCCCGAGCCCCAGCGCTAACCCTCGCTGAAACCGCAAATCTCTGCCCAGCAGAGGCTGAAGATACCTGCGATAAAACCAGGCCGGTCCTGCGGCCAGCCGTGGGGTGCTGTGTCCCAGGCTCGGGGTGCGCGGTGCCCGGCTGTGCCGAGGGTCCCACTGTGGCTCTTCGCCATGGCAGGGGCAGAGGGGTCAGCGCGGCACAAGGGCTGTGGGCAGGAGGCTGCCTCTGACCGCTGAAGGACATTTTGCTCTCAGAAGTGATGGTGATGGCAGCAGCACGGCTGCTCCAGCTCGCCTCGACCCCAGCCCCTTCCTGACCCACCAGAATGAGCTGCTCTCTCCATTCCAGGTGATGCCAACGCCACAGAAGAGACCATGGCCGGGCATGGTGCTGGGACACCCTTCCTGCTGCAGCTCTCCCTGCTCCTGCTCCTCCGCCCGGGCGGTGAGTGGGGCCCATCCTGCCCTGCAGCCGTGTGTCCTGGGCACCCAGTGCCTGTCCTGACTGGCACAGGGGCTGCTGTGGGTGGGCAGGAGCGGCGGTGGCACGGTGGGCACTGGCAGGATGGGGCATGGCATGTGCCAGCGGCTTGCCCAACGCCCGGCTCTTCCTCTCCTGTGGCTGGGGGGCCCGTCTAAGGGCAGAGACACTCGTCCCTCTGTCCTGCCTAGGAGCTGAGATGGCTTTGTCACAGCTGTGCCCTGGATGTGACACATTTTTCCCACCTGCAGGGACTCTGGGCTGTGCCTTGGTGGCCGTGGGCTCACCCGTTGTGCCCCTGGGCTCAGCCATCACAGCATCCTGCACCATCCAGCACAAGCTCTGCCGCATCTTGGAGCAGGGGAAGGTCCAGATCACCTGGATGCTGGACAACAAGCCCATGGCCGGCAGCCAGCACCGGGGCCTGGGGGGCACGGAGGTGTCCAACCTCACCCTGCCCCACTTCAACCGCACGCAGGCCAAGCTGTGGTGCTGCGTGGAGTGGAACGGGACCAAGCAGCGCGTCGGCATGGCTGAGATCTGGGCGGGCTGTAAGTCTGTTGCCACCACGGGTAACCTGCGTGTGCGCTTCAGAGGTGCAACCTGGCACCGGCGTTCACATGTCTCCACCCTGAGACATGTGCCTGTCCCGGGTGAGCCGGGCAAAGCTGATGGGGCAGGAGCAGCATCCTGGGTGGATGGCTGACGGAGCCTGTTCCAGCGCTGTGCCCAGCCATGTCCCGGCACACCAGTGCCCGGGGGCAGGGGAGGTTTGGGTGGTGTGCCTGTGGGGTTCTGCACAGCCAGGCACGCCGGGGGCTGCGGCTCCCCTGCAGCTGGAATGGCTGCTTTGCTCAAGCTTTTCCCTGGCTGCTCTCTCCCAGACCCTCCTGCGAAGCCCTTTAACCTCAGCTGCATCCTGAACCTCACCGACTACGGGCTGACGTGCCAGTGGGAGCAGGGAGCTGACAGCCACCTCCTCACCAGCGTGGAGCTGAAGTGTGCTGGGTAAGCCTTGGGGGTGACACAGTCCTGGTGCCTGACCCCTGGCACATCTCTTCTGGGACTTAGCCCCCTGTCAAACCTCATGGCAAGCCTCATCCTCTGCCGGAGGGACCCCCGAGCCCTCTCCTCTCACCGCTGCAGGAGCAGGACCCAGGCGGTGACGGGCTGCACCCCGCAAGGCGGCCGCAGCCACTGCACGGTGCCGCGCCGGCTGCTCCAGCTCTACCGGCAAATGGAGATCTGGGTGTCCGTCACCAACGCCCTGGGCACGGCCGAGTCGGAGCATCTCCACATCGACCCCATGGACGTCGGTGAGTGATGGCCAGAGCTGCCGGCTTGCGCGGAGGTCAGGGGCCAGGGAAACTCAGCAGCAGTCTGGGATTTTAGGCTGTATTTTATGGGCAGGTTCCCATGATAAATGGCTTGCCAGGATGAATAGATGCCAAAGCCACATTACAGGCTGAGCTGCATGCGCCAGCGGGTTATGAGCCATCAGTTGACCTGCTGCACTCTACAACTCTCTCCAGCAATTGATTACCCATTTATTCAGGAGCTCTATTAATAATATACCCAGCTCCTATGAACTATTTATAAAAGGAACCTTCCCAGACTGTGCAACTCGTTCTCCCTGCTCTGGACCAAGGGAAAGGTTGCCCATCAAGCAGCTGAGCCCTCCTACCGCTGTGCTGGGCTCTCTCCCCCCAGCACACCCACATGTGAGGCTCTGCTGGCCATGTACCAGACCGCAAGTCCCACAGGATCTGTTTTTCCTGCGAAGGTGTTAACCCCGCCTGGAATCCAGGCTGCAGAGCAGAGCCAGCGCTGTGCTCCCAAGCATCACCCCATGTCCCAGGCGGGGGCACAAACCAGCTCCCATTCTCAATGTTTTGGGGCAGTTTCTCCCCATCCCTCTCCTTGCCTGCGGCTTGTGGTATCAACAACGGCTGCATGCGAGGCCGTGGCCCCACGCCACATCTCCAGATCTGTCCCCTGCTCTTCCTCTAGCCAAGCTGGACCCCCCGGCTCTGCAGAGCATCCAGTCCATCCCCTTCCAGACCGACTGCGTCACCCTGGCCTGGGAGGTGGCCCGGAGCAACGCGCACATGGAGCTGCAGTGTGAGCTTCGATACCGGGCACCCGAGGACTCTGCCTGGGCTCTCGTGAGTGCTGCTGGGGCAGCGGGACCAGGGAGGGTGAGAAGCGGGAGCCAGGACCCTCCATTCCGAGCTCTGCTGGGTTTCCTGCAATGGGAGCAGTGGGGTCCTCCTCAGGAGGGAGATGGTGACTCCTTGCACCCACTCTGGGGCTGGACCCTGCTCGAAGCAGGAGCCAGCACAGCCCTCGCTCTGGCTGCCACCAGGTCACCGGCATCGTGGGCCAGGCTGGCACTGCGCAGTGCTGCGGCTTCCTCTTCGGCACCCAGTACCAATTCCAGATGCGGTGCCGGCGGAGCTCGGCACAGGGCTACTGGAGCGAGTGGAGCCTGGGCAGAAGCTACACCACCCACGAGAAAGGTGGGTGCAGGGTCACCCGGGGGTCCCCTATGCCTGGCCAGGTGGCACAGTCGCAGTGTCACGGCCACACTGGCTCCTCTCCATGCCCCACCGGCCCCTCTGGGGTCCTCAGCACAGCAGAGACACGGACCTGGTGGAGCGGGGCCAGAGGAGGCCCCAGCAATGACGGGAGGGCTGGAACCTCTGCTGGGAGGCCAGGCTGGGAGAGTTGGGTTTGTTCAGCCTGAGAAGAGAAGGCTCCAGGGAGACCTTCTTGCAGCCTCTAGGACTTTAAGGGGCCTGTCAGAAAGATGGGGACAGACTTTTGAGCAGGGCCTGTTGGGACAGGACAAGGGGCGATAGTTTGAAATTAAAAGAGGGAGGCTTAAACTAGAGAGAAGGAAGAAATTTTGACACTGAGGGTGGTGAGAGCCTGGCGCAGGTTGCCCAGAGAGGTGGTTGATGCCCCATCCCTGGAACCATTCCAGGCGAGGTTGGCCGGGGCTCTGAGCAACCTGCTCTAGTTGCAGATATCTCTGTTCAGTGCAGGGGCGTTGGAGGAGATGACCTTGGAAGGTCCCTTCCAACCCAAAGCACTCAGTGATCCTGATTCCCCTGCCGCAGCCCCCACGGGGAAGCTGGATGCATGGTGGAGCACTCGGCCAGCTGGGACAGGCGGGCAGCTGGAGGTGCAGCTGCGCTGGAAGGTGAGCTCAGGGCGCTGCTGGGGCATCACGCTGGGGACCGAGCATCTCCATGGGGACCGAGCATCCCCATGGGGACCGAGCATGCCTACACACCCTGCCTGCACCCAGGCCCCGCGGCGGCAGGAGGCGAACGGGCGAGTGCTGGGCTACCGTGTCACCCTGAGCCTCAGGAGGAGGGGCAGGGACCCCCCCACCGTCTGCAACACCACCCACACCCAGTGCAACTTCTCCATGCCGGTGGGGACCAGAAGGGTCTATCTCTCAGCCTACAACGCTGCTGGCGAGTCGGCAGCGACCGAGGTTGTCCTCCTGGAGAGGAAAGGTGAGAGGAGCACAAACCTCCCATGGTCTGAAACCTCCATGTGCCCCCCCTGGGGCTCTGTCCCCCTCCCTGGCAGCTCCACAAGCTCTCAAACTGGGTGCTGCACCCTCATCCCATCATGGGGGAGACAACTGGGGGCTCCCAAGCAGGCTGCCAGGGCAAGGAGCAGGGCAGGCTCTGGGCCGGGGGAACAGTGGGGCAATGCAGAAGGGCTGCTCCTCTCCCGTCAGCCCGGCTGCTCGTCCACATGCAGGTCAGCCCCTGGCCGGGCTGCGGGCTGTGCCCGGGGGCGAGCACAGCCTCTGGGTGCACTGGGAGGCACCGCCAACCCCACCGGCTGCCTACATCGTGGAGTGGCAGCGGGTGTCCTCGGAGCCTGGGCACTGCAGCGCCTGCTGGCAGATGGAGCAAGATGGGGCCACCACCACAGCTCTCATCCACGGTAAGCTGGGGGTCCCTGTCCTCCTGGTCATCTCCCAGGGTGCTGGCACCCCTCCTGACTACCCCGAGACCAAACCCTGCCCTGAGCCTGCTCCACACCCTCCCTCCTTCCTCTGGATCTGCTCCAGGGCTATGGCACAGGGCAGCCAGGGCCCCGAGCCCGCACGCTCTGCTCTCCATTGCAGGTGGCATTGAGCCTTTCCAGCGCTACAACATCTCGGTGTACCCCCTCTACAAGGACGCCATCGGGGTCCCCATCCACACTGCAGCCTACTCCAAGCAGAAGGGTATGTGTGCTCCCAGCAGTGGCCCTGGGGGTGCCGGGGGTTTGCCCCACACCACCACACCTTTGCCTTTCCAAAAGGAGAGGCAGCCTCCCCACCACGTCCCCCCAATCCAGGGGGTGTGCCGGAGAGCCCAGCCCACTCACTGGGCTGGATCTCAGCTAGTCTCTGAAGGTTCTCTCAGCTGGACCACGCCAGGGCAGAGCATGGGGCAGGGCCTGATGCCCCCACCTTGGGACAGGGTCTCACCACTCAGTGCATCCCCACCCAAGGCAGCAGCTTCACTCAGTACCCAGTCGCTCGTCCTGCTCTGTTTCAGCCCCATCCTATGCCCCGAAGCTCCACCTGAAGAGCATCAGCAAGTCTGATGCCAAGCTGTGCTGGGACCCAGTGCCGGTGGAGGTGCAGAACGGCTTTATCACCAACTACACCATCTTCTGGGCCAACAGCACTGCAGAGGTGTCCAGTGAGTCCTGTCTGCAGCACTGCCAGCCCTGCCTTCTACCCTGCCTCAATGTGCTGGGTGGGGATGTCAGCAGGCTCCGTGCCCCCATCAGAGGGTCAGGGAGAGGTGTGGGGCTCATACTGGACACCCACGGGCAGAGAACCAAGGGGCCATGCTGGTGAGGGGCACCCACAGAGCAGCCGACAGCCCCCGTGTTTCCCCAGGTGCTGCCGTGGATCCCTCTCGCAACTCCTTCGTCATCCAGGCGCTGAAGCCGTCGACGCTGTACAAAGTGCACATCATGGCATCCACAGCCGCCGGCAGCACCAACGGCACCAGCCTGACCCTGGTGACCATGGTGCTAGGTGAGGGGGGTGCAGCCACCCGCAGGGGGGGGACCCACCAGACCCCGGGTCCTGCCCACGGCCCCATCACGGTTCCCCTGGTGACCCCCACCCCTGCCTGCTTTCCAGACGACATCGAACTCCAGTTCCTCTTCTTCACCCTGGGGCTGATCTTCGTCCTGCTCATATTTTTGCTCATCTGCTTCCAGAAGAACGGGCGGTGAGTACCAAGAGCACCGGGCTGGGAGTCCCCGTCCCCAGCGGCCGCAGCGGCCTCAGCCACAGCCCGGCTGCTGGAGGAGCAGGGCGGACACGGGCAGTGCCAGCCCCAGGGCTGCTGGTTTCAGCCCCCCTCGCTGAGTCCCCCATCCCGTGGCCACCAGGGTGAAGCAGCAGTTCTGGCCCAGCGTCCCCGACCCTGCCAACAGCAGCCTGGGCAAGTGGGTGCCGGCAGAGCTGCAGGAGGTGAGGCCCGGCCTGCGGCTCCCCGCCGAGAGCAGGAGGCCGCGCTGGGACGGGGATCGGGCACCGG